>VZSE01009140.1:0-13256 GCA_013398275.1 Promerops cafer
AGATAGAGAGATAGAGAGAAAGATGAGGATGTTTTGTCACTACTGAGTCTGGGCAGATTAGTCCTTACTGGAAGTGAAAGTCAAGCAATTTGATTGTGCAGCTACTTTTAGGAGATACCCCTATGATATCCAAGGAGCATTTTAGAGAAAATATACTATTGGGAAAAACAATATCTGTATCTTCTTGATAGAGCTCAGTAGTGCTGTTCCTGTAAAATGTTTTGAAATCTTCACTTACTTCCTTTATTTCTACTGGTGTTATTAAGATAAAGGTGTAAAGCCATATTTTTTTTCTGACTTTTGTGTATAGATCCCTCAAATATATCTGTCTATTTTACCAGTAACTGTGAAGATCTTAACATGGAATATATTTCCAATTGTGGGTGTTGCCCTCAGGGCATGAGGTGAAACCAAATACTGAAACTTGGGAAGGAACAAATGAAAGGCTCAGACTCTTGAAAGACAAACTCTGAGGTATGGTGGAGTGTTGGAGGTTGGAATTTTCCCCATTAGAAGTGCCAGGGAGGAACTGAGAAACTGGGTGCTTGGAACAGGGCAGGGGGAGGGGAACTCTGGGGGGAAAGGGCAGAACCATCGCGAGACTACGAGGCAGGTAAAAGGCGAGTTTGGGGGCGGCCTCGCTCTCTTGCTGCCGGGGTGGCACCGGGTGAGGATCGGGACGGCTGTCGCTTGCTGCGGAGATAGTTCATCACCAGCCTGAGAGACGGACCGGCCTCTGCTCGTGCTCTCCGGGGAATCCTGCCTCTCCTCGCTGCCCTGCTTGGAGCCGGGTCGCCGCTATCCCGATCTCCCGCTGTTCTCCGGCGCTGCTCTGGGCTCTGCACGCCGGCCGGGACGCCCCGCCGGTTCCAACTGCTGCCGCGGAGTTTCTGGTGCATCTCGCCCACCGGCCTGGGATATTTTCTCTCCTGCCCATCCCTGCCGTTGCAGTCTGCTGCTCCTGAGAGTCCTGCTAGAAGCGCCGGGCCGGCTGCCCCGGGGTTTTCGCGGAGCGGCGTTTCTCCTCCATCTTCCCTCCTGCCTCAGCGCGCCAGCAGCGCCACGTGTTTGCCGAGCCCGCGCCGGAGCGCCCCCTGCAGCCACGTGGGGAGCACCGCACCTGCCCTGCACATCGGGAGCTGCCAGCGCCCCGGCCGGCTGTGACTGCAGCAAGGGAAAGCGCCGCAGCCGCAAGGCTCCCACTGCTGCTGGGTCTGTTTGGTGTTAACACCGCTGTTACTGTTGTCTGTTTGTTTCTTTTAATATATATATATATATTAGTAAAGAACTGCTATTCTTATCCCCACCTCGCTGCCTGAGAGCCTCTTAGTCCCACAGTTCTAATAATCCGGAGGGAGGGGGTTTTGCATTCTCCATTCCAAGGGAGGTCTTGCGGCCTTCCCTAGCAGACACTGTCTTGTAAACCAAGAAATGGTGGCAACACGTAATGAATTTCACAGCTGTCAGAAGCAGGAGAAAGAAATGTGTTGTGTTTCCTGTCCCTGGTAAGAAAGGGAGCAGGAAGTGTGAGTTGGAGAAGGAGAATTTAATACAGATATTAAAAAAAGACATGAATAACTGTGGCAGACTGATTAGAAAATGTTGTCTATGTTTCAGTTTCAAAGGTCTTTAATTATACATTATGCTGAGCAATAACTGAGGGGAAGTGGGTGGTCTGTGCAACCTTCCCAAGCTGTTTTCTACCTCTTTGTCTGTCTTGCTCTTGGCTTATGCTGCATTATTTCCTTCTGGTTTTTCACCTTTCATGACAGTCTGAAGTCTCCCTGGCCCTTTGTCAAATTGCCTGTTGCTCCACAGGGCAAATGTGCGTTGATTTAGTCAAGCTTGGTTTGAAAGAGTTAAGCTTGGTTTATGTTTTTAGCTGAGCTGTGTTCCAGACCTCTTATCACCTCATTTTTAATTTTTTTTTTTTTAAAGAAGGAATTCAGACTAATTAGGTCAAGTTCTTCAAGTCTGTTTCCACTGAGCTTTTCAGTTTTGTAATTGGAAAAGCTCTGTACTTCTTATTTTTGTTATTAAAAGTTGATTTTTTTTTGGAAGAACCAATTCCGATGCCCAGAGAGACAAATATGGGATTGCAAAACAGTCCTGGTTAGATCTCTAATGCTTCAAGCATGCCTAATTTCCATTTCTAGGTGATTTAGTCCTGCATCACATTCTTCAAAGAATCCTATTTGGTTTTCAGCTTGGACATAGAGATTATATTTCATCTTTATACCATTACTAGCCACCCTTTATGTGAAGAGAAGGAAAGCACTGCTGATATGTGAACAATATTTCAAGGAAATGAGATTTTTTTTAAAAAGTATAATTTAGAACTTCTGATCTTTGAATATTTTTTAGATATTTATACATAAAGGCAAATAATTTAATAAAATAAGCCCTGGCAGGAGAAGCTTATTTCTAACAGCAGTACTCCAAAGCTGGAACTTTAAAAAAGGAGGAGAATGAACATAAAATTTGCCCCTGACAGTACTTTTCTAAGTTTCCTTTTAGATGTTCCATGATCAACTTGGTGCTGATACATGTATTTTAACAATAAAAGCAAACCTTTTCTCTCAGTATGGTATTTTTCTTTTTTGGCTTCCCAGTGTGGTTCGAAAAATAAAGATCCTTATAAACTTTAAGATTTGTTGTTGCATTTTGTCAAGCTGAAAGGAATTTAACAGCCTGTTCCTGGAAAAAAAATGGTTGTGTCAAGGATTCCCGGGGCACATGGAAATAAGAAACTTATTCCATATTTGTCATCCACATCCCTTCAAATCACTGACTCTCATTTCTCCAAAATGATGTGGGAGTACAGGGAGAAGATGCAGTGAATTATGTTCAGGTGATGACTGTGTTAATATCGGAACACAGACCATTATACTTTATTTCCATTGTGTTTGATCTAACCTAAAGCTCTGAAGCAGTTGCAGTAAATAATCTGTTTTCCTTTTATCTCTCAAGTACTAAAAATTTATTTGGAAATGTGATGTACAAATCTTTATAAACTTGGTCTGTGGCTGACATTATCTGGCACTCTAAAAATCATAACAAAAACGTTTATTTCCACTGAACAGATTGCCCAATCTGAATTGTTACTTACAAAGAGCATCATAAGAAACTTCCAGAAATGTGGAACCACTTTCTAATTTAGACAGAATTCTTTACAACCTCCAAAAACAATGTCACTTGCTGTATTCACTTTTAAAAATGCTTATTCTCTAAAATTAACCTCCTCTAAACCAACATTGGTGGTAAATAGAATGAAATTTACTCAAATCCTTAAAATTGGCTTCAGGAAGAAATAAATTAAGAGCAAATAACATGGGCTAATAGGACTATTAGCAGAGAAATGACATTACTTCCACCATTTCCTTAAGAATTAAAATATCCTGTGAAGTAGTATCCCCTAGAGGTAGTTGGAAAACTCCCATATTTAAAACTTACTGTAATAAAATTTCAGTTTTGCTCCAGGGTTCAAATTTCCCATTAGAAAAGTTTACATAACTTGCTGAAGGAGAATTGAACATATTTTTATCAGTGTTTATTATTCTTGCAAGACCCCATGGTATTTAGTAAGGATGCAGTTTAGGGATATATTTACCTTCTGCTGATTTCTATGGAAGTTTTGTTGGACTTACAAAGCACACTTTAAATTCTTCAATTAACTGGCAAAAAGTATTAGAGAAAATGGAGTGGGTTTTTTTGCAAAGTTGAGACTTATTGAAAGAAGCAGAGGTGAGATTTGCAAATTACAATTTCCATAAGGCTTGACATCCACACAGAAAAGTGGTTTTGAGCAAAGCAGCAACAAACCAGACTTAGTTCAGCAACTCACATTTCTGGAACATGGAAATTTTGGAGCATTTCTGAACCCCTTCTGTTACCATTACAAGATCAAAACAATGGCCATGAAATTAGGATCTTTCCTGGGAAGAAAACTGATTTTTGTGAGCCCCCTTATCCCTTTCTCTATCCTTGCTCTGCACCCAGACTGGATTATTTCTTCAGCTTCTCTCTGTGGCTTAGGATTCTAATGCCTTGAATTGTCCAGAAGAATATATTCCTTAGAAAGAAGAGCCCCTGCTGACACGAGGGAGGTGAATTTAAAGGAAATGCTACAAACTTGGCAGGGCTGAAATAAAGGCAATATAAAAGGGAGAAATTAAATGTCAGTTTTCATTTCCATGTGTGCCTCGAAACATCTAAATGCACCTTGCTCAAGGAGGCTAATTTTCTTTATTGTAACAGTCTCCTCTTCCACTACTCTGTCTTTTTGGATATTTTCCCCTTCATTAATATAAACACGTTGCTAATCAAGTGGCCACCAGCAATCTACTATTATAACAGTCATCAACCCAGGAAAATTGGTCCCCTTGATTATGTGACATAATCACCTGAAAAACAATCTCAAGGAAGTTTTGTTGTTATCTGTTCCCATAGCTAAGAGATGTATTTCTTTCAGAGAGCAGAGCTTCATACTTGTTTATTTTCTCAGTTTTTATTTTCCAGAATACTCCCTCCATCATTCCCCATTGTCCTCCAGCTTGCTCACAGGCTTGTGTACACCTACATAAGCCAGATATTTTCCTCTCAGATTCTCCGCAATGGTTATTTTTAAGAGTTAATTAAACCCTGTGAGATCAGGCTTTGTTTTGGTTTTGCAGAGAGGTTCCACGCACAGGAGCTATTTAGGGAGGATATGCAGGAGGCGAGCACAAAGGGCTTTCAAATCCCTCTTATCCTGCCTATGGAATGCTCTTGGAGTGTTTCTGTATTTCTGGTGATATGGTTGTTTACCCTACAGTGCCCTGCAGTCCCTGGGCAGTTTGTGGCTGCTGACATTAAAAAGATGGGAAAAGTTTGTGAGCTGGATATGTGCGATAACAGGATGAAAGTGAAGGGAAAGGTGATCTGTACTTAGATTTGTTTTGCTGCTGTTTAAGACTCTTCTAATCCGTACTCATAGGAACAGTGCAAGTAAAAGTATTAGAAATATTTGCCGCATGATATTTGTTGACTTTAGAGAGTTTCTTTATGAAAAGATTGTCCAGTAACAGTATATCTCACTATATCATTTATTTTAGGCTGAAATATCTATTGATTTCAAAAGGAATATTTTCAAATATTTCTTTTCAATCTGTGAATGTTCAGAGTAGGTATAAGTGATTATGATTTTTTAAGTGGAATTCAAAACTATTTATTGCTCTGATGCCTATAATAAATACCACTACTAAAAGAATATTTTTTCTAGAAGTGAAAGAAGAGGAAAGTTTTCCTCTCTTCTAGTCATTTTCTGCAATCAGTACACAGAATATTCAGTGAAATTATAGCGATTAATTTACAGACAATTCTTAGCTAACAACACATTTTTAACAACTCCAGGGACGACTAAGACGTAAACAGGTCTTCCCTTCAGATTTATCATACTGTTTTAACTTTTCAAGAATAAACGAAAATTCTTCTGTCAGAGTAACAGGCATTTGATTATCTTCAGCCAGAGAGATTTGCCAGCTGCTCTTTCCCCAGATGTATTTCTTTTCAATTGTCCTTTAAAACTCTTTTAGAAGCCAGGGAAAGAAAACCTCAAAAATTGTTATAAATGAAATCAATGGATTTATTCCCTTGTGAGCAGAAATTGGAACATGAATAGCTGGAATCTCTAGGGTAAAATCCAACATTCACTGTAAAAATAAAAGCATTTTACAATTCAATGTACGATATGGACAGGAACCAGGAAAATTCACCTTTTTTGGCTCTGCAAAGAAAATCAGGAGAAAATTTGACTTACAGCTTTTTTTTTTTTTTTCCTTTTTGGTGGAGAATCACTTCTGTGGCAGGAGGGGAAGGCTCAAGAATGGAGGAGAAAGATTGTGTTGAAAATAAAATTCTGCCAAAACTAATTGAAAAACAAATGTGGAGCTGGTGGCCTCAAAGACAGTCTTATAGGCATAGGACAAGCAGGGGATTTATTTTGGAGAGGTTGCTATGCATTTTGCATCTTCAGCTGGAGCTGAACTAGTTGCTGATTAAATATTGCTATTGGCAACACCTTTGCTGCATCCTTGCTTTACTATATATTTATGTGACAAAATCTGACTTCCTGTTATTGAAAATAGTCCACTTGTCAGAGGAAGGACCACTTACCATGATGCATGAATATTTTTACATGTTTTGAGCCCCTGTAAATGAAAATTCCATCTCAAATCTACTTTGATGTTTCTCAGGCAGAGTGGAATAATTGGGGAAAAAAAATTATTCATGAACAGTTCTTTATTCATAACATCCCTGGGATCTTATTGATGCTAACATTCAAAGTAAATATTAGAGTGGAAGTGTTAAAATTTCTGTTCAAAATATTTGCCTTTCTGAGGAAAGGATCTGAGGTTCTCATCATGCAGATATGAGCACTAATGATGGTCCAAATGATACAGGTTTTTAATCCCCATCTGTCAGCTCCTAGTTTCAATGCAGGGCTAAAAAAGAAAGAAAATAAAAATTGAAATTTGGTGGAGAGTATTATTTTGGTATGTAAAATAAAATAAATTCCAAGTAGACATTTCCAGAAGACAATGGTATTGTTGCTTCATATCCTTTATTTTTTTTTAAGAAGCAGGTTTCCCTTAGACACTGAAAATTTAATTTCTTGAGGGTTTAACCTCAAAGGTAAGTATATACTGACCAAAAAGGAAATGCATTTTTGAGAAGAACTAACTCTGTCAATACAGGAATGATGAAAGAGTAGAATAAATAACAAGAAACATGGAACCACAGAATGGTTTGGGTTGTAAGGAACATTAAAGACCATCTAGTGCCACCCCTCTAAATCCTGAAATGAGCTGATTTTCTCTTCATATCTGGTCCTGTTGCATGAATTACTTGCTAATTTAGACACAAACTGTATTGAGCCTGAAAGATGGGAGACTCAAGGTTTTGAATCCCTTTCAATGAAGAAGATGATGGAATAGAAGAGAAGAAAGGTGATGTTTCATTCTTAAGTTTGCTGTCTAGGAAGCAAAAAAATAACTGAGCTACCTCAGCAGTGACTGGAAATGTCCAAGAATGAGATTCATAAAAATTAATTTGCCCTGGGAGTTATCAGATTATCAGCTCCCCACTGGAAAACAAAACAATCCTCAAAAATCTCGGGTGATACGTCTGGATGGGGACAAATCTGTTTCAGATGGAGGGGGTATGTGGCTGAGGGGCATCCACCTGTCAGATCAGAGCTGATGGAGCATGGGAAAGAGCAAAGGGAATTTGTGTGGGAGTGAGGATTGAAATGTAATTTATTTTCAGGAAAGGTACTTGTGATTACAGTAGAATGCAGGGTAAATGGCATTCAGTACAACTCAGGAATTAGTAGGAGAAATCTCACAAGAAAACACTGGAAATGTGGTGTTTCAGATGAGATGGAAGATATTTGGAACATGCACAATTCCAAAAGTTCCCTGTACAATTGAAAATTAAGTTGCATAATCATCCTGGTTGCATCAAGACCACTTTAGTGAAGGCCAGAAAGAGACAATGCAGAAAAGTATCACTTTTTTCCAGGGCAAACAGATCTTATTTTATATCTCCACACTCTAAGTCAGTATAAACACACATACTGTAAGAGTGTGGAGAGAAAACAAAAACAGCTAAGATGCAACCAAAATTTTAAGTAAAGAGTACATTCAAGAATAGAATAATATGTTTATATATATATTAAAAGAAGAACTATATTGACATTCTTTTATAACCTCCCGAAAACTTTGGATTTGCCTAAATTGTGAAGAATTCTCTCCAAATTTTAACTGCTAATATTTACAAAAGGGCTTGTTTGGTCTTTTTTCCCCCCAAAAGATTTTCCAACTACATTAGCCATGCATTCAGAGTGGGTTTATTTACAACCACTTTATTTAAATCTCATGTGGGAGTCCAACAAAATTCAAATTACATTACAGTTGTTGTGTTACTTTTATGGTAGATTAAATGACCTTTTCAAAGAAAGAGATGAAATTGGTTTGATATAACATGGCATGGATAGATCCATGCTTTAATCCTCAAAAGTATTTACACATCAATTTTTTAGTCATTTGCTGAGATATCTCCCTGGGTATTAAACTTAGGACAGTCTTCTTTTTAACCATTTTTTGAAGACAAATAGTGTCTATGCCCTTTTTTAGTTCTCCAGGCTCATTCATTTCCCATTACTTCTTACATATGATCATCAATAATTCAGAAATTGTATCAAAATAAATATCACCAGATCCTCTGACCTGAATGAGTTTAATCTAACCACATGTCCTTTGATCTGTGTTTTCCTTACTCTGATTTGAAAAAAGCCTAAGCTACTAAAAGAGTCCTGAATACATTTGGCTTTCTTCAGTGTCCTCTTCTTTTTTCCTCCTTTTCCCAAGCTGTTCACCTTTGTTTTCCTCTCCCTTTCTTGCTTGCTCTGTTGTTTCTTAGTGTTTGTGCTTGATTTTCTGTGCCTTCATTTCATCTTAGTCTTTCAGATTAAACCCAATGTGACTGTGCTGTAATCTTAGTTTTCATTATTTGTCTTTTTTAGATTCCTTTTAGATTTTGGAGGGATAAAAATGAACTATTTTCATTGTACAGCTCATTTTTTTTCTTACTATATCTCTTTATCATCTATCTTTAATGCTATTATCCCATTTCTGGATTGTATTCTGGATTTAAAAACATCCAGCTTTTCTTGCATGGACCATTATAGAGGAATTTTTTTTTTTTTTTGGCAGCTCATTTTTTCTTTGGCAGTTGATTTTTTCTCAAATGTAACTGCTTTTGTTCTCTCAGTGCCTTTAAGGCCAGAGAAATCCTTCTGAATTTTACTCCTTCCTTTCTATTTTTCCTTTTCCAGTTTTGTATCTTGAGTCACTCTCCAAACTGGGTAACTGAAGCCTGTGTGGGTGAGCTGGAGGTTCACCTACAGCAGCCACTATTCCCTGGCCAGGAAAACTGTAATCCTTTTCTATCTGCATGCATCAGATACCTTCACCTTCATTCCCCAAAAACTAGCTGAAATTCCAAAATGCTCTATTTCCTTCTAAAAATTCTTATAAGATTAATTTTTAATTACATCCTTACATAATATCATTTGTGGACCAATGACTATGAACCTTGTAGACTGCCTGAATATTTTTATATACGAATGTAAACACACAGAACTATCTGGTACACCTACTTTTTATTCTTCTTCTTTTATCTGAAGCATCTTTGTTGCAATTTTCTTTTTAATAAGATAGCAGCTGAGAGATGCCTTTCCCTTCATTTTAACTTAACTGCACATTAGCCAGGCTAGGAGTGGAAAGGGGAATTTCAAACAGCAGACTAAATTATGGAGTTAGTGCCCTTTTACAATTTTAGGATAACTTGAAATAAGACATATTCAGAAGATTCTGAGCTGTGTGGACTGAAATTTTCAAATTTTTCAGGCTAGGAAGCCACATGCCTTATCATTTAATGATCATTGCTCTCAAAGATTAAAATTGAGAACTTCTTTTTATTTTTGGTCAAAAGCTGATGCAAACATTCATCTGCTGCAGGAAATTAAATCCGTTCTGGCCCTAGGATTCAGAAATACGTCAATAGTTGAAGTGTTTTACAAGAACAGCATTATAAGTTTATGTGTACAGCATATGATGAGTTTTGCCTTATGTATGCTCGTGGCAAAATACAGTGAAAAAATATGATAGTGACACAGAGCAGTAGCAGTGTCTGGGTCCAATTTCTGTCTTATTCTTTTTTTTCCCCCCAGGAAATGGAATGTGGCATCTGATATAATGCATGTAAATTATACCCCCAAACCATATTGTCTGGTTCCTCTGCTCCTTCAATAAAAATTTGCTAAAGAAAGACTAACTTCCAATCTGGTTTGGTAAAACAGGCAATTACATTCAAGTTACATTAAGAATTGAATGTGTAGGAGTATGATAAGAAGATTTAATGACCTACAGCATATAATTAAAAGGAAAAAAATAAAGGAGCATCTCTACACACTCTTTATTCTCAAAGATAGTTATCCAACAGCGCCTAATTCAGTCCCATGCCACTTACCAAGATAAATGTTTGTTATCTTTGCATTCAAATCATCCAGATTTCTCAGGCATGCAGAGAGCAGCTCTTCACGTCTTATCCCCAGTGCCTTTGCCTACAAACTGCATGTTCCACAAAAGCTCCAGCTTCATTTGAGAGGAAAACCTTGACTCTTCACCACTTGTAGAACATATTTTTTTCTTTTCTCTGCAGCTGTATGAACTACGATTTTTAATTTTTTAAAAATTTATTTTATTTTTAAGAAGGAATTCAGTGGAGACATCCAAGTGCCTGAGATCCAATTTTTTAATTGCTCTGGAATATCAGCTACCTTGCACAGGAAGGAACAGAGGGAAAGCCTCAGGCAAACCATGCCACTGAGGAGCAGAAGGTGAAGTTCAAGCAAGACATGCTACATAATATAAAATAAAATTTCATCCCTATATCCAGAGGGCACTATCTTCCCCAAAACATAGTTTTTGTCAGATTTTCAGCGTCATCAGTAGCACCAACTGCACCTGCTGACAGTTTTTACATTCATAAACAAGCGAACAAGAAAAATGAGACAATGGTTTTTGAGTTCCTGTCCCATTTCCTGCATTTTTTAAAAAATTCCAACCTCAGTTAGAATGAAAAGGGTGGCAAAAGGTTCTGTGTCTTTTTTAAGCTTTATAAGCTTATATCTCCATTTGGAGCTAAATAATGAGCACTTAAATTGGGAGGAGGGCAAGACTGGTATTAAGAGAAGACTGAGGTAAATCTTGGAAAATTTCCCATCTGCGTGTCTGTTCTCAGCCCCTTCAGTTAGCCTGGCAGCCAACGTCTGAACAACACCCTGAACAACAGTTTGGGGAAGGATTTTCAGGTGCCTTTAAAATGGCCATTTGCTTATTTTATACTTTTAAGTCTTCTCTTTTTACCAGCTCTGTTTCCAGTCTTTCATCGAGGTCCTGGCTGTTTATGTGATGAACCTGCTTTCACTTTAATTCTATCTTGTTAAACCCCTGTGAATTTCACACACATAAGGTAATCACTTTTACTAAAGAGGAACACTGAAAATCAAGGGAAAGCTCTTTGTGCTATAATCCAAGATAAATGAGATCTTCCAGGGAAATGTTAGAGGTCAGCTATTACAATGTACTAGGCAAAGCAGCATATTATTTCCCAGCCTTTATTTCAGAAGTGACTGAATTATTTTGATTAGTTTTCTCTAGTAAAGCACAGCCTTGAAATGTCATGTTAAAGGTCTTGACATAAACTGGAGGCAAAAGAAAAAAACCTGTAAACTAGAATCCATAAGTACAAGTGTGTGTGTTAGGCAATGTTTATTTTGAAGCATTTTACAGTGTTATTCAAATATTAATAGATTTTTGGACATGAGCCCTTTTCTGGTCTCTTCAAGTTGTTTTTTTTCCCTTTTATTTGAACCAGTGTTATGTATTTATTTTGTTTCCTACACCTAGGGAAGTAAAAATCTTTTTGCTCTCTGTTTTGAGTAAAGAAATCAGAATCCTGTAATGTTCATGCGATGATGTAAGGATACTTGACTTGCTGAAGCAATTTTTTCAGAAGAGATTTTTCAGAAAATTTATGGTGAAGGTAGTAGCAGCAGTTAGTAGACAATATTAATGTACTTCATATTTACCATACTATTAAGGAAAATATTTCAGGAATCTGAAGGGCTGTGTGTTTTCTCGGTTCATATTGTGCATGAGATTCTTGCACCCCTTTGCTGTCTGTTAATGGATAAAGATGGATACCAAGTCAGAGAGATTGACAACTTACAGCTTTCCAGCAGGAAGAGAGGAACCTCTTTGCTCATCCCTTTCTCATTTTCCAAATAGGAAGAGGAAAGAAAATGGGAAAATATCAGTATGTGAAATTAACATTTTCCTTTTCTGTTTTCTTTCTGTACTACTGTTCGATGTAACCAGAGGGTATCTTGAATCTGAGTTTTATTTTCATTCCTGTCCCCTGTGACCACCATCCCCCTCCAAAAAAACAAAGAAGAAAAAAAAAAGACTAACATATAATTCAAGATCTTATCTCCCAAAACTGTTGTTCTGTTGTTTTTAATGAAATTTTTCTTTATGCTTTGGTTATATGTTTTTATACTCTATGCAGAAGGTGATGTGTCCATGACCTTGTTTGTTGCTGTAATTTCTGTAAACATCTGGTGATCTACATGAATCAGAATTACTGAATTATATTGCAAAATAAGGATTTGTTTCTTAGTATAATTAATTGCAATCTGTTAAGCTACTTCTTTTTTTTTAATATTCTTTGATTCAGCCTGTAATTTATTTGTCAGCTTTATTTCTTCTGTTCCCTCCCCGACATTTTCAGCTGAGTAGTGCTCTACTGTGTATATCTCTTGTTTGTTTATCCCACATTTGGCACAGGTGATAAGTGACAATTTTTGCCTCTGAAATCTAGGACTGGGGTTTGAGAGCTGGATTGCTACCTCCCTGTCAGTGCTGAATCTCACCTGAGGCTTGTCCTCATCTTCATAGCTGTTACTAGCCTGAATCCAGAAATGCTGACTTCTGCTAATGGTAACATACTGGCAAATCCAAAACTCCCTAAAAGTGCTGTGATTTAAAAGGCAAGAAACCTAATCTGTCATCTGTGTATTTTTGTCATTAAATCACGCAGGTATATAACTTTTCCAGTCCCAATCCACTAAACCAAAACATGTGGAAAACAAAGTTGCAATCTTTCAGGATTTGCACAGATTAAAAGCAAGAAATACTGCCCAGGCAGAAATTTATAGGAAGCAAAGGAATTTAATTCCACTTGGAGCTCTGTGGTGGTTTCAGTGCTGGCCAATTGCACATGCAACAACTAGGACCAACTTACTAATTTCTTGCAGTGAGATGAGATTAGGAGGAAGGTAAAGCAGGCTCAAAATTTTAAAAGGCTATAAAGAAAGGTATATTAAAAGGAACTAAAAGAAAAAATGAGAAAAATCCAAACAAACCTTTCCTTCAGAACCTTCCCCTCTGCCTACAACCTTTTCTTTCCCACTGACAATGTCAAGACACAAAAGTCAACCTTTTCAGACCGTTTGCCACCTTTAGAATAGTCCTTCATCAGTTCACTTGGGCAGAGAAGTCCCTCTTGCAAATGTCATGGAGACTTTTCTACAAGAAAACAGGTCTCTTGTAGTTTCCAATTCTCACCAATAGCAGCTGCCCAGGGAAACC
>VZSE01009142.1:0-42031 GCA_013398275.1 Promerops cafer
AGCATTTTCAGTGAACACGGAATGGCTCTTAGTTTTCTTAAGCCATCTTTCGTCCTTTTAAAATACAGGTCCTGTGAGTTGCCACATTCCAGATGGAACAAACAATAGAAATGCAATCAGTCCAAACCTGCAATGATTCATCTACATATCCTCAGTTTTGCAATCTCTTTTTATACACAAGCCTTTTTTTGTGGGAAGGTGAAGAGATTAGCTCGGTTGGTTATTAGCATATATGCATTATTAGCACCATGCAGATTTGATCCCTGTATGGGCCATGCATTAAAGAATGATCAATGACTCAATAATCTTTGTGGGTCGTTTCAACTCAGAATATTCTTTGATACTGTGATTGTGGTCAGAATATACATACAGCGGAGCCTGTAAGAGCTGACAGGACATTTCCACATTGCAATTACTGCTTAAAGATACTGAACTTCTGGCCCCTTGTATTTCCCTACAGTTTTTGCTCTGTTTCATACAAAATGCAGGACATCCAGAAAAGTGATGCTTGATAATATGGTGCTTTAGACAACATGCTCTTATCCCCCTATTTTACCACTTGTTCTGCCCCTCTTTGGAGCAGCTGAAACAGCAATGCTCATAGCAGAAGCAACATACAAGAAGCTACTCATCCTAAGGATCCAGCATGCTCAGTGTGTGGTGTTTCTGGACTCATCTGCTGCAGCTTTGCCTGTCACGGGGAATAGTTGCTGGGCTTTGTGTACTACATCCACACTTCAAGATCCGTTTTCTACCTGTACGTGGCTAAAACCAATAGCTCTCCAAATGCTCCAGCCATGGAGGCTCTGGAAACTGATGTACATGCTTAACAGAGGGAAGGCAAGACCAACATTAACCAAAAAAAAAAAGACAGACTGAAGGCCTACATCATAACTTCGGGTTTCTGCCTCCTCTGCAGTGCCATAGCACTCTGTTCTGTAGTGGTCTTAGCTAAACAGCACCCTATTGTTAGAAAACATACTTATATAGTCTTACCCTACACTGTAGTTGCAGCTGTGGTAATGAGTTTTATATCAATATTGCACAAATTGCAGAATCCCCTACTAAAAAAGGAAGCAAGAACATATTGTTCTAGTAACTTGGCTGAACGTAGCTGTGGTTTTCAGTACTTCTGAACACTCGCATAAGAAAGCATTTGTGGACTGTGGTTTAAAATGTATGAAAACTAACATTTCTGCTAAGAGCATTGGCGCTGATATTCTGCTGTTTATATTCTCATAGGAAAATGGTTTGAAATATTCCAATCCTGTTTACTGTAACACTGATGCAGACTTGAAATTTTAGTCTGTAGATTGCAGAGTTCATGCCCTGCTTAGAGGAATGTGAAAGTCTGTGTCTTCTTCATGGCAATAGTCTTCATTTTTCTGTGGATTCCAAAAGACAAAGCTGACCTGTCTTTGGTCAACATTTTTGAGGTACTCCTCCTAGTGTGCAAACTGGACACATACTTTCTGGAGAACATGTTATCGAACACTAATACATTAAAAATCTGTCCCTGCAAAGTGCTTACAAACACTAGAAACCTAACAAATGAAACTCACATATTTAGATAAAAAACCAGAAAACTGTTAGGTAGTATCTGCTGATCTACTGGCATATTTTCCTTGAATGCCAAACAGTTCTGTAAAAAACACAACCCAAAAAATGCTCTTTAAGACAGGAAACAACAACACTTTGGCATGGAAGGTGACAGGAAACTGGCAACTGACTATGCAATGCAATTTAACTTTGTGTTGGTTATGGCATTTAGAGACACCCTCATCTGTGACTCTTTGCATCTTGAATTCTCCCATCTGGGGCTGCCCCTCTGAAGGAAAACTATCTGGCAGTCCCACGCACAGTTTCTGCTCCTCACTGTCCTTTGCGTGCAAAGGACCACTGTTCTTTATTTGAGAGGACAAAGGTCAGCTCAGCAACTGGAGAAAGCTGAACCTTGCCTTCAAATGAAGCAATTGGGTTCAAGCAACAGCAGGCAGTAAATCAGATTCCTTTTTCAGAGGAAACACAACATGAGGGTGTCCCAGATCAAAAAGAGAGGAAGCAAGGGAGCAGGAACAGGTTACTTAAGAGGTGCATCCTTTCAAACCTTGCAATAAGAAAGCTTAATCTTCTAAACAAACACAGAGTGTTTCTTACCTACATATATGTTCCAGAATTCCTCCTACAGGTAAGTGTGGGAAATAAAGAAAAAAAGTAAATAGAGTTAGATAAGAATTACCGAATTCCTCAGAAAAATATTAGACTTTTCATACACAGGATACTTGCAGGTAACAATTGTTAAAGGAAATATTTACATTATAGATACAGTGCCTTGCAGCCCACCATTACCATTTAATAACTTAAAACCATATGATCCATATGGTGCCCAGCTCTACAGAAACAAGTCTTATGCATTTTTCAGAAATATCTGAAACTTCTTAAGAGTTTTTCCAGTGTGACCCATTCAGCATAAGCCACTTGATTTCTTGCATAATTATCTTTCCACCAGTTTTGACTGAATTTACTTATATTCCTGTAATGCCAAATTCTCAGTCTCGATCCCCACCCTATACTCCCCATCAATCAGGACCTCAGAAATCCTGATATTTAAAAATATTTAGACTGATTAGTGTGCACTGAGGACTCCAGGATGCTGTCTGTCCAAGACAGTCCTTTCCAGTGACATCTGGTCACCAGGCAGAACAGGCTGTGCCGGTTCTGCTATAGGTAAGTCAACATTTATGATCTGAAGTACACAGGCGATGTACCCAGGACTCCCCACCCAGGACACCTCAAGGCCACTCCAAGAACATTGTGGCCACCAAGTAATGCTAAAGGGAAGTGAATCTGGCCTTAGCTCCAGTTTCAGGGTAGTTCTAAACAGCCATATAGCTACAGTCTATGTTTGCAATACCACCTTTTCTACTTACTCCAGTCCACACAGCTGCTCCATCTCTTTAACCTTCCCTTCAGCTTGGGAACAAATCACATTTCTGTCTAAAGTTAAGCAAGCCATTGGGGTAGGGCAGGTGACACAAGAGTCACACAAACTTCATTCCAACCAACGCTAAGGCATTTAAGAACTGTTCACAGTATACATTCTCTCAACTCAGATAAAGAGAGCTACAAAATTACAAGCAAAGCTGCTTGAGATAAATTCAGCAAAATTCCCTCATGAGGCTGCATGTCAGCATTTGCCTTTTCAGACTTCCCGTGGACTGCCTTGACCACACTCATGGCACTTAGGTATGTAACCCAGATAGGGTGAACGTATCTTCAACACTGATAGCAACAAAGCCATTGAAGGTCAAGTAACTTTCAATGGTAATTAAACAGATCAGAACAGGTAAAAGAATGGAGGATTTAACATAGGCTAGCCATGCAAGAGCTAAATTAAGACTGTTATGGGATGATTATTGCCTTAGCAATTGCACTCACAGTCAATCACTATTTGTTCTTTGTGTTAAGTCTTTGGGAACAACTTGAGAGTTTTGATGCCCAGCTCAAAGGACTTGAATAGTAACTTTTAAACATGAACTCTATAGACCCATGTTTCATATTAATTCATCCTTACAGTTTTCTCCTTGTCTTCAAAAGCTTCTCTTGCTTCTTCTTTTGAGCAGCGCTCCTCATTGCATTCTCTTTCAATATTCCCTTTCTTCAATTCTTCTAAGAAAGAGTTAGCACGTTTTGTTCTTTCCAAGAACTTGTCAGCATTTTCTTTCTTGATGAATACTAGATAGCAGAGAAAAATTATACAGGTGGGTAACATCTAGTGGTGGAAAAGAGTCATGACAAATGAGTGAAGTAGAAATAAAGCCAAAACAGACCACACTACCTGTACACAACACTACCTGTCACACAGGCTGATACATCCCAGGATCTCTCAGAGCAGTCTCTGTGAGAATCAGTAGCCTCAGAACACAATGTAGGACCCCAAAATTCTCTCCCACTCTTTTTAATCTTGAAAAGGTTGCCAATGAGGGCTTATATTTCTGTTGCTCCTGCTCAAGACTCAGTCTTGAATGGAATTACTTTCCCTGAATGCTGGGGAGATTACAGAATCACAGAATCACAAGGCTGGAAGAGACCTTCAAGATCATCGAGTCCAACCCATGCCCTAAAACCTCAACTAAACCATGGCACCGAGTGCCATATCCACTCTTTCTTTAAACACATCCAGGGACACACTCCACCACCTCCCTGAGCAGACAATTCCAGTACTTTATCACTCTTTCAGTAAAAAACTTCTTCCTGCTATCCAACCTATATTTCCCTTGGTGCAGCTTAAGGCTGTGTCCTCTCGTTCTGTCAGTTGCTGCCTGGAGAAAGAGACCAACCCCACCTGACTACAGCCACCTTTCAGGGAGTTGTAGAGAGTGGTAAGGTCACCTCTGAGTCTCCTTTTCTCCAGGCTGAACACCCCCAGCTCCCTCAGCCGTTCCTCACAGGGTTTGTGTTCCCAGCCCCTCACCAGCCTCGTTGCCTCCTCTGGACGCGCTCAAGTGTTTCCACGTCCTTCCCAAACTGGGGGGCCCAGAACTGGACACAGCACTCGAGGTGCAGCCTCACCAGCGCCGAGTACAGGGGAAGAATGACCTCCCTGGATTAAATAAATTGCCAATTACCCTGTAAAGAGTATATGCTCTAGGAAAGTGTGAAGAGTTTGGAAGTTGGCATTTAATCAAGTTCTATCACCTGGAATTTACACAGAGGAAATAGTTTCCTATCACAGGGTGGACTGTGGAAGAGTGTGCTACAGATGTGGCTTCAAGGACAATGGCTTATGCTCACTGGGAGGCCTGCACATTCTTTTTGGAGCATTCTTCATGCAGCTTAATTCAATGATAAATAAACTTGCTAATAGTAATTATATACCCTAATATCCTCCAAGTGAGCACAGAGGAGACTTATTCTGTTTTCAGTGAAATTGGTGGATCATCCTCAGGGAGACAAATTCTGTTTGTATAATTTCTACTAAGCAATCCCACATGTAATTTGAAGCCCCACTTACTCTGAAAGGGCTTCTCTCAAAAAAGGCTTACAGAAAGTACTTTTAACTTGCAGCTCAGCGACTGTTAGTTCATTCACCCACTGTCTTATTTGCCCTTAAATCCCCTTCTTCAGCGACAGGAAAGTGACAGGACACAGCCGGTGGGGTTATCACCTCTATATTCCTTTGCTTTCACGCCACCCGCATAAGCGGATGTTTTTGTAAACTTGAACTAGCCTCTTTCTGAGGCTGCTTATTCTTTTTCCCAAGCTCTCTATCATACTTTCTTCTTTAGCGACATCAAGGAGCAACAGGCATTGGTCAACCGAAGCAGGATATTCCAGAAACATCCCAAAGATCTTGTTTTAAACCCCAAGCAGTCTGACTCACTGAAGGAAGAGTTAAAAGCTTGTGAAAAGTTACTTGCTGATGCTGCCTTGGACTCAGGCGCTGACTCTGGCGGCACAAGAGGGCAGCGGGACCCCCCCGCTGCGCCCCAGCTCCTCCACGGCCAAGCGCCTGCAACCAAGACTTGGCCAGGTTTCCCCTCACACACGAGAGCACCTCAGGCGGCGAGGGCAGCTGTGCTGCCGCTGCGAACGGCGGGCAATCCCACTTTCCTCTGTCCCCGAGATGCCCCCAGCAGCTCCCTGCGCCCGAAGCTGAGCTCCCCGCTTTACGGCGGTCTGCGGGGTCGGCAGAGGCGCTGATAAGCCCTCAGCCGTGTGGAAACCGAACCTGCCGGGGAAGACGAGCCGTGGGGTGCCCGCTCCCCTTCCCCGCCGCCGCAGCTCCTGGCACTCTCCCGGTGCGCGCCCCCGGCCTGCAGTATCGACGCGCCACCGCCTGCGGCGTTCACCCGGCAGGCCCCCGCCTCCCCCCGAAGACTGTTGGAGTGGGGATTCCCCCCCTCCCGAAAACATGGAAAAGGTGCCGCCTTACCGCCTCCCTGAGCGCGGAGCTCGGCGGGCAGCGCGGCGCAGAGCAGCAGGAGCAGCAGGCGCCCGGCCATGGCGGCGCCCGCCGATGCCGCTCCCGGGGCCGCGCCGGCGGCACGGCACGGACGGGACGGACGGGACGGACGGGAGCCGAAGTCTTCACCCCCTCGGGCGGGGTGAGACTGAAGCCGCGTTGCTTCACCCTGCCCAGATATTGGCCAGAAATAGCGGAAGCGCCGGCACAGGGTGACAGCCGCGGCGGGATTTCTCACGGGGGGATGAGGCTGTTCTTCTTTTTATTCTTTATTTTTTTTAAGCGCAAGGCAGCGTTGGGTTTGTTTTTTTTTTTTTTTTTTTTTTTTTTTTTTTTTTTTAATTGCAGCTTTTATTTTGGAGGAAGGGAAGTGAATCGCCCCCTCAATAAGGTGGCGTGGCCCCGGCCCGGCGCTGGGCGAAGCCGGGCTCCCAGCCCACAGCAGCCGCCGTCCTTGGCTGCTCCCAGCTGAGTGTCCCATCCACACTGTTGTAAATATATAATAAGGTTGGCTTTCGCATTTGTATGTTCACTTGCAATCTCATAAGGTAAGTATGTATTGCTAGCCGTGTGGGTCCTTTGTGTAACTAAAATATGTAAGGTTACCTTTTTCTTGACTTATCTATGTGATAACAGTAACACAAACCAGAACATCAGATGGGAGGAAATGCCTGGAAGAGGGGAGGAGGACACATAGCTCTTCTCAAAGAGAGTGTGAAAACAAGTCACCAAAATTTATTGATGATAAGCTTAGACACCCAAACTCAAAGAAATGTTTGAGTAATGTATAAGTTAATGCATGTAACCCTAACTATATGCTATGAGTATGTATTATATTATTATTTTCACTAATGTTAAAATGAATACTATATGTAAAATGTTAAAAAACTTTTATCGTATGAATATAGTTTCTTTTGTTGCTGACAAAGCTTAGAAATAACAGGATGTGAAGAAAAGCTTTTGCTAACTCAGAGAAGTACAAAATAAACAGGAGATCCATCTGTCCGGATAAGAAATGACAGTGGAATACAGGAGAAGAGAATTATTGATCAGAAGAATGCACAGACTAGCAGCATGAGAAGATGCAGACTTAAAGAAGAAGATAAGAAAATGCTGATTTACAGGATGAAAGGAGGGGGGGGGGAATTAGTAAAAACGTATATAAGGTAACGCTTCTAGGAGTTAAAGTGTGCTTCTTGGCTGAATGCCAAGGCACCCGGCCGTACTTTGCTTTATATTTGTCTCCTATTGTCTTTATTCTTATTAAACCTTTTATATTTTACCAGAAGTGAACCTCGTTTTTCACACACACCCAACACTGTAACCTGTTGGCTTCGCGCTTTGGAGCAGTGGCCTCGGCCGGGCGCTCGCCGGAAACTGGCCTCAATCTCCCCTCTCCTGTGGGCAGCTGCAGAGCCCACGTCTTCGGTGCTTCCAGAGCCAGCCATCAGGTCTCCTTCATATTCTTGGCTTTTCTAAGCAGGCTGTTATATTAAAAAAATAATCTAAAACCCAGATTTGTTTTGAAGAAGTAATTTTGTGTGGCAATTATTAATACTGATTTCTTTCAGCGTTTTACCCTTTTTTCTGCAAGGTGATTTGTTCATAAATGTCAGTATTTTCACTGGAATGTTACAGAGGAGAAATCATCTTGTGGATCATGGAAAACACAAACTATCCTACCTTGAGGGGTCGTCAGGGATGGTTTTACAGTGCTGAGCACCTCATCTAAATAAAATGAGGCTTTATTTGCTGGTCACTGCTTACAGTCACCTTTCTTCTTGAGACTGGACTCTCTTTAGGAGTAAGGAGAACCTCTAGTGCATATATGTATGTAAACTGTAACATCTGTTGTTTTTCAGGTCTCTGAAATTTGCTGCCTTTCCTAATTCAGTTCACCACCTAAACGAACAGTAAGACTTCCTTCTCTGTTGGTAAAACAGGTTATAGGATGTTCAGTATTGCATGGTATATGTACCATATGATGACAACGTTTCCCCCTAATAATAGAGTATGATCAATTGTGTCCTACTTGCTGATAAGCTTTTATGATTGAGTTGATATTCTGCATTATTTGAACAATCTAGAGTGTAAATTCTGCATGAGATAGTTACCGTTTTCCAATCTCCTAGTTCAGTTTTATCTTCCTCACCTTTTCAGTGTTTTCATGCTAAGGTTAGAAAGTACATTTTTGAACTGTATATGTTTTCAGAGAGCTTCAGGTTCTATCATTTATGCCTTAAGACTTTAGTGAATGCTCTTTGGTCAGTATTTTGCAGAGGGGTAGACAATTATCCCTGTTCTGGTTTTAGATCTCAGGATAGAGAATACAATTGAGATTACACTGGACAACTGATAAACATTCCCTTTCATTTGCACTCTTTGTATTGACAAGCATAATACCAAGGCAAAGATAAGATTAAATCAGTGGTATTCTTTGCCACTCATAAATATAGGGTTAAATATTGCACTTACTAGCCTTACAGCAATAATAATTGGTGCAAGAAGATTTAAATCAAGTTTTCATAGCAGACCTGTAAATATGGAATCAACCTTTTCCCAGATTTCTTGTCCTGGGGGGTGTCTGCAGTTCCTCCCCTTCAAATCTCCCTGTTGCCACTGCAACTGTGGGAGAAAGCTTTAACATAAGCTAAAGGAAGCACCTTTTCAATTTTTGTTTCTGCTATTTCATCATTATATTGCAGGATCCACAGCATAGGAAGTTATGAAAGGCAGAAGCATAAATGTGTTCAAAGGAGATTGCAGACAATTATGGACAACACATTCATTCATGACTGTTCGATCTAATGCAACTTCTGGCTCAGGAAGTCTGTGCTTCACTGATTACCAGAAGTTGAGAGAGCAGCTGGAGGAAGGCTTATGGTCTGCATGATGTGTTGCTGACAGTCTTTCTGTCAGCATCTAGCTCTGACCTTTAGCAGAAATGGATGCAGAACAGGAGGGACATTGTGTCTGATTTGTTACAGTCATTGTCTGCCAGCTTGACAAGATACATAAGTTTACAAACAACACTGAGAGGCAAGTTATTTTATGTTTTCAAGTAGGCCTTAGGCTCACTTCGAATCTTTAATAGTGTTGTGGGTATGGCCTGTATCAAATATATAAGATAATGAAGGAACCCTTCAACTGGAAAATGGTACAGAGTGACTGGGGGGCAATAACACGACCTGGAAATGCTGTGGCTCAAGATCATTAGTCCATGTGCTTCCTCAACCAGTCGATGTATTTGGATACCCTTGTGTAAACCCCATAGCTGCCTTCAACAGCACAGCCCTTTCCCCAGCTGACAATCCCAGTCAGAAACCAAGTGTTCTTGTACTGTGTAGCATGAGGACCACCACTGTCTCCCTTGCAGGAGTCCTTAACCCCAGACAGGTCTCCTGCACAGAACATATTCTCTGTAATATTTAAATCGGTCTCCTTTTCACATTCTTGTGTCTTTACACGTGGCAAATCAACTCTCATCAGAACAGAAGAGGTGGCACCTCCATCTATTAGGCGTCCCCATCCGCTTACTGTGGAGAACTTGATGGTGGACAGTTCATACACAGCAAACCTTTTCTCAGGCAAACATATTGGCACCACATAGTCAGTGAGATTCACCGGTGTTTCCAGGTTCAAGAGGGCAATATCATTATTGACGTGTCCATTTCTGTATTCTTCGTGAATGATCATCCTGGCGACTCCGCTTTCTTGCTCAGTTTTCTCATCAACATTTATTTTGTGTTCACCTAGGAAAGTTATTAATTGCTGGTCATGTCAGGTAGCTCCTTGATTCCTTGGAAGTTTGAGGATATAGGGTGTTTCTACTCTGACACCTCTAAGGACAATTACCTTGTACTGCCAAAGCCTTCTACTCTGATTTTATGAGGATGAGAAACTGCCACCACCTTGATAAGATGAGGAGGGGAAGATACATACCCAGTATCACCCGAAGCTGTTTAGGGTGAGTATGCTCCAAACAGTGAGCTGCAGTGACCACCCACTCTGGGGAAAGCAGGGTGCCACCACACTTTTCTCTCTTATCCTGTATTATAAGGGCCTGCCAACATAAAGCAAATTTATGTCTTTCATCAAATGTGCTTGACATAAATCTCAGTGGAGATGGGTTTCATATTGCTTCTTTCTGTCCGTTTATGCAACTGTGTTTGACAATACCACGCTGGCTGCATGGAGAACTCAGCAGGGGAAGTCTTCCCATGGGCATTTTCTTCATCTTGTAGTATGGACCCTGCATGTTATGGCCGAGAGTGTATCCCTGGAAGCTGCAACTAAAATTCTTGCTGGCAGTGAAGTTAAGGACTAAGGGGTCAGGAGATAGAGACAGCTGTGCTACCACTCTATTCCTTTGAAACCAAGGACTCCAGAACAAAGCTAAGGTGCCTAAGTGAAACAGGTGGATCTGCTGGCTATGAATGAAGAAGGAATTTGGTTATCAAGACATGGCATTTTTTATCAATTTTTAACATGATAGATTTAAAGTAATGAATTTAGTGTAGTGATTTAATAAGGAAATGTAAAAAAAATAAAAGCAATGAAAGATTTTTGAAAACTCACTTGCCATGGACATTCACCTGGAGGACAGATGAAACCACCTACTATTCTCCCATGTACAGTTGAATTTTTTTTTGCCAGCACTGGTATTTTTCCACATGGGTATTTCACTGGAAAAAAAGAAAACAAAAACCCAAACCCCAAAACAACAAAAGGCAGCAAGTGGGATTTTATTGTACTGAATCCACAGCAAAATGTGTAATGTCTTCAGTGAAGCTACGTCAGCTGAAAAACTGGTTTCTAGTCTAGGAGCACAGATTCTCAAAAATAATGTAAAGCAGCTCAGCAGGTAAGTAGTCTTTTTTTTTGTTTGGAAACAGCCAGAAATGCTCTTACAATTAGAGTTCAGGCCCTTGCAGCATCACTGACAAGGAGTCACCTACCATAGGTCTTTGCAAACAATAAACCTGCTTAAGATACACATCAACACAATGAGGTAGGCTGCAGGCTGGAGTGCAGAAGTGACCCTTCAAGCTCTGTAGTCTACACATTTTCCTCATCCCTACTGACTTTTAAGTCAGTTGTACCAAGTGCAGCATCCATGGCAGGGTGAGACAGAGGCTTAATCGTGGGGTGTACATATTGCCATCCTTTGTTTGGGCAGAGCCAAAGCTGTCCCAAGAGCAGACACTGTCTTCTGGTGTGCCTCTCCCAGACTACCTTGTTTGCTTGTGTCCAGAGCCTGCTGGACTCTTCCAGACTGCACATCTCTGTTCTGCCTGAGCCAGCATGTGAAGACTGGCAATAAAAAGAATCCAATCCTGACCAAACTTGCAGTTAAGCTGTAGTGCAGAGGAAGTCTTGGTGTTTTCAGTACATCCTTGGCCTAACTGAGTTTTCCCTTAAAGGAGAAGGTCTACCTTTGGGGGTGCCTGTGTGCCACGTGTCTGTGCTGTAACTGAACACCATCCCTTCTGTCTGGCAGTCACTTCACTCTCTGATAACACAGTGAGGAGGAGTGCTCTTTTTCTACCTCTTTGGGAGCCAGAGACCTATAGTCTCTGCTGAGCTGCATGCAACATCTCCATAGAGCTGTAAGTACTTCAGCTGATATGAAGACAGCATCAAGGTTTTACAGGTACACGGAAGGTGTGGAGAAACAGGACTAGCTTTTTGGTGGCAGCTGGTGAAAGATTAAACAGACATAACCATAGTCTCTAAGGCTGTGTGTAGGGCAACACAAATTTGGGCCATTGTGGGAGATGACAGAGGGACAGTGAGGGGACTGTCAGCCCAGCAGTTACACAGTTTTTTCTGCTTGGCTATTTTGGTTGCCAAGAAGCAAGCAGCAACAAATACATCTTCCTTGCAGGGAAAGATGCACTGAAAAGCCTGTGAGGAATTTTGAATTCTTTGTTCTCAGCTTTTAACAAAAGCAGCTTTCCCATCATGTGGTATTGCAGAATCTGCTAATAAGGGATAAGCACATTAGTAGACATTTTTTCTAATGAAATTGCTGCTGTTGAGAGCTAGGTTGTCATTACCAGCTCTCTGCATGAGTGCTCCATTGAGGTGTGTGTAGGGGGGCACCACCCCTAAGAACTATTTTGCATGCTCCCCATGGCTCTGTCCATTATGTTCATATCCCCAGGGGTCTCCTTTTCCCATTAATGAAGTAATTCAAGTAGGCATCTGCAAAAGAGTCAGGTGCCAGCTTATGTATTGGCAAAAAGATTAACTTGCACTACCCTAGTCCTAGTTGAAATTAACCTTGCTAGATGAAAGAAATATCTAGCCATAGTGTCTTTAGGAATACCAAAAGTGCATTATTCCTAGCAATTAGGAAAAGAAGAGGCAGGCAGGCAGGCAAGAAGGAAGGAAGGAAGGAAGGAAGGAAGGAAGGAAGATTAACTGTTTTTCTTTGGTTTTAATAGGCCTCTTCCTCTCTTGACTCCTGTGCTGAAATAAATATAGTAATAAAATCTAGTCACAATTTCCGATTGCAGAGACAACAGTAAAACAAATCTACTCCCAAAGTATTTTCCTACTGTGGGTATAAGCTAATACAAAAAAAGGACTTGTGAGGCCCAGAGCCCCTCCACTCACCAGATACCCCTCAGCCTGACCCCAAATCCCTGACCACCTGCTGCCCTGCTTTGTTTAGATCACCTGGTGGGGAGTGAGGAGCTTGTCTCCACTGCTCAGTTCCTTTCTACTCGACTAGTGAAGAGTGTGCTCCCAAAGGAAGAGATGGGTTCAGCTCCCTCCTAGCTCTGAGCAGGTGGGATGGTCAAACTTGAATTTCCCACATTCCAGAGGAGTGGACCTCTGGGGCCAGGAAGAAGCCCAAAAGGATCTCTGCTTGGTGGTCATGCTGCCAACTGCTTTTCTGGGGTGGCTAACTTGCACCAGAAGCCAAATGTATGATCTGGGACTCTGCCCATGGAGAAGAGGTGAGGAGCTGGTATCTGAGGGTTATGCATTGCATGTCCTGACATGCACATTGGAAACTTTTCTTCCAGAGCTGGCTTAGACTTAGCATCAGGTTGGTAGTGTCTTACCTTGAGGGATGCAGGACACGCCATCACTCGCTAAAGTGTAATCATCATCACAGAAGCACAGTCGTTTTTTGGACTGCTTGTCAGTACAGTACTGTTCACAGCCACCGTTGTCAAAAATGCACTTGAGTTTGTCAGCCACAGCTGAAGTCAGAGAAAGAGCATTTAGGATTCAAGACTTGGATTTTTGTGCTTCACATTTATAACTTGCAATTGGAATGTTGCCAGGAAGGCAGGAAAAAAGAATTCTGTGATTTATGCAGAGCAACTTCATAAAAAGCACCTTCCATCAAAAGCTAAATAGGCCTGGATCTCCAGGGATTAGGGAAGAATAGGCTTTGCTTATGAAATATATACCTAAAATTAAATCAATCAGCATTTATACAGTATCTGAGCTGTTTCAAGAATGGAGATATTGGAATTGTGTGGTAACCATTGTAAAATATGACTGAAAAATTTTAATTCTTTGACATTTTGCCAGTTAGCAGGAAGATGCTCTGGGATGACTGTTGAGACTGCCTGCCTAGACTTCATGAGTGCCTAGCCCTTGTCCAGACTCTGCGTGTTCTGAGGATGTAACACTCAATGTTCAGTGTCCTCTGAAATCAGTGGAAAGGTGTGTTTTAACTTCATAAACCACTGCATCCTTCCCTTTGGGCTTTGTACTGTGCATATGCAGTGTAGTTCTCACATACTGCAGGCAGCTTCTAAGTCAAAATAACTTCAGCACTTGAGTAGGAAATAATTCCTCCTTTTCTCTCAGATGGTGTACAAATGCAATTTTTCTTTTTCTTGTTCACAAAGTCATTATATGGCAATAAGTATTCTGCCTTGCAGTGCCTGACTGCGATCTGGTTAGACCCATCACGCAACACCAAAAGCTGAATGAACAGTAGCTGTCACAGCTAGAATGATGCAGAATCGCAGAATCACAGAAACATAGAGTATCCCAAGCTGGAAGGGACCAACGAGGATCATCAAGTCCAAATCCTGAATGATAATGACTGCTACTGTTTATCTTAATGCCTTGCATTTGAATTAATAACGGCATTTTTATTTTGTTAAGTTATCCCACAGCTGACCTTTTTCACAGCTTTTGCCCTCGTACTCGACGGGACAGCGGCAAACATAATCCTGAAACTGGTCATCACAAATCCCGCCATTCTGACAGGGGTTGGAGGCACACTGGTTAGGGTCTGTAAAACATTCAGTGTCAGTCTAGCTCACGCAAAGAGCTGCAGCAGTAGGAGTGTTGCACAGCTGTTAGAACATCCTGAATGATCATACCGGAATAGATGTGCCAGAATTCTTCCTGGAAGAAAAAGATGTGAGATTTAATTAAAGAAAAATCAATACAAGTCTTATAGCCCTTGTTGCACAGCATGGGTTATAGGCAGTCAGAGTGGTGCCACTTCTGCCTTTATAGTTTGTGACAGTTAAACCCATTAAATATTCTATTTTCTAGATTGTACATTATTTTAATATACTGATAGAGAAGGGCTTTGTTTAATGCACATGAATGGGTCATACATAAATAAGCTCTGTATAGTTGAGGTGGGATTGACTGAAAAAAAATTTTGCACAATACAATAATTTAAAGTATTGTCAGGGCAGGCATTACTGGGGGTTTGGGGAGATGTCTTAGAGAGCATCCACTTTCCCACCATCCCCTAGATGGTTTCTGCTTGGGATTGCCCATGCAGTGTGCCCTCCTGCAACTCACTGCTGCTGTGTACCCCTGTAAATAGAAAAGAAAAATACAAACAGCAGGACACAAAGTGCTTTGTTAACTCTGGTGGTTTGAAGTATCAAAGCACACCCTTGAGTAGGGAGAGTAGTTATGACAATGAGTGCTCACCCAGCCCTGTATTACTTACTGTCCTTTCAATATCACCGTAAATCTCTCTTGCTTCCTCATAGGAACACTTTTCTTCTATGCATTCTCGCTCTAGTGACCCCAGTTTTATCTCTTCAAAGAAGCTGTTGGCTCGTCTTTGTCTTTGCAAAACGTTGCTTGCCTCTTCCTGCTTTAGAAAGACTGAAAAACAGCAGCATCTTCTGTTTGTCATACAGCTGTGATAACCAGACAGAGATGACGGGGGGACGATTTCACCTGAAAGCTTTTCTGCTCCCCAAGCTTTTTCTGAGACACTTTAGAAAAGAAATGGGCAGATGTGAAAGAGTGTCCTTTCTCTGGCCTGCCTCACGGGTAAAGTGACAACACAGGAATTTTAGAGATCCTGGAGCTTAGGAGAAGATGGCGTGTTACAACAGTGGTGGGGTGTGTGTGTGTGGGTGTGTGTGGGTGTGTGTGGGTGTGTGTTGTATGCCTGTCAGTGACTCCTAAGGTACTGTTGCATGTCATATATGCATCTTAGCATGTGCAGCAGTTTCTTACAGCTGTAGCAGCAGGAGAGCCTGTGGCACTCGTCGCTTTATCTAGCACTGGTGTACATGGTAAAAGCTGATTTTTCTGTACTTGATACAGTCAGTCACAGTGACAGGTGGACCAAAGTCATGCCTTCACCCACAGTCACATGTTATTTCACACCCCTCCACTTGTTGGACCTGAAGAAGGGATTTATCCCACCACTAGTAGACCACAATTTATGAACCACTGCTTTAATATATTATCTTTCATTTTCTTCTGTGGAAGAGGTTATGTGAAGGTACATAGGAAGGCTGGACAATACTGACTGCATTTCCTAGTGCAGCCTGTGAATGGCTCCTAGCTCCTGCCACCACCACAGACTACAGCCAGGAAGGGTCTTCTTGTGTGTCTCTACCATGCTTTGGAAAGATATTGGGTACATAGGTTTCATAGCAGGCATCAGCAGAGCTCATTTCTTAGAACTACATCAACTGGTGACTGGCAGAAGTGTGCAATGGAAACACAAATGTCATGGTCACCATGCTGACCTGCTCCTCAGTGTCAGGATATGAGCACATCACACAACTGTGCTCTCCCAGTATAATTCAGGATAAGGAGCTAGAAGTCCAGGTGCTGGTGTATAATTTTGCTCCATGTACTACACAGAAAAAGTCTTGAAATTAATAATTTTTATTTTTTTTTTTTTTCTCATTTATGTCTGTAGGGGAGCTTCTGGAGCTTGATGACAGCTTACATTTCAGCACTTTAACTATTTTACCTCTGCTTGTGGGTAGATTTGGGGATGGAGGCTGATGCATATCTCCTGCCTTTCTCCAGGACATTCTCTCCAAAAGAGTGGGAGTTATCTTCTACTTGCTGAAAGGGCCCTGAGAGATGCTGAAAGACAGACTCATATGTGTCATCACCAATACACACCCAATCATAGATGCTGAGAGGGTTTATTCCAGTCTGAAGTGATGTGAGGTTTCTCCATAAACATTTGTCTCTAATTCAGGATATTTGCTGAATTACATGCAGAATAGTGGTAATTTCCCCCTGTATTTCAAAGTTACTTAGAAGAAAAAAGTATTGTGCACTGAATTTATCCCTGGGTGCTTCATAAGCATTTGGTCATTTATAGGAAAGTCAGCTGGGTCTTTCTGCCTTGATTTCAGTCAGGCTGTATGCATTTGATATGGCTTTCCTTAAAGGATTTTAATTAACCTTATGCTGCAGATACGTGGCACATGTATCAGTGCATGGGCACAGACTCTGACAGAAGAGCATGCCTGAGCACATGGCTGGGGCTGAGCACATGGCTGGGGACGTCCATCCACTCATTTTGGCATTATCCACTTCTTTGTATTGGATCACTTCTGACTTTGCTATCTATTTTTCCACCTTTCCTCACTGCAACAAACAAGACCTAGTCAATGGCTAATGGGGAATCTGAGAGCACTGGATCTGCTTTATTAATATGGGAGCTGGTTTTTGGACATATACTGAGCAACAGAAGAGCTACCTCTTCTCTGCCTTCTACTGAAACAGGGTGGATCCTACCCACTTGAATTACTCATCAGCTGAATGACAGGCTATTGATGCTTTGCTTTGAAAAATGTGCCAGTTCTGCATGAAATAACAGTAAATCCCAGTTCCTTTCTTCATGTAGACAGCTGGTGGTTTGCCTGCTGCCTGTGCACCAAGATAACAAATTAATTTAGCAGTCTAGAGATGCTTTTCCTTAGTTGGCAGAACAAGTGCATGGAGCCACTGCTGAGAGTAAATTAGAGCTTAAGAATAATGCACAGGCACAGCAGGAGACAGGACAAACACGCAACAGTGCTCAAAACTTGCAGTGGAAATCATCTCAGTAACAGGAAAGAGGAAAGAGGTCCGTTGCCAGTAAACATCATTACAGCTATATCCTACAACATACCTGCATCCAGAGAAAGAGGGATCAGTAGCAGAAAGCAGAGAAACAAAGCCACATACTGCCTGGAAATCATGATGAACCCTGCGAGCCAGCGTTCTGGTAGTGTATTGACATTTCAGCAAGGACTGTTTGGCCAAAGGGCTCAACTTCAAATGCTTGGAGCCAGAGGAGGGGCCAGCAAGTCATGCAAAAAGCAAAAGATCCATGACAGCCTGGCGAGCTGAGCAGAAGGGCACATGCAAATCCTGCAATGTGCCCTTTTCACAGAAGCAGGGAGCTTGGTTTTGAAGTGTGCTCTCCTGACCCATGCAAAAGCTATGCTGGTTACACAGGCTGCTACCCCAGGCCTCCATTTTCCATTTAACATACCTTTTCCATGAGAAACATGAATGCTGGGACCTTGAAGCCATAGGACAGGCATTAACTTGGCCACATGCAGAGAGCAGTGATGTGATATTTATCTTTCATCAGCAGTCAAGATACGGCCTTTCAATGCTTTGAAGTATGATTGTACCACTGGCATCTATTCCCATTTTTCTATCACCACTTGAAACTCTGCACTTCTGCCTGAATTTGCTTGGAGACACTAATTAACCAGCAATAGACACCCTACACTGGTTCTCTCCATCTTTGCTGCCAGACCCATGTGGCCAGCTGGAAGTGGCACTGAGCTGATCCATGTTGTACTTCACTAGGAACTACTGGGGCTTGAGGGGCCACTCTGCAGACAGCGCTTTACCTGGAACATAAGCACTCCCCTGATTTAATGGAAATCAATTAATGGCATCAGACTGGAGAGCTGACAACATTCTTGGGGAAATATTTACCTAAGATAGCAGCAAGGTAAAGAGCATGTTTGTCTATGAGAAGTGAAGCATTAGCTGAAGGCTGGAGTGTTTTCCAGGCTGTTCTCCCCTTCCTACATGGAAAGGAAGGAGGGTCAGCCCGGGGTCTGAATGCTAAAGCAAAGGAAATCAACAGCTGGATTTTTACTTTGTGCCCATACTCAGCATAATTCCTTGCAGAAGTTGTGATTGCTTAGGAAAGTCAGGCTCCTGGCTGTTGTTTCCATGCAGTCCTGTTGTTTAGGGGCAGTACACACAGCTGGATATTCTGCTTTGAAATCACTTTCCCAAGAGGCAGTATCCAGGCACTTCTCTGGATCCCAGCCTGGCTAATTCCTCTCAGCCCAGTTCCTGGGATGACTGGGAACAGATGGCATGTCGTGTCCCAGGCAGAGGAAGGAAGTTACTGGAATGCAAAAGAAGCTACAGCAGCCTTCTGCTGCTTTTTGGGAATCCTCTCCATACCTCTCAGTCTGCCAACAGAGCCCTTAGTCCTTGTTCACTTGCCTGTGGCAGTAGTTGAAAATAGCAAGGGCATGCTCAGATTAGCAAGACCAAAACTAAGCTTGAAAATTTCTTTTTATCTCATCTTCTTGGGAGAGATCTAGCTCCATCTATCTGCATGAGTCATGCAGATCAGAGAATGAAGTTCTGCCTTCTCTGCTTGAGGCCAGCCTGCACCTATGCCCCTCACTGCCTTTATTTCCTTACACAGGGTGGGCATCTCCCTACCAGGGACGGTGGGGTGGCTGCCACTCCACAGTGGCATTGCAGCACCTCTGCAACCTCCACCTTCTTCCTAATGTGCAGATTCTGTACATCCTTAGGAGATTGATGCAGTATTTTCCTCTTGCCTTCCTTCCTCTGCTGGCATCCCTTAAACCTGAAAGGTTTTGCTTTCATATCTTGGGAATACAGTCAAACAGTTATTTTTAGAGCCCTGGAAGAAGCCCAAGTGCTGGGAACAAGGGTCAGTTCATATGGGAACCATCCATCTTCCAAGAAAATTAATGCAATTAGGCTCTATTGGGATGAACCTGAGAAGAGTCATTGAGGATTCAGCACTTCAGGACTACATTCCAACTGTTTGTTTAAGAACTTTGTACTGACAGACCTCATCACACACAGGTGTTTCCTACTAACTTCAGCTGGGCCTGTTCATTGCTTAAAGAGCTGTGTTTTTAAAGGAGAGTTCCCCCTTCCTTGCAGTCTTAGACCTCCAGTGTCCTGGTTTCAGCTAGCATAGAGGTAATTTTCTTTTCAGTAGCTCATACAGTGCTGTGGTTGGGATTCAGTGTGAGGATAAGGATAACACACTGATATTTCAGCTGTTGCTGAGCAATGCTTCTCCTGCCAGGACCTTTTCAGTGTCTCATCCTCTGCCAGGGTGGAGTGGCACAAAAAGCAATGAGAGAGCATGGCCAGGACAGGTGACCCAAACTGGCCAAAGGGATATTCCATACAGTAGAATGTCATGCTTAGGATATAAACTTGGGGGAGTCAGCTAGGAGGTGATGATCACTGCTTAGAAGTAGGATGGGCATTGGTCAGTGGGTGATGAGCAATTGTACATCACTTGTTTCTCTTGGGTTTTTTCTCTCTCTCTGTGTCTCTGCTTTTTATACTACTAATATTATTATGTTAGTATTATTAATATTGTTATTTTGCTTCTATTATTATGCTGTTCTTATTTCAACACATTTTTCCTGATTCTCCTCCTCATCTCATGGGGAGGTTGGCATTGAGTGAGCAGCTGCCTCTTAGTTAGTTGGTGTCTGGGATTAAACGGTGACAGTCTCCTTGGTGCTCAATGTAGGGCCTGGAAAGTTGAGATGATGGCTGATCTGACCTGAGAGTATTAAAATAAGTTTGCTATAAGCCTTCATTGCATTGGTTTAATAGTCACTGGTCACAATGCTGATTTATTTGCCACCGGAGTGGTTGTGCTTGTTCTCAGGGTAGTGTTATGCAATACCTTACTTGCAGCATTTGTTGCTGTTTTGGTGTCTGTCGTCTTCGGGGCCTGTTGTACTTCCTCGTATCGGATTTTGATCTGATAAGAACTGCTGGCTGCGAAACGATCCCGGTGTGTTCTCAGCATCGCTTTGTATTTCGGGAGCCATCTACTGGGAACTGTTAATAATTACACCTAGCCCCAATCCCCATGACGAGCACCGCTGCTCGAAGGAGGAGGAAAAGGATTCCAGTTCCAGCAACAGGCTCTGAAGCTAGTCAAATTCTGTTAACGAGCATTGGTGCTACTCACACTCCAGTTGATTTCACTTGGAGGGATGTCCAGCACACCTGAAACTGACTGCCCCGGGCTGGAAGCACAGCCCCACCATCTGCCATGGACAGATCCAGAGGCAGTGGAACAGGGTGAAGCTCTGGAACACCTGCAGTATGTTGATGATATCATTGTGTGGGGCGATACTGCAGAAATTTTTGAGAAAGGGAAGAAAATAGTCTAACTCATTCTGAAAGATAGTTTTGCCATAAAACAAAGTAAAGGTCAAGGGACCTGCACAGGAGATGCAGCTTTAGGGAATACAGCGGTGAGAAGGGTGCTGCCACATCCCAACGGATGTGATCATGAAACAACAGCAATGTCTCCACCAACTAACAAGAAAGAAATGGAAGCTTTCTTAGGTGCTGCAGGTTTCTGGAGAATGCACATTCCAAACTGCAGTCTGATTGTCATCCCTCTCAAGTGTCCGGAAGAATGATTTCATCTGGGGCCCTGAGCAATAAGCCTCTAGACAAGTCAAGGAAGAGATATTCATGCTGTAGCCCTTGAGCCAGTCTGAACAGGGCAAGATGTAAAGAATGTGCTGTACACCACAGACAGAGGAGACAGTCCTACCTGGAGCATCTGGCACAAAATACCAATCCATAGGCAGTCACATTGACTCCAGAGGATTGAAAGCCCACTATAATGGAACTGATGAAGAGCCACTGGCAGCTTATGAAGGTGTTGAAGTGGCTTTGGAAGTGACTGGTACTGAAGCACAGCTCCTTCTGGCACCCTGGTTACTCATGCTGCATGGGATGTTCAAAGGAGGGGTCCCCTCTTCACATCATGCAACTGATGGTGGCACAGTGATGATGGAATCAGAACTGGTTTCAACATGGAACAATCCAACACCACGTGCCATCTTTCGTGCCCTGAAAAATTATTATGAAAGATGAGGACTGGGGTCAGGGATTGAACTAATTCAGTGGACTTTTATAAGGATGGTCTATAGACTTAGAGAATGGTATCTATGTTTATATCCATCAAATGATGGAAAAGGTGATGGGGCATTTGGAAGTGTGGGACCTGGCATGACACAAGTTGTATGGAATAAGGGTTGGATACTGTTCTGGTTTCAGCTGGGACAGAGATAATTTTCTTCTTTAGTGCAATGCTGGGATTTTGGATTCAGTATGAGAATAATGATAAGACATTGATGTTTTTGGCTGTTGCTCAGTAGTGCTAACCCTAAGTAAGTGACTTGGACTGTCAAGCTCTGCCAGTGAGGAGCTTCACCAGAAGCCTTGAGGGAATATGGCCAGGACAGATGACCCAAACTGGCCAAAGGGATATTCCTTTTTTAGAAGTCATTCCCAGTATATAAACTGGAAGGGGATGATTGCTGCTCAGGTCTGGGCTGGGCACTGGTCATCAGGTGCTGAGCGATTGTATTGTCATTACTTGTCCTTTCTTGTTGTTATTTTTTTTGTTGTTGTTGTTTTTGTTTGGTTTTTTTTGGTTTTTGTTTTGTTGGTTGGTTGTTTTTTCCCTCTCTCTCCTTCTAGTAGTAGTATCATTAGTTTATTCTCATTATTATTATTATTTTTTACTTTGTTCCAATTATTAAAGTGTTCTTATCTCAACCCAAAAGTTTTACTTTTCTGTTCCTGATTCTTCTCCTCAGCCCACTGGGTGGGAGGGAGTGAGCAGTTGTATGGTCATGTCCTGTTTGGGTTTAAACCATGTCACCAGCCAGACGAGCAAACAGTTTGATTTTCTTCCCCAGAAGACCCCTATGTGTTGTTACTTTGTTTCCCTTCTTGTGTGGTTTTGCTCTAGTTCATGAGATCTCCCCTGTAGTTTCACTCTATAAATCTCCTCGCCAGTGCAGGCTTCACCTTTGGCTTATGTTTTCTGAACAATTCCAACAAAAATGAACTCCTGTTCAATTAAAAATTAATATGTATTAATGCAAACATGTACCTCTGCTGCTCATGGGTGCTACTAGAATCAGTCTGGGAACAGCTCTTTAGAAAATATGATTTAGGATATTTTTGATGTGCCAGAGTTTTTTTTATTTTAAAAAGTAAGAAAGTTAAAAAATTAAACATGAAAAATGTTAACACTATGAAATAAAATCTAAAGCAGAAACATGAGCCTGAAGACATAATGATGTCTTAGAACATGTCCTTCTTTATATTTGCTTTGTTTTCTGCTGACATTTTTAAAAGAAGTGCTCTTACAATTTTGTTGGTTTTAGTTTCATGTTTTGGGTTGAAGAGAAGATATGTATGGAAACTTTTGGGAACTGGGCAGTTTGATCTTATCTAATAAGTCACTGGTCATTTCAACATGAGTTTTCGCATCAGGAAACAATTTTAAAAAACAAATCAATATTAATTCAATTTTGAAGAGGCTACCAGAGATCAAATCTATGTCTAGGTAAGAAAGCTTTAGGAATAATCTGCTTCTTGAATTTATAATAGCAACTTGCCATCAGTCATTTCAGACTGACTAAAAGCAAAGACTTTGAGCAAGCTAATAATTTCTGTTATACTAATCTATACATATATGAGTATTATGCTGCTAAGCTTTAAAGCAAATTATTTGAGATTTAGACCTCAAAATAGAACCACATTCCAGGAGGAAACTACCTGCCTGTTTAACAGAGTTCTGTAGCCCAATTATTCTTGCAAAGAGGAAAGAGAAGATGGGAAGACAATTTTTTTTTGTGACAAGCTCGAATACAAGCTTAACATTGTATTTTTTAATTTTGATATGAATTGTTTCTTTCTGTTCTTTTGCTGCTTGAGAAGGATATCTGAAAATACAGAGAGAATAAAGGAAGAAAAAGATAATAAAGGCAGCGTGCTCCAAAGTTTGTCTGTTTAATGCCATGTATCTCAGTTGGTAATGAGAGATACCAACTCTGCTACAAGCCTTTTCTTGACTGAGGCCATCAGAGCTACTACAGCAACACTAGCAAATCCACAGTCTTTTAAATGTAGCTCAGGACCTCGCTGTCCTGTCAATGGATGTGGAATAAATAAAAATTCACCTCCTTTAAATGAATGCCCAGAGAAGGCACTTCAGTAGCTAAATGTCTTATTTTGGTAATACAATCTCTAAACACAGTTTACACAATGTCTTATGGAACAACAGAATTTCTCTTCTATTCCTGCATCCTTAATTAAGGGATTTGATTATTTTTACCTGAAGTTACCTGAATACCCCCGAATTTGGGTTGCTTCATTATACCAGGCAGATCTGGTTCTTGCCACACAAATCTAGGGAGGCTGCTAATTCTGGGGACTTGTGTGGACACTCTAACCTTGACACTGGAGTTCATAGTAACATCTAACATGTCACTGAGGAAGGGAATTTTGAATTAGGTGATGTAAACAAGTTATGGTACAACTTCCTCCATTTTGCTCAATGACAACATCTGTGCAGGATGGAGAAAATGTTTTATATTCCAACTAGCAAACTGCTTCTGTATCTTTTATGAAACAGTTTGGGCCCCAGCTTTGAGACAGTGATCTAAGAAACCAATTATTATTAGGTTTTTATATTGAAAACTCTTTACTTTTACTAAGGTACGTTTGTGCTGGAATTCTTCCATTCTTTTGCTCTACTCAAAAAGGCTGGGCCTCCTTTTGTTCAGAAAAGTAGGACTACCTATTAGAGAGGGAGCTGTTATGATGACAAGATCAAGAGTAAACAAAAAGCAATCAAGTCTCAGTAACACCGTAACTGGATCATGTAATGCACATGGCCAACAGCTCAGCCCAAATCACTCCAGTCAGTATGAAATTCACCTGGCATGGCATGATGCTCCTTAAAGTCATCAATCACTGAATGTACAAGCATGTTCCTCTGCAGATGCAGCAAGGGTGAATATGGTGTCTTGTTTCTCACCCAGCCGTGGCCAGATGCAGGTCTCCAACTTGCTCTGCTAATACCACAGGATTCATGGATACACAGCTTTCTTTGGGGAAACCCAACAGTGATGTGCTTTCTTTCAGAAAAGGGTGTGTGGGAAAAAGGGAATCAATCCAATTACCTGGCACTGGCTTTCATTTTTTTATCCTCAGCCTGCAGACAGGCTTTAATTCCCTAGTGCCAGGCATACGATTTGAAATGAGACATGACCAGAGAGGTGAAGTGGTGTTTTTCTGAGATGGTGCCAGAATGAGCAGGCTGAGGATTTGAATACACAGACCTGGTTTTCTGTTCCAAATCCTAGATCCTCTCTCTGTTTTAATATGATACCCATAAAAACCTTTCAAGACTGTGAGACAAAATAAACCCCAGAGCATGTCTATATAAAGGCATTCAGCAAGAAGCGCTGAAATTTATTCAAATTAATTACAGTAGATACCTCTGACTTTGAACTTCTAATTCACAACAGCAGTAAAAAAGGAAATGGTGAAATGGGTTGTATTAAAGTGCAGTGATGTGGAAAAACCATTGAAATAACACAAATGAGGCTGCAGGGACAAATGAAACGACAGTCTCATCCAAGCAATGACAGCAATATATAAGTAAATTATGTTACAGATAATTTACAAAATAACTTACATAGATGAAGATAAGCTGAATCTGATGTTGCTATTCCATTGTTAAATATCAGACTAAATATTGCTGGTCAGCACAGTATTTATTATATGGAATAATAAAACTCAGATCAGAGAATTTCCGTGTTGAAAAAGATGCCTGAAATAAAATCCTGATCAGCATTTATATTGCAGTACTGCAAGAAAACTAAGTATTTATGAATTGTAAAGTGACACATTCAGCAGCATGAAGACTATAAATACATCTTTTACATTGATACATCATATCTACACACATATACATATCTACACACGCAGATATACACACCAGCACATACATGCACATATAGCTGTGCATAAATATATGTGTGTGTATATACATGCTTCAATTTGTGCTGACCGTGGTCAGCTGCATTTTGATTGCATCTGGGGTAGGGTTGCTTCTGCATCATTCTTAGGAGTGTTTGTCTTGTAAGTTTTCTAATCTGCAGCCTCTAAAACATAAAATTCTGGCATAAAGATAGAATTAAGGACTCAGCCATCAGTGAGCCTGGTGATTAACAGCAGTTCCCACTGACATAATCTGCTGTGCTAAGTGCTTCTGAAAAGTTATGCTCTTCATGTCCCCATTATTTTTAAGTAATATGGCGCATGAATCAGTCAAAAACCTGTTTTCATATAAGCAAAAATATTTGAGACATGGACAGGAATGAATACAGTATTCTATACATGCACTTAGTGTTGTACTGTTTGTAAGGATGGTGTGCAAAGAACATCTGACAAAGTGAAAATTTACAACATTGGCTTGCATCATACCCTGAAAAATGGCAAATTTAGCATCACCCTTCCTTTAAAAAAACTTAAAATACTTATCTGTAGCATAAAACTGACTCTTCTCTGTGATTTTTTTTCTCCTGTGCTTCCCTTTTATAGAAAAATTATGTCATTGGGTTTTTTTCTCTTTCAATTAATCTGGAACAAACACTGTGGACTAAAAATATGTTGGATTTCTAGCCCTCACAGGTTAGTTTGAAGGAAGGCTCATCACCCATGGTGCAGTTAAAATAGTTTCCTCTGCCTGTAACTGCATGTTGTGAGAGCTGAAAGTAACCATGCAATTACTGTTTATTAAAAAATCATTTAGTGAATGAGAACATTTGTGTTTCATTGTGCACCTGCATAAGGAAAAAGATAGTACTAAATTGCCAAGACTATGTAAACACAGTGATCTTGGTAAGGAATTTGGTTGTGAGGCCAAACAAAATACCTCAGAAAAGAGCTATTCCATTGCACATGTCCTAATTGTTGGAAGGGATAAAGTAATAGTTTCTCTTGATGTTGCTGTGGTCAGTGAATTGGTCATGTCTGCATCCCAGCCTCTAAGGAGCAGAAGAATATCCTGAAAACCCAAGAGAAAAGGGTGGACCAAACCTCCTTCCTCATTGCCATAAGAGTCCCATTCACTGCACTGACCGAGGTATGTCCTTGGAGAAAGGGTTTCTTGGGGAGAAGAAATTGTAAACTTGGATTTATTTTCCTCATGCCTATCCTGTACAGTGATTGCTATGTTATTTGTTTACAATGAGCATTTAGCACTGAACACATTTTGTTTGCTCAGATTCTGGCTGTTATAAAAAGATACAGTTCTGCAGAAACCTGATTGTGTGTCAAGGAGAAAACGTGCTTTATGCTAACAGCTCTTCAGAGCAGAAACCTCTACGAAATCCTATTTCAAATCATTTAACTTTTATTTACAACTTCACATTCCATGCACTTTTCATTGGGATCTTCTGGGAGAACCTGTAAAAGTCACCACTAAAAATATTCAGAGCTGGCAACACAGTACTGGTGGCTCTCCAATGAAGTCCAATGTCCAGAACTCTGCAGCAAATGGCAGTCTCCAGATTTACCTTCCAGGGAGGTGGGATGAACATTTCAGATTAGCCCTTAATGTCAGAGAAGCTGGTGCTACTGACATTGCAGCTATCACTGCAACTTGATGATGTACTCAGATTGCTGGAGGCAGTGCCTGATTCTGGGAAAAGAAACACAAGAAAATGTTATATAGTGGTTGTTTTTCATTACTTTCTTTGATAATAGGAATCTTCAAAGAGACAATCATCTCACTTAAAATACATAGCCTACCAGAGCTGCTTAAAGATTGAGCTGATTTTGAGTTGCCTATGAGCATCAGCAGATTGTTTGCTGGAATCCAACCTTCTCTACCACTGCTCAGGTTCTTTACAAACCTAAAAAAACATATAAAAAATTTAAAAGTCAGACATCTTCATTTGATGCCTTTGAAAGTTTTTCCCTAAACATCTGCCTTCTAAACACAGTTCTGCGTATAAAAATTTCCAAACACAGATCTGCGTACCAAAGTCCATCCTCCCCTTCACGAATCAGTTGAACTAGATCTCCACTTTTCACTGTAAATTCTTCAGAAACTCCTTTGTCATAATCAGTCACAACTGTATATTTACCAGGAGTCTAAATGCACACAGAGGAAAGAAAACAAATTATTTCTGTTGAGTACTTTAAGGTATGTTGCAGCTTTTGTTATGAAATTATAAATCTTTTCCCTTTCTCATGTACTTACATGCTGAAGATGGTGAAAATATACACACTGTGGCATTAAAATTCTGCTTATTGATTACATGCAAATTCAACACATTAATTCTCATACCCTGAAAAACATTCAGTGAATGTTCGCACTACAACAATTAATTCATATGGCTACAGAAAATAAAACCAAAAGAAACAGAAAACCTGGCAAATCCGTGCCATGGTGTCTATTGACATGGTAACTGAACCTGTCACCACTTGATTGCTGTATCATGGCACAAGCAGCCACAACTCTCTGGGCTGCAGGTGTGCAAAGGCACAGAGGGACCTCCCCGAGGTACAAACACCGGGCTGATTTCAGAGAAGGAGTTCTTCTCCATTGCCCTGGGAATACTGCTCAGCTGAGCATTTCAAGGCAGACACTTTCCCTCCTGCAGCTTCAAAAGCATTCCTGTATCCCTCCACACACGCTGTGCTGGTATCACTCGCTTAGCTCCATAGGAAAGCATTTCTGGTTACCAGCTTCATCTCGCCTCCCCCTCCTCCTCCTTCTTCCTCTGCATCCGATGAATTCAGCGGTTCTTCAGCACTAGACCAGCCATCATTTTCTTCGGATGCATCAAGGGAATGGGATGGTTTGGCCCAGCCTCGGGGAAGGAACAGCCGACAGTTAACTTCACAGCACTGAGCCACTGGCTGGGAGAATCGTTCTCCCCACTGAAAAGCTCGTAAGTGGTCAACATAAACAGGAGAAAAACTGACACAGGGGGGTTATTACAGTCACTGGGTGAAATTCACTGCTGGCAAAAGTTGACCTGTTTCCATCTGAGTAAGTGGAGTTGTGGAAATGCACGACAGTGAATTCAGCCCTTTGGATTTATATAAAGGGAAATGAATGGAGAGAATGCAAATTTCCAACTGAAAAGCAAATATATAAAAAATATTTGTATAATAAATATGTATTACATGAAGATAAACGAGAGGTAGATAATCTTTTTTCTTGGGAGGAAGCAGAAGACAGGAACATACACCTTTTGGGAAGAGGTTGAACACACAGGGTTGTCACCCAAAGCAACCTAACCAGCTTGCTGGAATAAGGGATAGATAAGCATTGCCTCCTTCACACTGCTAAGCACTGTCAAAAAATTCCACACAAGTTACAAGCACTCTGTATTTCACCTGGCAAGGTAGCCCATTATTTAAGTTTATTTAAGTGTTCAGGCTGACGCAAGAATACTTAAGTACCTTGTACTATCTTGGTGTTAAGTCACTGCACCAATCACCACAACAACAATCTCCTGCCTGTCATTTACTGCTTTTTCTCTCTCAGGGTGAAGCATTTAATTTATTCAAAAAGCTGAATCATATCCAGAGTGCACAAAATACTCTTCCAAATAAAACTACATTAAGTTTTATTAGTGGGATGTTTTATACCAAGTTCAGCAGCTGCTAATAAATGTGTTGAGCTTATAAAGAAAAAAAGTCATAATAAAAGAGACAAGTATTTGTAAGCAAGCTTTTGTTTCAAGCCAAATAGTAACAACAGTGAAAATCAATGAAAAGAATGAAAGGAAAAACAAACTTCCCATTTTATGTGACTATTAGTTAAATTGAGAAAGCACCAGCATTTTTGCCTTGCACTGCTCCTGAGGCATTTGTCACACAGCTGGTCATGCCAGTGCATTAGGACAAACCTGAGCAGCATCAGAATAAAGCCAAAGAAATCATAGAAAGGAATCACACCCAGAGCACACCAAACGGAGTGGGACTTTTACCTTGCCTATGCTGCTGAGTGACCTGCACAAGACTGGAAGTACTGACCCATTTGGCCCTGTCCAGGGTTAAGAATGAACTTCTATCTGTGAAGAAACTGAGTAATAAATTTCTGCTGTATTCCATGAAAATTTCCTTGGAATCTTACATCTTGGAGTTGCACACAGCTTGTTGGACACAGCTGAAACCATTTCTGTTATTTCTAAATTAAGAACAATGCAATAAAAGAAAACTTGAAAAAGAAAACACTTCCTAATTGTTCCAAAGTTCCAAAATTGTTCTGTTTCTCATTAGAAACAGAACCAATGAGTTGCACAAAAGAAAAGGAAAATGAAATCACTCTAAGTGCCTGTAACCTCACACTCACTGGGTAACAGCTTGGGTACATTTTGGGTAACAGCTCTTGTTCCTCATCATCTTTCTTTTCTTACATTGTGCTGATGTGGTGAGAGCAGACTGGCCTGGTCCTGCCACACCAACGATACTACTCCTCCTCATACGAGCTGGCACTCTACAGTTAACAAGTCTGTAGAAAAGCCCATCTCCTCCTGGGAAGGGAGGTGGTCACTATGGTAGAATTCATGTCAGAAAACTATGGGACAGAAATTATGCACGCACATTCAATCTGTGTGTATGTGCTCTGCAGGGTGGGACTGCATCAGAGCTCCCTACAAAGGCAGGAAAGGGAGGAAAAGGGTAGGCAGTCCTGAGAAAAGACAAGGTTATTCAGAAATTATTTTAGATATAACGATGCCAGGAAAACCAAGAATTCATTAACTGTTTCTCTTCAGAAATAATCTAACAGGTTTCTTCAAAGAGCTATGATCAGCCTACAACATGTAATTCTGACACTAATTCATATTCCTTGAGCTCACTTCAGCATAAATCAGAGCAATACAGCAGTGAAAGGAAATGAATGGGGGCCATGAACTCTGCTGTGGCCATCACCTGGTGCAGTTTCATCCCAAAATGCCCAGGTCAGCTCCCTGCTTATCCCTCTTTGAGCTGGGGAAGGAGAAGAAATAAAGTGCCAAAAAAGAGATTGGAAGGTGCAAGACAGAAGGAGGAGTTAGTAGATGTTTTAAATTAATTTACTTGGTAGCAGTTTCATAAAGTAAGATGCTTCTGGGACAAAACACCAAATCAGATAAGCCTCTTCCAAGGACACAGTAATTTTACTGTAAATCAGCAATGATCAAGGACTCTCTTCCTTAAAAAAATCCAGCACCTGAGGAAAAGTTGCCTACTACTACTCAAAGAAAGGTGCAACAGGGATGTGTCTGCAGTAATAAATGCAGACCTAAAATGGAAATTCCTCATGACAGTGATCTGAGTCTTGGAATTTTTTTGCTTTTTTAAAAGTTAAATCCTCTCCACCAGGGCCCCAGGGACAGAAGGATTCTAACACATGGAAAACCATGGTCGCAGAGTAGCTAGACAACCCTGGAATTCCATTAAACACATGGCTTCTGGCTCTTTCTTCAGCAACAGATCTCTTTCCCCTGTCTTCTAAAAACTAGTTACCCATATGCTACTTTATTTAAACCAAGGTAAAGCTTCAACCAGTTGTGCTATCAAAACTAGTATATATAGATCCACTTGTAAAAACACAGCTGATGTCAATACTTCTGCACACGACAGCATCATACAGGTATTCTCAGCACTCTCATATAACATATTACATGAGAGATGTGTGGGTACTTGTGGAGTACAACATGTGGCATCACTGTACCTCTTAAACCAAAAGGAGTTGGGTCACTCACTACTTCATGCCGTTTGGCTTTTTTGTCAGGACTGGTAGGAGAAGCTGCAGGAGGATGAATAGGTAAAAAACACAGAAGAGAGATATTGAAGAACTGGAAAAAAGAGAATAGGTGGATTGCATGCTAAATACCTTTGAGTTTACACTGGAAAACAAGTGGATTTCTGTAATCTAATTTTAGCTGTCACTGGTGCATGGCAGCAGAAGGAATTAACAATTTACAAGTAGATATTTGAAGACAAATCGAGAAATTTATTTTACAGTAATAGATGCATGTATATGTAAACTTTTCTAAATTGACTAGACATCAACTGAATACACTTAACTTCAATTTCAGACAAACATTACCAAATTAAGCAATCATTTTTATGTAAATCTAGTGCTACAGCAATACCTGGTCCTGTAAGAAGGATCATTGGCAATGTCTGGCTTTTAGCAGAAGGAGATGGAGTTTCTGTCAAGGCAAGCATGGGACATTAGTGCTCACCTCAACAGCATTAGATACACAACCCCAGAGTCTCTCCAGAAAGAACTCAAAGGTAATTGGGTTTTAAACAGGCATTCTGGAAAGATGCTTACAGGGGAAAAATACCATGCTGTTGAACAAGTGACATCATCTTAATGCAATTCAGACTGTTCAAAGACAGCTTCAAAGCAAGAAGTGACTGTATCAGTGTGATTACTTGGCAGGAGGAAGCAAGAAAAGTCTCAAACTTATTGCCTGTTTTAGGAAAAAAAAAGGCAAAGACCATTTCTGGAAGAACAGGGAAATTCTTACTTATTTTTCTATCCAGCAAAACAACATTGTTAGACACATTCTGCTGTAGTTATTTATGCTTTGAGAATTTTGTTAGCAAGGATGCCAATAAAAAAATCCTCTATAAAACCTTCACAGAATCACCTTGATTCCTTTTTGCCAAGTACAAGTGCATTTGGGGCAGATCCACTGAAGCTAGGAGCAGGCCAGGTGTCTGGTCAGAAGACAACTTCCTTCCTCTAGTTTTTCTACAGGAATGGGGCACTATAAACTCTGTCCTTGGCCTTGACAGTGAGATTGGAGGCACTGAAAACCACATTCTTTCTCTTGCATCTCCACAGCCCCACTTTTCCTAGCTGCATCTCCCCCTCTCACTCTGGAGCTGGCTTTCCTTGAAATCTCCCTGTCAGAGGCACCCACTAAGGAACCTAGCTTGACCTTGGAAGAACAAGCTAGTGTGTACACTGAAAACCTAGCACACTACACACACATACAAGGTGATGCTTCAATCACAGCCTTACACAGAAAACAGTCTAGCCTTTTTATTAAGTTACCTTTCTGAATTTTGAGGTTAGTAAAGCCCTGCAGCGTAAAGCGCTTTTTTGACAGTACAGAGCATTCTGAGGTAGAGCTAGTGTTGTCTACAAAGGAAGAGAGAGACACAGAAAGAAAAGGGAGAAGGCCATGAAAAGATCAAGGCAAAAAGTCATTTGTAGCTGTGCCGGGGAACCTGCATGTTAGGATGAGAGGGGACAATTGAAAGTCCAGGTACAGCACAAGTGTCTGGTTGTTCTTGCTGTGCAAGGGCTTCTACTGCCACTGGTTCAATAAATAATTTCCATGATGGGACAAAAATTAAAGAGAAAAAAAAGAACAAAACAAAAAAAACTTCCCTCTTAGGTCAAGTAATGACAAGAAATTTTTTCAGAGAAAGAGAATCCTGAGAAGCTGGGCAGCTTTAAGAGAAGACCTACTGCAGACTTTGGCCTTGTAACAAATAGTTCCCACCTGCTGTTGGCTACCATCCATTCCAGATGGCTTTGGGCCTGTCCACACCACACACTGGAATGCAGAAATCAATCCCAAGCTAAGGGCAGATGGGACCAGCACGCTGGTGCAGCGTGGGCAGCACTTTGTGGGTGGGCTGCTGAAAACAGCAAAGCCCTGCTCATTCAGGAGTCCTGCTGCCTCCCCTGCCCTACCATGGCTACTCTGCTGGTGGATCTGCCTGTGCATCTGCAGTGCAGGCATGCTCCTTGCAATTAATGACCACAACATGTATGGGCAAACTCACCTTTGCCTTTCTCGGGGTACTTTGGTGCTACTGTAGTGCCACAACCTTCTAGACTTGTGAGATCAGCTTTCTTCTCCTCCATTTTTTTGGTATTTCTGATGTGGTTTCGTGAAGGACTGTTTATTAGAAGAGAATGAAGACAATCAATCCAATCACAGGCTTTTACATACAGATATATAGGCTGAAAACCATTTATTTGCTCCTTCACAGACTGTAGCTTCCAGGACTGAAAAAGTCATTGCTGACTGTGCATTTAAAGACCATGAGAACATATGAATGAGAAACACCTCCCCTGACTAACTGCAATCCATGTACTATGGCAGTGGGAGTTACTGGAAAGATAGCTCAGGACAACTTCCACTCACTTGCAGCTAACAGGTTCCTCCTGAACACACTAGGAATAAAAGAAGAAAGACAAAGGAATAAAGCCTCTCAGAAGCTCTTAATACAGGAAAAAACGAGGGACTTTGCAGAGGATTCCCATCACAATTCCATCTGGGAATGGGATAGAGAAAGACACTCCACAAATACGATGTATCTGGGAAATTCTCCCTGAGCAGTAAGTAGATGCATAAAAGATTCAGGGCAGAGAGCTACCAATACATATTTGAGCACACACCATATGGACATGAGCACATGGGCTTATGGATAGGTTTATACACACATATGAAAAACCAGACTGAGTAGATTAAAGAGAGGTGTCAGGCAAGGGCAGAACAACAGATGGGAGCAGAAAAATATATAGGTTGGGATGGTGAAGGATAGAAAAAAAGAAAAAACTTCACCTGGAAATTGGGACACTGGAGGAATTAACACTTAGGTTACTTAGGTTTAAAAAAAAAGTAAATTGAAGTAAAAGAACAATAGACATAGAAAAGATACTGCCATGAAAAAGATAAAAAAGAAGGTAACATGACACTGGAAAAGGAAGAAAAAGTAAAGGAAGAGAACAGCGAAGGAAGAAAAAGGCAGCTCCATAAAACTCTCTTGTCTGGACCGTAACATATATAATCAGCTGCTCAACAAGCAGACACATAAAACCACCAGGATTTTGGCTGATGCAGAAAATTACATTTCTGTGGCATTCTCTATCAACTGGCAAAACACATGCCATTGCTGCTCAGTTTAACAGTTCCGGAGATGTATAAACTCCAGGCTTTACAGCTTTATAGTAGGAAGAGAACTAAACCAAAACCTTAAAACACAAGGACCAGTATTAAGGGGTAGGAGCAATAAAGAGCTGCAAATCAGATGTATTAGTATATTTACAAGATAGCTAGGCTGATGTGACAACATACTTACCTTGCACAAGATGATGCTGGTAGTGGTAGAGGTAAGCTCTGTGTTTGTTCTAGTGTCCTGTGCTGACTAGCTTCTGTAATGGAGGAAAGAAAAAGAACTATTAAAATTGATTTGTGTCCTACACAGAGAAGATCTACAGGGCAGCATCTGAAGATCGAAGAGAAAATAGATTTTAAAAAAATTGAAAAAAGAGAATCTCCAAAGTATTTTACCTCTGCATGCCTGCAGTTGACTTGTCAGCACTTTTCTTATTTCATTTACCCAAGTAGCTTTAACTTCAGGGGTTGGTGCCTACCCAAAAATAAATACAACCAGCCAGAATCAAGCACAGAATAGTTATTAAACAAATAGTTGCATGCCAAAGCATAGCCTCAGAGGAATCATTCAAGAGGGACAGACAGAGCTCCTTCTCCAGTGCTTCCGTGAACAGAAACTGGTTGTAGCCACTGGAACAGGCTGAGGCAGAGGCTGCGCATGTGCTACAGCCAAATCCCATCTCCCAGGCCACCCACTACTCCAGTGACAGCTATAGCAATGGTGTATACAATATCCTCTATGGACATTGTAAGACGTGATAATTTTCTTCCCCCAGAAGACTCTTCCGTTGAAATATGATTTAGGTTTTCTTTTTTTCCCTGCATTTTCTCATCACACTCCATTAGGGATATAATAGAGGAAAAAAACCTCCAGATCTTCCGATCTTCTTAGGGCTAGAGTCCTGTCCCCCCCCACCCCCCTCCTTTTTGTTTTTAATGTGGGGCCATGTAATTTACCTGTACAATGTAAACTTCTTCCCTTGCATTATACCAGATTTCAAATTTTTTTGCATCACCTTTGACATTTTCTGTTATTCCAACTGCAGCCATCTGGAAGCAAAGAGAACAGAAGCTGACCTCCTGCATTGCAATTATGTTAAAAACAGAAGCAGACAGCTACTGGTATTCTTTGGTACCTTATTTCTGAAAAGGAAAAGCTCATCTGGCTTCTTGCACAAGGAAAAGAATAGCTAACAATCTGTGATATGTGTGTTGGAGACAAGAGATTTAGTGCTTTAGATTTACCAGCCTGGCTACCTTGGAGGGAAGAATGGTTTAGGTACATTAGATTGAGACTGACTTGTAAAATGTCACCTTTAAAATCAAGACCACCAAATCCTTCATGATTTTTACGTTACCTTTCCCTACGTTTTCTTTGTGATTACTGCAGCTGCCATTCAGCTGGACAGAGAGCAACACAAAGTAACACAGACCTGCAGCACCAGTCAGGTTTGTCTGAAAGAGTGAAATTCCCAGTACAATGCTGCAACACAGGTTTGCACTCATAAAACTAGAATGTTGCACTACTACAGGCTAAACCCTTGGTACCTTGCCCATCAGGACTGATCAGTGTCTTACATTTAAGGAGTGTTTGTAGCTATAAGAAGGTGCTTTCTCATATCCCTCTCCGTTTTCTTCTCGTTTTTTACAGAACAGCACTGCTTTCTCGTGGAGGAAGAGGTGTCGCTGCATTGGCTTGAAGCGTGCCAAATCTTTCACCTTTGTGTGACCCTTTTTATGATCAGTCCAGACATTGAAGGATCCCTGCATTAAAAGCTTGCCCAGCTCATTCAGGTTTCCCTGGAACAAAAAAAACCCAGTAATATTTGTAACTAAAGAGATAACATCAGATTAAAATACAGACTCTGAACAGGTTTTTAGGAGTCTGTTGTTCCCAATAATCTCTCATATCTGTGTTTATGTTGGATTTGGAAATGCAATGAAGTCAGTGTTGAATTCCTACATATAATTTTCACTGGCCAACACTGTTCAGGCAGGATTTTACAGTCAAGAGTACCAGCAGCAGTGGCACAGAGAACTCACAGAGAGAGGGAAGCAAAATACGTGTTTGGTTGTTTGGTTTTCCCCCCCAAACTCTGCTCCAAATCTGCTTATGTATTGTTTTGGATTTTGTTATTTTTTTGGGAACTGTAAGTTTTGGGTGTAGCTTTATACAAAAATCAAAGGAAAAAAAAAAAAACCAACTTAGGTAGACAGAGGAAAATATTAGTCATAGGAGGAAAACTTCAAGAGAGTATAAAGAGATCCCTTTTCTATTATTTTCATTACACAATTAAGTTTAAAGGCATGTTTTGTAAAACACTCTTCTCATTATTAGTACACAGTATAGGGCATGCTGTACATATATCTAAAAAAGAAATGAAAATTAAGTTAAAAGTAAGCAAAAATACTGCTACTCACATCATAGCCTGTAATGGCTATTTGGTGCATAGAATCATTAACTGCTTTAAGAATGCCCAGGATAGATGTTAGTGCTTCCTGAAGATCTTCAGCACCTTCACAGTTCTTACTGTACTTCAGCATTTCCTGAGTGCAAGGGAATGACAACACACTTACTTAACTTTTGAAACAGTAGCAACTAGGAAAGTTCAAATTTTAACACTGAATTTTAGGCAGGGGGATTGGAATGAGATGATATTTAAGGTCCCTTCCTACCCAAACCATTCTATGATTCTGTGATTTTAAAGTTAGCAAGAAGCTTTATACTATATAATCTAGTTAGTTCAATAGTGGATGGAACTCAATAGATCCTAAAGATTTACTTCTCATTAGGCAAATATATTTTGTTCATCATTTTGAAAGCTGTATGTAAGAACTTTACAATACTTACTTTGCAAACATCTTTTTTATCACAATTGCAAAAAAACCCAAAAACCAAACCAAACCAATAATCCGCAAACAAAAGGATAGGGTTCTTTTATTTGTTACTTTTTACAAGTGAACAAATTTAAAAACATAGTCAAATTTAATTGACTCTTTTATTTATGGCAAGGCCTGACATGCTAGTAACAGATTTAAACTTGCTGCATTTAGTATTGTCTACACATTTAAAAAGGAATCCCTTCTCTAAAGCGATTATTGGTGAAGCAGCATCTTTCAATTTGATACAGATAAACACAGTAGCAAGTTCATGTGGAACTCCTCTGCCCTCACAGTATGAAAATAAGAATTTACTCATAGACTGTAGGAAGTTAAGACATTTTAAGTCAAAAACCTTTATAATTCTCCTCTCTTTACACAAGACTAAAGTAATGAATTCTTTAAAGGCTGTTAACAGCTCAATTTTAACTCAAGAGTAAATCTGGTTTGAGGTGAATTTTTAAGCTACTGTTAAATACAAGAATAGTTACAAGTCTTTGTGAGAAGTATTTCTTATTTCCAACAAGCCAAAATGTTATATATAATTTAAATAAATTTGTGATAGTATATTGCTCTTATTTTGCTCTCTCAGTATAGCATATTTAAGTGAATCACAACAGCATCCTTCATACAAACACCATACAGTGCTCTCTCAGATGCATTTCCTAGAGTCCAGCAAGGCAAGTTCCTGCAATATGGGCGGGGTGACTATAACTGAAGTACTTCAAATACTCTATCCTCTTTGTTTCAAAGTTTTCTTGGACCTTCTGTTTTCCCCTCATCAACTTTTCACCTTCTTTTCAGCCGCAATCTAAGGGCAAAAGTAGTTGCACAAGATGTCCCTGTGTAATGTTTGCTTATTAAAAGTTTTTGACTGAAAGAAAAAAGAACTGAGCTGAAAACTGATAGGCAGGGATTTGTGTGTTTCCATTTACACTTCTGTTCACTAACTTTTAGGTTTCTCTCCGGCAAGATGAGAGAAGTAGCACTCAAAAAAAAAAAATTGTACAAAATGTGCTTAGCATTATAGTTTAGTAATACTTACCTTTAGCAATAATTGGTATTTGGTTATTCTTTGAACGGGTTTCAGCAAGTATGAGTCCAAACTGAGCTTGTGGTCGAGTTTCCTTTGACATTCCTGTAATCAGTGTTGGATTTCATGAGGACACTAATCAGTATTTGTGCTATTTGTTTTTGAGAAGATTCGGTAAAAATGAACCAGACAAAAAACCCCAGACCCCAACAAAACCAAAGCCACCATTATTTTAGGGATTCAAGCAAGCATACCTGGAAGAATACAGAGTCTGAAAACTGCCTCCACAAACTTTCAGATCGAGGTTTATTTTGACAGTATTTTTCATAAATCTGGAAGTCTTCCATCTGGAATTGGGGAGACAAGCAAAAAGTTCATGAATTCTTGTGACTTTAACAGACAAAGTTCATAACAATTTTTTTCATTTTCAATAATGCTATGAAAAAATCCACCACCACCAAAAATTGAATCATTGTTTTTTGCTTAAGATGCCTCAAGGAATTGCAAAATCACTGATTTTGTCATGGCTACTAATTTGCAAAATAAAACATTCCTTTTAATTTTTGCATCAGTTGAATGTTAAACACCTTATAAAGAAGCATATATTATATTTACAAATATATTTCTACTACAATATGAAAAATATCTCTATGAGTGCTCAGCCATTAGACCCACTGTGTAGCTTTTTAAAAAGACTTTGTCCTTTTTCTTTGTTTTCTTTTCACAAATGTGTTTCTGACTGGGCATCACACGAAGGTAAACCAAGCAGTTTGTTCCCCCTTATTACTTCAAAAATTATATAGCATGACTTCAGCACTTGCTGAAAGCAAAAGGAAATAAAGACTGTTGAAAATGTCATAGTAACCATAGATATAAAGGAAAGACCAGGTAGGAAATCAGCAGGCATTGAAGTACCTCCATGCCTCAGTTTTAGGAAACAGCATCTCCATGGATGTAGCCAGTAAACAGAAGGGAGAGGGATGCCTCCTCCCAGGAGCTTTAGAGCATCAATAGACAGCAACAGCAGGAGTCTGATTTCCATACACACATTCTTATTTAGCCTTTAGTATACTACACAAGAGAATCATTGTTTAGTACATCCCCGATTTAAAAAGTTTATTTTTGTCACAGCTTTCCATTTTTTGGAACAAAAATGTTTTGGACTTACTCTGTTGAGGTGTACTCTTTAAAGAAAACAGAAAATAACAAAACAACAATCCAATTAAGAAATCTAACCACGTAAACCAACCATTTATAGTGATGTGAAACAATGCAGTGCATGACTCCTCTTCATGGCTTTCCTGACTGCCACTTTAAAAAAAGCAGTTTTCTTTTAACGAGATAGTAGCTTTTTCTAACAAAATCAATTGTGCTGCACAGGGGAAAATATCTGTAACTCTCAAATAACATCTACATCCTCAACCTGTTACATGCTCAGGACAAACAAGGGGATGTGGTGGTAATTGCTACATGAGAATCACTCTCATGTGCTACAGCCCTAAAGAGGTTTGTGAATGAAGTGCCAGCAGAAGGCAACACATACCTGATCCAGAAAGCACCGTCCCACTAGCTCTGGGTATTCTACATAGGTTTCTAGTTCTCTCAAGAATATTCTACGAGAAAGAAAATTTTCTTAGAGCACACATTAAAGCAAGTTGTCATAATGTTCACAGTCTTGCAATTCGTTTTCTAAACTTTTGGAAACAGAGTTGTAATGCTACAAAACTAAACATAATTCTTCTAGATCATGCACTTTAAAGGGGATAGCAAAGTAAAACAAATATTCTGACCAATTTCTTTTAGCTTACTGTTGTGGTAACTGAAATCAAACACAGGGTTGGAGAAGGAAGGGGGATTTCCCTTCCTTATGTATTCAGCAGCAGGATTTGTACAGTTTAAAGTGTTTGGATTTTGCTTCCAAATACTACCAAACACCACACACCAAATAACCCAAAAACCACCTTCCCAAAACTAAAAATAAACCCACCCAAAAAACAAATAAAAAAAAATCAGTGACAAAACTTCCATTCTAGTTTTGCCTGAATAAGAAACAACTACTCAATATACTTAACTTCTCTTGAAAATCAATTTCCCTTTCCTATGAATTTAAATATTATTCTATGAAGAAATACCTCTCTAGCAGCAAGGATTCAGACTTCATAGAGGTCATTCAATACATATTTTAATATCTATATAAAATATGGTTTTACATACTAATTTTATATATTATGTAACACATATATGGAAATACAGAATTAATTGCCCTCAATCAAATGTAAGAGTTGAGAATTTGTTGTTTAGAACCATAATTCACTTTCCATAGCAAAAGTAATAAAAAAAGAGAAACCCAAATAAAACCTACTTTTAATTATCTTGAAACCAGATCCAAATATCTTGCTTCAGAAAGATGACCACAATGCACCTGTGTACTGCATATACGCAGTTACACACAGCTTTGCTCATCTTTTATAGATATTTTGCTTTTCCTCTTCTATGCAATACAATGTTGCCATGCCATATAGACAAGTAGAACTCTGTAAGGATCTTTCAGCAATCTAAGGCAGATTAAAATACAAAGTAAAGAATCTCATCCAAACGTTGTTCTTAGAACCAAATGCAAACCCTCACCTGTTGTGAAAGTGATAAATTTCTTCCATATTCCCAAACAAGATATCTTTCTTATTTTGCAGTTCTGGTGAAATGAGATGAGCCATTAAGGGGTTATCCATCTCTGCAGCATAACCCTGCAACCCAGGAGAGAGGTACAATTATTATCTCCCTTTACTTGCAGTATTTCTCTCTCTAACAAGGCAGTCTGATTTCAGGCTGACAGATAGACTAGAAAGAGCTCAGTATTAATCATGAAAGAAGAATACACATTCTGTTTTTCCATCATCCCTCTCAGACACACACAGAATCCTTAGAAAGACACTTGAGTAAATCCTGTGATTCTAGATAAGTGAGGATGAAACAAAGTTTGCAATCATTTTCACCAAGTGAAGGCTCTACATTCCTATACTGCTTACAAATTATAGCTCATACTCTTTTTGCTAAGACTCTACACATCTGAATTTAGAGACACAATTCCAGTATACACACAAACGTTCATGCCTGTCTTAGCTGGTTTTGTGAAGGAATAAGCTGACTGTAGTTATTTCTGCAGGTAAACAGAAACCATTAAGCTAAAAATTCTCTTTAAGGCACCTCCATTTGCTTTGGTACCAAAAGAAGTAGCTTTAGATTCCCACATCTTCCACTTGTCATATAAGCACACATTCTCTTGTCTGCTTATCTGGCACAGAAAAGGACACAAGTGGCTTTAGCCCAGGACTGTTCTCCTCTGGCCCTGAGGTCACTAATTTGCTTTCTCTCAAAACACTAAAAAACCCTAAACAAACAAAACTCTCCCAACAGATCAACCACAAAACGGGCAGGAATTCTCTAGCACCTGCATTATAAGCATATTTCTTAATATAAATAGATTTCTTAGCATACAGGCATTGAAGGAAGATGATCCTATCTTCTTTACATTTGGATTAGGTTTCTCTCTCTTTTGGTTTGTTTTTTTGTTTGTTTTTTAATTTTTTATTTTAAAAACAAGGTGATATTTGCATTAAGTCACACTGATTATAATAAAACACAACAAATTATAACAAACTAAATAATTAAAAGAAAAGATAAGCAAAACTGCACCTGCAAGATTTTAGATTTGACATGTGGTCTAAACTAAAAAACATAGAAGAACTAGCTCGTAAAGTCAGCTAACCTGAAGAATTCAAGCATTTGGATAGGATAGATTTTTTTTTTTTTAAAGAACCCAGAATCAGCCCTTCTAAAGTCTGGGTATTTTTTCCTCAAATATCAACCCCCCCC
>VZSE01009142.1:42085-179376 GCA_013398275.1 Promerops cafer
AAAAAAAAAAAAAAAAAAAAAAGAACCCCCCAGTGGTATAGGCAAAGATGTTGTGGAGCTCATAAATAGCTAACATTGGTTCCTTTCTCATATTTCTCCTGCCCCCAAGCAGGAAAATGCAGAGTCTGAAAGAAAGAGAGTGGAATAAACAAATTAAGAAAAATTGTACAACCTTAAATTTAAAAAATTTTAGATAAAATGGAGTTAAATCTTTTAACAGGCAAAGAACTACTGCAGCCACCATGCAGTTTAGATGAAGAGCTGCACAAAGTGAATGATTTCCACTTTAAGTCAAGATGGTATCGAACACAGCAGCACAGCCAGCACTGGCAAAAAGAAGGAGTATCAAATTTAGCTGAGGTGAAAGGAAGCCTGACAGAGTTCATTACTTGCAAATTTTGAAGGAACAAAAGTGTGAAATACATACATTGACAAAAAGGTTTTGAAATTTTTTTCACTTTAGGCTGATATACTTTTAAAATTTACTATAAAAAGCTTCATGTTTTACTACCTATGCAGTAGCTGTGTTCTAAGAAAAGAGAGGGAAGGCTACTTAATGCAGCCACAGAAATTATTTAATCTTACTTATATTATTTAATCTTACTTTAAAAATGTTTAAGGCCTTCCTTAGTCTTTTATTTGAAAGCTGTTCTAAAACCATCCAAGTGGAAAAAAGGGTAGAATTCAATACCTAAAAATAGACTTGAGCAGTATTCTTCTCCCAGTAAAGATTACTGAATTTCACAGACTAAAGTGGGATGAACATGGTTATTAATGAAAGAAAAATTATTCATCTTGGATAAGCTATAGCAGTTTCCAAATAATCAGTCTTGGGAAACTACCTTGTTTTTTTTTCTGTTGGAATCCTTGGCAGACAGAAAATGCATGGCAAACAAATAGGACATAATCAGAGTAGACACTGTCTCTACAAAGGAATACCAGGTTATTTTACATGAAAAATTGAAAGATTAATAGAATAGGAGAAACAAAGGGAATGGGAGAACAGCCAGAACTATGGACTAGAATTACTCAAAAGCTGGAAGACTGCCACTGAACCATACCTCGGCAAGTATCTGATCCAGAACTACTGCTGGCACTCCCAATCACCCAAGTTCAAGCTAGAGGAATACCAAACTGCAAGGGGGCACAGAGAGGTGTGCCTGGCATGGTCAGAGTACAGGAGTGTCCATCACAGTGGCACAAAACCAAGACACTTGGCCTAGCAAGACAGGAGGTGCACTGCACTCTAAACAAAAGAGTTTACCATGAGTTTACCATAAAACAAGAGTTATACCATGGGAATAGAAAGATGCTCCAGTACCAGCAGTAAGGACCAAAAATCCTCCAACTATTCAAGTCTTGATTTTATGAATAGACCTGTACAGAGGCATTGCATTCAAAAGCAGAGAATAAAGTGATCTTTAAGGCCCACTCCACACTGACCTGGGTTTATTATCACATATCAGATGTGACCATCCTGCTGTAATCAACACTCCCAGCACTTGGACTGAACACAGGACGTAAATGCTGTGGGAAGCTCAGCACAAACTAGCAAAACCAAGACCAGAGTCCAAAACCCTCATACACTACTCTTACCTGAAGGTATGTACTCAGAATTTATCAGTCCTGGTCCATAACTTTAGACAGTTCCTATTTAGGAGCTTAATATGGACACCACAAATATCCAGTTGTCTCAACTCTAGTTCATCCTGATCAAATCATTCAGCTATAGTTAACTGCCACTTCATCATTCCCTGCAATCAAATTGGATTACAGGAAAATGACACATCCATAGCTGAAGACTTAAACTTGAGGAAAAAACATACTGCAGTGTATTTCTACAAGCAACTCAGCAGTGCTGCAATCATGCCTCCACAAGTGTGGAGAAAAGGGAGCACCTTTGCTTCCTTGATGATTTCAAATGAAGATTTTATTACAAGGCATTGTGTTCCCACAGTTGTACCCAAGACATGTGGAAGATCACTTAAAGATATGCAAAGAAAGATGTAAAAAACAACTTTTCTGACACAGGAGTCTCTTGATGCAGATTCACATTCCTGTGTGACACATGACCTTCCTGGAACTGACCCAAGACTCTGGAAAGAACTTTTGCAGGAATTAATGATCATTACAAATCTCACTATGATTCCATCTAAATACTAAGGCACATCTTATTTGCTGCTCAATTTGTGTTTTCAATACAAAATCCTAGTTGTATGGCTTTTTCTAGAAAAAAACATCACATATTGCTGCCTCTGTGAAAATATGATGAGAAAGGAAAAATATCATTACCACATTGCTTGACAGAATAAACAGAGGCTTTACAGTGGTAAGGTAAGAGCATCCCTGAAATGCAAGATATTCACTAACATCCACAGTGAAACTTAGTCTTTACCTCAAGAACACAGAGAAGTTCTTCCACATATGCTCGTTCAGTCTCGATAAGTTCGTTCATTACATGCCTGTGGACAAAGAATGATAATTAAGGTGGTCCTATTCACTTAGGTAGAGTAATGAAGCAACATTAATTTTGTCTGTTTTTCTTCTTTACTTCAGACAACAAAAGAACAGTTCCCAGGTAATGGAAAATGTGATGTTCCATGGATATTCCTGTCATTACTTTATATATCCCTATTGAGAGATACGTATTTTTAAAACATTTTAAAATTTTTGAAAACATAAAATCTAGCAGTTTCAGTGCTGGACTAACTGAATTGAAGCAGCAGAGTGTTTTATCTTTGTATGTGCAAAGTCTGGTTATACTGTGTTTGCAGCTACTACGGGAGCTGGAGTTGGAGCTGCATAGGATTATCAAATACAGACATAAAGCTACACTGGTAATTTTAAATTAGAGGCATTTAGGGCACACTTTAAATATCTCGATGATGCTTTAAGTTTAATTTCCACAATGATCAAGCATTGAATCATACTTCCCCTCAAACTCCTTCCCTTGTGATTTTCTGTGATGTAACAGAAGTTTATAACAGTAAAAGGACCATATAAGTTGGCAGTTTACAAGTAAAAATGCAAGGTCTGCTATATGCATTGCCGGTGGTACTAAGTCATTTCTTTAACATGTTATGCTGTTCAGTTTTTATACAAGTGGGTTTTTTGGTAACATATATCAAAACAGAGGACTAAAAAGAGTCTAATAAAAAGACAAATTCTCAAAGCATGGAGACCAAAACCTTCAATAGATTTACAGGGCGTTTATTACTCAAAACTGTATCATCTCTGAAATGAAAATATGTAGTTGTCCTGCCATAGCATCACCTCACTGCAGCAAAGGTAGACTGGTATTACCCAAACTCTAAATAATGCTGCAGACAGACTGAAATGTCTTCCTCTGAGCACAGAGCATAGCCAAGGCATTTCAAAAATCACTGAGGGTTATTTCAGAGAAATACACTTGTTTTATCAAATCCTTAGCCAAACTCAGGCTTTGCTGGAACCAAATCAGAGAAAACCCACACTTTTTGCTTATCAAAATATACTTACTGTCGTAACACAGCTAGGTTTTCTTCATCATCCATTGTAGATCCTCCTCTGCTTTGATGGAGTTCAGTCATTTCGCTCTAAAGAAGGAAACAAATAAACAATGAAAAAAAAAAGTCATGGCATCACAGATGCAGAAAAAACGTTAAAATACAGAGCTTTGTGCTCAGCACTTTTCACTGGAAAGACTGTACTCCACTAAAAATGAAGGCAGTTTGCAAGAATGCTGTGAAGAAAATTCAAGTCACCCTGAAGGTCTTGAAGCACACAACATTTGGATGTGGAAAGTTCCCCATCAAAAGCCAGTTTAGAAAAGAAGGTGGTTCAAAGCCCCTTTTCAAGAAGACATCAGAGCACCAGCATAATCTTGTAGGCAACACTAGCCTTAGTCTGTTTTCCAAGCTAAAAATAAGGTACTGTGCTAACTTTCTGGTTACTCCTTAACCTGACACAGAAATTCACTCCTAAAATTTTTACTGTAATGCCTAAACCTAACTATGTCTTGCTGAAGAAAAGAGAGGGGTTCTGCTTTCAAGCCCTCCTTGAACTACCCCTTTTCTCTCCAAATGTTGTTCATCCTGGTCACGTGGTCCTGCCTTCCTCCTTGCATTGTCTTTTGCTGAACCTCTGCTGAGTTGATTCAACTCTCTAACCCAGTGAGAAACTACTTGTTTCTGTTGCTGCTGTCAGGATACTTCCCTTGCAGCAGGCAGGGCAGGAACACCATCCCCACTTGGGAATGGCAATCCACTAGGTCAGGTGAAGCTGTTTGGAAGCCAATGACAACTACTTCTTCACTGTCAGTGGTTTTAAGAGTAGCCAATGACTACTAGCGAATAAAAAATGTTTCCTGTTCATAGACTTAATATTTTGTTGCCCCTAACATTTTTCCTAATATTGGCAACTATTTACTTTACCCTCCCTCATAACCAGCCCAGCAACAAAGCAGCCCCTATTTAAACCACGACTGTTTCACCAGCATTACTTCAACTGGGACAATGCCATCACTTTTTCAGTAGAATTCCCTCATACCTATTGAGAGTTCCTGAATTTTCTGTTGCACTACAACTTTTTCAAGTAGTACAAGTGTGAAAAAAGCAAAGTGCAAAAAATACCTTTCCTTTTCTGTAGTTTACCCTCCGAAGCACACTGCTTTCTGAGTTGGACGAGTTTTCTCTTTGAAGACCTAAACGTGTAAACCAGAATCAAACAGAAGTTAGAACTGGATCAGATCTGACACAGACGTTCGTGCAACCGCAAATTATGGCTGGAAGTTTCTTTAAGTTTCTCAGCACAGCACAAAAAACTAAAGGCTAATACAGTTACTTACCTGGAGAGGTACAAGGAGATTTTACAAATGCTTCAGGTCTTGGAGCAACTGGCTGAACAGGACGTGTCTGCTTAGCTGCCAGCTTCTTTAGACTTACTTGCCGCTTTTGAAACATTTCTTCCATACTTTCTTGCTTCTGGAAAACCTTTTGCACATGCTCCTACGGTTGCCATGGAAATAAAACCAACTTGAATTAAAAAAAATAATTTAAGTAATTTATTATAATTCTTAAATTCCTGTCAGAGACCTATCAACAAGCTACCCTGACATCTACAGCATACTGATTTGAAATTCCAATTACTTTTATACCACATATAGAAATATTACACTAACTTTTCACTCTTAACAAGGTGTAATTTACTGTGATTTTGTACACTTAAAAATTGGAACATAATTTCAAAAATACTTTGTGTGCTTAATATAGAGAAATCTGGGATTCAAGTTTCAATTTTAAAAAAATGAAATTTTTTTAAGTGTCTAAAGGTTCTGTTTCATGAAGAGATCAACTATGAAGAAAAGGAATATATTCTCAAGTTCTAAAAAATAAAAAAAAAATGTAGCACATTTTTGCTACATTAAAAAAAAGGTATTTCAAATAGTCACTTGGAAGAATTTTTTTTAAAAAGCAATTTTAGTGTCTGAAAATTTAAGTAGTTATGAAAAGTCTCTGAAGCCCTTGATGCTTATCCAAAGATATGATGAGACTCAGGCACAGAAATGTATTGGCTTTCCAGTTCACAGATATAATTCCTAGTACTGATTATTTAGCTTTGTCAATGGCAGTACAAGAGAGGAATTCTAAAATGAACAAATGGACACACAGACACACATAAACATCTTCTGATACCTTTAGGTCTTCATTGAGGATGTGTGCATACTCTCTGTAAATTTTATTCAACTCCTTGATTTTACTGCCAGTACCAGTATCCAGGAATTTTTCGATCTCCTGTAATGCTGATTCTGCACCATCCTGAGACTGACACTTATCTACTGGCTGGGAAGCCAGCAGGTAAATTCCTTCATCACACCACTTCATAGACTAGAAACAGAGAAGAACAGGCTCAGAATGCACCAATGTCAGCATCACACACTGAGAGTATAAAACACCTCAACCTTGTCAAGTATTCAGCTATTTAAAGAGAAAACTTCCAGCACAGTGAGATAATGTTACCTACCATTATGACAATTGTTTGACCGAGGATTTGGGAAACAACTGTTGCATACTAAATTTACCTTCTCTAGTAAGTCATGCAGTTCCAGAGATTTGTTAAGAAGATTTCTCCTCCGTTCTGTCTCAGTAGTGAAGGCATCACAGAGATGATGAAGTTCACTGCATTTTGGAATAATGGAGTCCACAGCATAATGATTGCTTTGAATAAAAGCATCACGCTCTGAGGCTAACATTCTGGCTTTTGCTACAGTTTCCTAAGAAAATAAGCACTGATTAAAGTACATCTTTCCTTGGATCAAGATCAATGAAAAAATTTTAAAATTGTTTTTACGCAGTGAAATACACATATTGATAAAGAATACATCTTTAGTTAATATCTGCCTTGCTTAATAAATCAAAGTGATTTCCTGTCTTTCCAGATGCCCAAGAACTTTCACGTACCAAAGTACCTCAGAAATAACAGTGAGTTTAATCAAATGCCTCCTTGTGAAGGACCCACTGTTGTCTTTCTATGCCTTATTCAGCAGGGTCTGTGTGTGTATGAATGCAGTTTGGGGTACAGCAACAATCTGAACTCAAATTTAAAAATAGCTATCAGCCTTAAGAGCAACGACCTCACTTAGCAATCTGTTTCATTGTGAAGCACAGATCAGAAAAAGGTTCCCTTTCTATATTGTTCAGTGTATGTTTCTGTTGGCCATCTTTATTGTACATTCAATACACAGCTTTCTTGTTTCTAAGATTTATTGAAAGACATGGCTTTAATAGGAATGGAAGTGGCCCCTTGATCAGTAAATGCAAAACTTGGCTATGTAGACACTTCATGCAATTCTTACATGAAGCAATCACACTTTGTGTCTGGTCACCCTGCTCTTTATTGAGGGATGTCCAAGAATTACTCTGCTCCAATGGTTAAAGACTTTATTTCAGATTTCTTCTGTATGTTACCTGAGATGCCGATTCTGCCTTGTTGTCGGCTTAAGCTGACACACTCAACAACCAAATCCCATTCCCCTCTGCACGTGCATTGTCATAGTAGAAATTAAGGAGACCTGCAGAGCTCTTACATGTGATTTTTCTTCAAAGTTGGAAAGATCTTTCAAAATATGCTCCACATGTGAACGGCTGTTTCCCACATCTGTGAAAGCAGACAGTCTCTCAGACACAATATCCAAAGCTGCTTTGACCTGAAATGAGACACAGCTATGTGTGAATGAAGAGAGCTCCACCTCTCCAGAGACCCACCAATTAAATATCTGATAGCCACTATTTGCAGTCAGGTGACTCACTTTATGTGGTTACTAGGGCACAGAGACAAAGCACCTTTTTTTGTCAGCCTACTTTTCCCCCCCCAGTTCAAAAGGAACACAAATACAAAGAAAAGGCAGTGAAGTAATCCTGTTTCCTGGTACCGGAAAAGATGCAAGAAAACTAATGCAAAGGAAACATTTATGATCTTGCTTTCACCAGGTGACAAGGACACAAAGAGACATTAATGTTAACAGCAAAACATGAGGGAGAGGTCCCCACTCTAGCAATTGTTTTAGAGACAGACAAATGCTTGCAAGTGTGTTTCTTAGTGCTGCTCTCATGGAGACACAGGGGCTGTGCTCCGAGATCAGCTACACCAGGATAAAGGGTCTGTAGGTGCCATCAAGCACATGAGTTAAACAACATGAGATCAGAAACTGGCTGTGAAAATTGTAGTTCAGCCTCCACCCAGCTTCTAACACTATGGTTGCACTTCCCACCCACACTGTTGGAGACAGTTTTCATAAAATTTCAGCCAGAGTGTTTAGTTGAAATGTGGTTCCATAAAAGGACCTATTGGCAAGATGGAAGTGTTGCAGCAGAATTTTATGTTTCTGTGGTGCAGAACAGGTTTCAAAGGAGTTTTTGAATGCTTATACACTGCTGGGTGCATGGAAAAAAACTTCCTAAGAAGTTCTGCAGAACTTCTGCAGAAAAAAAAAGTTCTGTCTCTATAGGCAAGAATTCAAACTAGCAAAGATCGCAATGTGTCAAGTACGGGCAAGTACAAGAAACAGGCTGGAGAAAGCTTTTAAGTACACACAAGAACTGTAAAATCAAGAGCAGGAAGCATTTTCTGAATCATTTCTATATTACCAAATATTGACTGCCACCAAGAAGTTCTCACCTCTCTGAAATTCTGTTCAAAATTCCGAAGGCGCAGACACTGCTCTAGTTTTTGCTGATGCTTCATCCAAAACTCATCAAAGGCGGTCTCTGTTTCATGTAATTGAGCCAGTAGCCTTTAAAAATCAAAACAAAACACATAAAAAAAATACTCTAAGAATGATGGGTGCAACCTTCAATGGACAATGCAATCCTCCAAAGTAAATAAAAAGCCTCAAAGCAGTATTTTTTCAGGACAAATAAACTGGATACGGGAAATGTTTTTTGTATCACACAGTATCATTTTCTACAATAACACTGATGTAAAAAACTGAAACTCAACACAAACATTAGGTTCTGAAAAATGGGAAAGTGCTTATTTTAAGCACCTTCTCAGCTTTGGCCTGGGGACATGGGGAGCTGGGGCTAACATATATAAATATGTAAATCTGTGTGGGTTAAGACACAGAGGAACCCAAGCCTTAGGCTATCGGGAAAAGTTAAGGCAAAAAATTTGTACTGCTGTGACCAGCCAGCTGCCCTTACATTTCATTCTTTGGAGCAAAGCTCACTATAAAACTAAAGGCCATTGCTCCTTCTCTTCCAAGCAGAGTTATTAATTAAATATCACAGGCAAGTGTACAGCTGTACTATGATGAGGAAAAGCTTCTTTGATTATAATTCTGGCAAATGACTTTCACTTCTTAACTTACCTTCTATTATTGCATTTGACAGTATGATATCTCATGGACTTCATACACTGCACTTTGCTGTTCTTAGGCTACATCCAGGGAAGGCTACACATCAGAAATTTAATGAACTTTTGTCTTTAACAGTACAGAAATGAACACTGAATTTACAAGTTAAAACCAACTAGAGAAAAGGCAGTGACACACACACACAGAGTTTGTTCCAACTTCCGACAGATATTGTATTGAATAGGAATGTTATGGATAAATTAGCAACCCCCACCCTGATCGTCCTTGGATAGCTGATAGCAACAGTGACCAAAAAAAGTGACTTCTGCCAAGCTTTGTGGATTGGAATGGACAGTTATTTGGAAAGAAATCCAGCCTGAGTGTAACAGAAACACAGAATGACAGACAAAAAAAGAATGCAGAATACTGCCTGGGGGAAATGAGCTATGCTTTCATAGCTCTGTGAAAATTTACATCTGTGCTACAGTGATATAATGTCTTCAAACCTGGCAGTAATGTGAGGGGGGTGTGTGTGTGGCAGGCAGGGAGCAAAGGAAAACAATACCTATTACTTATGTGCCCAAAGGAAGCACATAGGAAATTGGTGCATAGATACTTCAAGAGTGGTGTACTCCCTAGCAGCCTTTAAAAGCTACTAACAGCATTGATAACTTATCGGGTTTAAAAGAAAAACCCCTCTCACTTCAAAGGGACCTAATGGAAATGGACAAATCTACTGAAAAGAAGGGACAGACCACTTCAGTCTTCCCCTCATGCCTTCTGTACAGCAGCAAAATTTCTTGTATTGCACTTTAGTTTCTAAACAAAGCATTGATATTCCCTAAAATAAGGACAAGATAATCAAGTATAGAGTCCAATTGTGACAAAAATGAAAAGAAGAACAGTGTTGTGTTGTATCAGAACTCTGACCCCATTTCCCTACAGCCAGGTGACCCCGCAGTGGGCATTAGAGGGTTACTTTGTTCAGGACACATCTGACAACAGAGGACTTGTTTCTGAAATGTTTTATAAAGTTCACATTACAACACTTGCTTATTTGCAAAGCATAAATATGAAATTAAATAAAGGAGCTGGGGAAGAGTTGAAAAAGCAGAAAAGCAGCATATTTAGTATTTCACACCTCTCACCTTTCTACTGTTGTTTGATTGTCTAGCTGATCTTGATTCAGTTTGTATTCAGGATTCTCAGTAACTGGTTTTGTAATACTTCCAAGGATATCATCTCCCTGTTCTACTGCTACCCTGATATCCTCCTGCAAAACAAAACAAAACAAAACAAAAACCCTACATGCTGTAGTGGCATGTTGTTTTTTTAAGCAGAATTCACAAGGCACTGAATTGAAAGAAGGATTTCAATAGCATTTGGGCAAGCACAGTTTTATTAAAAGCAGTGGCTGACAACAGACAGTAAAGGATAAATGTCAGCTTCTTCCATGTTCACCATCTTAAGACCCCAGTGTAACAGAGTTGAAGTTTCATGATAGACAGGCTTCTAGTGTAGCTTTAGGCTACAAATATCTCAAAAATTTTAGATGCACAGTTCTGCAACCGCCAAATAGCTTTCATTTAATCCTTTTTGAAAGAACATTTGTTCATGCTTCAAAAGGCCATATATTTTAATATGCATGCAAATACAATCAAATTTCCTGTTGCAAACAAAACTACAAATAAAACACACCACTACTTACAAAGAAATTACTGTTTCACATATAATCCGTTATGCATTGGTACATACATAAACTTAGTTTCAAGAAATGTAATTTTTCAATGCAAAAAGGATTTTTAACATTAAAAAAAACAAGTTCAAAAAGATATCCATGGTTCACATTATTACTATTAGCATTGTCCATATTTTCCATTAATATTGCTAGCTATAAATTAAAAGACAGTTTAACTAGAAGACAGCATCTCTACAAAAATTACATACCTTCATTTTGTCCTTCTTTTCTGTGTGTGTTGCAAGAAGGGAGCTGGTTGATTGCACATCATTTGGTAGTTCTGTTTCAGCCAGCTCAGTCCCAAAGGACTGAAGAATCTGAGCTGTTTGCTTAACCTTTTGGGCGAAACCTTCTATAGCCTTTTGGAATAAAAAGCATTAAAGATGTTTCGTGTTCATCACGCACATACGTACAAACAAACACAAGCATAGAAAATATAACTCTCAAAACAAACCCAAACAGATGAATTACAAGACTGAAAAATGGCCAAAGTAGAATTTTGCAAGCAACAGATACCGTCACCATTAATTCCTTAATTGTATATTTTTCTTAGGCTTGTATCAGGTATATCTTCTTCATATTTTTATAATCTGGAGTTATTTTACAACTTGAGCTTTTTCTTTCTTGTAGCAAAACCAATAAACCTCAACACAATAACACACTGTAGTTCCTTCGCTCCAAGTGTTCAGAAAACCACTCCCAAGTTATTACTCATATTATTTCTCTAAGATGACTAAGTACCATTGGGAACATCTTCTCACACTGAGCAAGTCAACTTGCATCACTTGGAATCTGTTTTATAAATGACAGGGTATAAAACAGAAGGGTTCATTAAGCTGAGAAGTTAAAACAAAACCTAAGACTTACAGTGCGACGGGACAGCCATCTGTTGTGGCAGTAATCCAGGGTGCCACCAAGATCTTCTGTTAATTGTGTCTTATCAATGTAACCCTGCAGTTCTGATACTGAGCCCAGCATTATAATCTGCAGCAGGACAGAAAAAAAGTGAACGTGATCAGTGGTGACAAGTCCCTTGTTAAGGATTCTAAGCCCCATCCTTCAGACACCAACAGAGAAGATGCACTTTAATATAAAAGTGAGAGATGGAAGTGTTTCCTGTGGGTATAGAAAAACAAACTTTACAGTTCTTTCAGTTGAAGATGATGTCAATGACTGAATATGGGCATGGGCACCAGGCATATTAAAAAAAAAAAAAAAAAGCATAACACTGCCAGTTTTTTTTTATCTTGATAAACCAAGATGGAGAACCATCTACATGAATTTGTCATGTAAGGACTGGTTCCCCAAAATAAATGAAAGATGGGGGAAAATTTTCGTAAAGACCATCCTTCCCCCTTGAAATTTACATCTGATAAGTACAATAACTTTTTTATCATCAACTCATACAGTTTCAAATTTTATTTTAAAATACAAATGCTGTACACTTGCAAACAAAAGTAAAATCTGTGGGTTTACTGGTGATAAAGCAACAGGCATCCGTTGTATGTTTGCTCAAGTGACAGCAACCATAGCTTTTGTCCATGGTAAATGTATCTGCTTCAAAATTCACACACTCCTTCAAGAAAAAGCCATCATGAATTAGCTAAAATTGCTAGAACTGTCTCTAAGCATGGTTTTTTTGTTGGGGTTTCTTTGGTCCTCACTGGCTACCTTAAATACTTTTACAGATTCCTGGTAGCAAAGTGAAAACAGAGGATTACTTACAGGTACTTTCATTTTAAGCTCATCTTTGTTGAATCTGAAAGCAATGTCCGAGAGAGCTCGATGAAAAAATCCTGTTGGGCGCAGAACGAGGACTAATTGCAGGTTTCCTGGGAAAGATGCCTGCAAAGCAAGTTTAGCCTGTTATCTTCTGTGTCTCAGCTCCAGAAAATATTTTTGAACAAGGAGAAGCCCCTGATAAACCACAAACTAACTGTATCAAAGGCCTCCCATAATGGGGTGACCAATCATATTGTTGCATGGCTAGTACAAAGAGCTTCATTCAAAAGACATTTACTTGTCTTTGGGAACAGGGATCTATTCTCTTGGAATCAATTTTTTTTCAGGGCTGGCTTGTACTGCTCTTCAGCTAAGATTACAACCTACCCAAGGAGGCTAATATGGAAACAGCAGTGGCTTAGCATTATTTTAACAGCAAGACTTTCATGGTTACTTCATCTTCTCTTTAACAGAAGGTGCCAAAGAAACCTCCATTATTGTGTGAAAACCTAACAAAAAATTTCTAATTTGTGCATATACTACCTTGCCAGTTGCCTACACAAGGTTTTGCCACAGAGGATTAATTTCTCAGGCAGTAACTTAGAAATAAGCTTTAATTTGGCTGACAAAAATAAAAATCTAGCATAAAAATTCTCAGTTCTGTTTTTTCTCATCAACTTCCAACTAGCAATCTGATGGATCTTTCCCAGTTCTACAATAGGTAGAGGGAAAACAGAAGAGAGAAGAAACAAAAAAAATAACATTAAATTATTAAAAATCAACCTCTGCTGTGGCAGAGATTTGCATATTTGGCATTTAGCCACTCTTGGAAACATTCTTTGCTATTCAGTATTTCCACTGTAGGGAGGCAGTGAAATTCACTAAAGAAATGATCATTATAATGATTAAGTATGCAATTTTCTTCATTATACTGTTGGGTTATTTCACTTTTCTAGCAAACTGGTTTACTGGAGAGAAGAGAAAAAAGCCAACCAAAAAAGCCCCACTGACTAAAGGAGCTGTTATGCTATGCTCTGTTCCAAGCCTACTGGAACTGTTAGTACCTGCAAAGTTGAAGAGTGATTCAATAATCATTTTGAAGTTTCCAAGTGTTCCCTTCCAGCATTAGAAATGAAGAATTTTTAAAGGGAAAAATAGTTTAACACTTTTCTGGAAAACTTCACAGATTCATTGTGGTTCCCTAGATATTCAGTATACAACCAAGATTTCATTTGATTAAGGAACCTTAAAGGCTTGAGCTTCTCAATCTGCTTCCACTTCAGTGATGTCCAAATTTTCTAGAAAGTACAGTGGCTCAGTTCCAAAGGAGTCCGAGGGCTGGGAACAGAATCCAGGTAATTCTGAGTGCCCTCACTAGCTCCTCAGCCTCGCACGATAAAATTCACTAAAAACAGTACACTGTTCACTAAAGCTAGTACATAGCCTGTGAAGTTACTAACCCATAGTTACCAGAGGAAAAGCTTTTCAGAGAAAATTTCTGACTGTATTCAGAAGAAAAAGAAAAGATTACGCTTTTCTTACTATTTTTTCTGAATTACCATACAAAGCAAACCCACAAATTTATTTAAGAGACATTAAAACAAAAGACAAAAAAATCCTTTAATTAAATCTCCTGGATAAACCTTTTAGACCAACAGCCATATTTACTTCTCTCATTCAACAGATATGTCAATCTATTTTGTGCCTGTAACAGCAGCGTTTAGTCCGACTGAGCAGTTACTTTTTACCTTCAACTTCCAAAATGCAAAGTTTATTCAGTGCCAATGCAAATATTTCAGAATAAAAATGATAAAAGAGATATCTTTTAGGTAACAAATTTTGAAAAAACATAAGGTGCCTCCTTGTGAGACATCCACCCCACTACATGATGTCGTGACCCACTGTCTATGGCAGTGAATATCTGCAACCCATTTGGCCTTCCTTGGAGCGCTGGGAAATGCCCTGGACAAGGTGCTAGATAATCCCATTGAGGCTCCCTTTCCCCACAAAAGGTTGGGCCAGATGGTCTTTCAAGATCCCTCCCAACCCAGTCTGTGATTTTATGGCATTTAGGCTATTACTGAAGCAAACAGCAGTAACCAAATGCAATCTAATAGTAAATTTTTATGGACTGTGTACTAGTTCTTATGAAATAGAGTTTAATTGAATGATGAAATTAAGTATGGTGTTCAATTCAATGAAAACAGAGAATATGCATTACAATTATTTTCTCTCTCAATGTGTCAACCCAAAGTGATGCTGTCGAAGTCAACACAATCTTGTATCACTTGAATTCCCATTCAAAACCTGTCAGAAATTTCACTTCTCTCTGAACAAAAGCTCAAATTCTTGATTACTTTGACTTTGTCCACAGTATAAACTTGTCTCCACTACTCTGTCTCCATTTGGTTTTGTTGTTTTCTTAAAAAAACCCCCGCATCTTAAAAAATTATGCCTCCTTCCCTTGTTGTGGCTAGGAGTCAAATCTGCAAATTGATTTTTGTGAAACAAGAAAGGGAAGTTGTGCTACAGTAAACAATGTTGGACTTGTGCCAGCTAGTTGTATCTGCACTGCCAAATTATTTTTCCTAAATTTTTTTTGTTAAAGCCCTGGTGACTTGAAGAGACAATACTATGATGTAAGAGATACTCCATAGATGCCTGTGAACTTCATTGACCAGTCAACTTCACCCTGAACACTGGAACAAAACAAAAATTCTCTGTTCCAGTCCAGCAGCATATTTGTTTGAAGCCATTGTATGCTAACCAGACAACAAACAATGACTTCTCAATAATGCTTTGCTAAATATTAAGCAACAAAAAATATTCATGTTATGTTTAGCAGTGCTATCAAATAAAGTGCCTTCAAGGACTGTTTCACTGAAGTCAAGCAACCTTACTCAGAATTATTGAAGGGTTTGTATGTTCAAAAACTGGGTTGGTTTTTTCCCCAAAGTGTCTTTCTTTACTAGATTATTTAATATTAACAGTTCCCCCAACATCTTGTCTCAAATATTGAATTTATCTGATTTAATGCCAATGCAAAAGAGACTAGGGGTCATGTTCTTCATATTCTCTGCAAAAATTAGGAGGGCCCAGCCCATATATTCATTCATCTCTGTTGCACTTGTTTGATACTTCATGAAAGTCATGGGATTAGTTTTCTATCTGCTCATGTCCTTTGCTTTCTCATCCAGTCAGGTCAGTGCCAGTTCCAAAGAGAAAAAGATGTAGATGTGCACATTGTTATCAGCTTTAAATTAAATCTGACCAAACCAGGAATCTGTATACAGCACAGCCCCAGGATCAAAGTGTTCCAATACACTGAGATCTTTGTTGCCCTACAAGTATCCTGAACCTAGAACACGGGGAAGAACCTTTTCTCCCTGGACAAAATAGGGAACAATCTTAAATTCTCCAGAAAATCAGTTAATGATTTCTCAGGAGCAGGAACCTGCCTGCTTTGAGGCATCTGCTTCTCAGGGATGGGAAGCCTTTCACTGCATGCCCCAGGTTTCTGGACAGCAGAAAATGTATAGACTGAACCCAGTCGAATTCTGGGCAAAATGTAAAATCAAATTACCATAGAATCACAGAATGGATTGGATTGGAAAGGATCTTAAAGATCACCTATTTCTAACTACCCCCACCAAGGCAGGAACACCTTCCACTAGACCAGGTTCTCAGGTCCTCATCCAACCTCGCCTTGAACACTTCCAGGATTGAGGCATCCACAACTTCTCTGGGAAACCTGTTCCAGTGCCTCACTACCCTTACAGTAAAGAATCTCTTCCTAACATGTAATGTAAGTCTCTCCTCATTCAGTTTAAAACAACTCCTTCTTGTCCTATCACTATCTGACTGTGTCAAGTCACTCTCCCTCTATTTTATAAGCCCCCTTTAAATAACAAAAGGCTACAGAGAGGTCTGGCCCAGAGCCTTCTCTTCTGAACAACCTCCATTCTCTCAGCCTGTTCTCACAGGAGAGATGCTCCAGACCTCTGAACACCTTTGTGGCCTCCTCTGGACCACATGTTAGTTGCATATAATCCTAACTATCATTTTTCTTCACAGAAATTACTGACAGAGAGGCTGTGTGTCCCACCAGTGCTGACCCTGAAGTTAAGCCGGCTTGCAGAAATATTGTAACCTTGTGAGCCACCAAAGAGCTAATGCTTGACTCGATTTTAGTAGTTCAGTCTCAAAATATTTGGAACAACACTAATCTTCATTTTATGAACAGCTTCAAAATACCCACATTACCAAACTCTGTGGTGGTGTTTTCCTTTCTGCACTTACTAGTATGCCATAAGCCACAGAGCACTTCTTTCCAAAATACTTCTGTATATAAAGGGCCTAGTAAGTACTTGCTTACCTACTTTTTTTAAGACTGTTTATTCCTGGCTAGAATGCACAAGTGTCTTACACATCATTCCTGTCACGAAAGAATCTTGAATTAAATCAGTACATAAAAAGAGCAGCTTGAAATCTAGTTTTAAAAACATAGAACTGTTTTGTATTAGATCTATGTTTAATCTTTGTGACATTATGATCCTGCTTTCTGTGTTTGAGTGACTCACTTCTCTGTTTTTACATATTAAAAAGATACATAAAATAAAGAAAAATGGCTAACTATAGAAGGATAACTGCAGAAGTGCCTGCATGTGTAGTAATCTCAAAACATCCAAAGCAATCAGACAAAACCATACTGATCTCAAAATAAACTTACTCATTTATCATTTACTGTACTCATTCATAACAATAGCCACAAAATTAATACAAATACTGTTCCAGCTTCATCATACTGCCAAGTTCTAGTCTTAAATCCAAGCAAAATGAGAAACATGACCGGGGCTGAAAGAAGAGCAGTATTTTCAAACTTGAGCCATACAAAGTGCGAAGTGTCATCATACTTTCCAGGACAAGATGCAAAGAGCTAACTAGAAACTAGGCTAATGGGAAATACCTATCCTATATAAATACAAAATAGTGCCTTTCATGGGACACCACTTACAAAACATATCTTTTCTACATCCAGAACTCACTAAGAAACTCAACCTCTCTACAAACAAGGCCAAAGAACTCAAAGTTGGATTACTGCAATTCAGTGTTTCTCATCTTGGGTATCAAACCAGTAAGATTCCAGATGGCACAAAAATGGGACTGCCTGACTCCTGCAAGGTTTAGGCTGGTATTACAAAATCAAAGAATCAGTTAAGTTGGAAAAGGCCTCCACAATCATCGAGTCCAACCTAAGCACTCTGGTGTGCTGGGTCCATTGATTTCTGGTTTCTTCCTGCCAGCCAGCAGTCTTGGCCCTGATTTTCAAAGAAATTAATGGGCTAACCCGCTGTTACAGTGAAGACTGCATTTTGATTTATGAACAGCTAAGAAAAGCAGTGCTCTGGACAAGGCTGCCCAAAACAGAAGGCATGAAATTTGCACGCAGTGCAAATTAGTTAGCAGCGGCAAATCACAAAGCAAACTTCTTCTCCAGAAGGCTGGATAAAACCCATCTCTTGTCACATTTAGAAAGGGCTGCAAAGTTTTTTAACTGGATAATAATTCCTCACTACCACCCCCAAACGACCTCCATCCTAACTGCTTACTCAAGAGCAGTGGCCCACTGTACATTATTCCCTGTGCACCAAGGAAGTTTATTTTCCCTAGACCTTCAATATGAGGTTGATGAATGGCTATGGTAAAACTTTTAATGATGGTGAGTGCAGTTTTTTGTTTGTCTAAAAGAGTGAGTTCACACTGCAACCTTTCCCTCTAGATGGAGGAAGACAATGATGACAGGACAGCTAGAGACTAATACTATGTAATGACATAGACTTCACTTTTGAAAGAAAATACACTGGAACTGTGAAGAGAGCAGTGTGAAATCCTAGAACGCATTGATCAGTAAACAGCCTTGCTCCTACAACTGTGGATTGAATATTGCTTGTTTGGGTATGACAACATTAGGAGAGAAAAAAAAAAAAAAAGAGGAACAAAAAGTCATTTTTGACTGCATGAAAAGGACAAATGCATCAATTTGTCTGGCATTTGTCATTCACTCAGCTTCAGCTGGAACAATACAGAACTGCATTAGCAGGCAACATGACTGCTCCTCCTTGCACACTTATCCATGAGACTACACAATTGCCCAGCCCCAGGAGCTAAAAGGTTCTTGCATGTCTCTTTATACTCTGAATACTGTGTTTAACTGAAAACAGGACATTCTAATACAAATTTAGAAGAATTGCTGCAGGTGACAGGGTAAAAAGTTAAAAAAAAATTGTATCCTCAAACAACAATGTAATACAAGTGAACAATTTGCAACTACTAACTTCAGTATTTTTCTTGTAAGAACTTTCATATTTTACTGTCTCTCTATCAACATGACAATATGCTATCAAGACTTCACACTTAACATTAAGCTTGGCTCTTGGAATCTCTATCAGAATTTCACCTCTCAGCCTGACTGTCCCAGTAGAACAGATTCTTCCTAGGCTAATAACTTCACTTCAGCTAAATCAGGTGAAAAATAAAAAGAATAATGTTGTTTGCAGTGTCTCTCAAGCCACAGGGTCCGCAAGTCTTGCGTTTGCTAACAACAACATCCTGGGCCTCCTGCCCACTGCAACTTCCTCAAGTAGAATAAAACAATAGCAAAGTCTGCATGCCTGGGAAAGATGTGCCAGATTTCAGCCCAGGCCTCTGGCTTTGCTCTCAGTCCCACTGCACTGCATGTGTTGCAGCAGCAGTCATCCTGGGCGAGCGGTGCTGTCACTGACCTTCCACTATGTCTGCAAAAATAGGTTAACCTCATCTCCAGAGTCTTGACTACAACAACCTTTAGGTACCAGCATGAAATACAGACTCAGCTCATCATCGCTCATTTTCTGCCCCAGGGGAAAAAAAATGGCCCTAACAACAAAGAAGGAAAGATGAAGCTTAGAAATTTTTAATAATATATTTTCCACAAGAATTTCAGCCTGAAACAAAACATTTTGTTACAAAACATACTTCCAATACCCACTAGTACAAACCAAATGTGTATGAAGAGTCTTGAAAATAACAAGAAATAATAATAACAAATACATGCTAATATGAATTTCTGTTTAACAGCTGCTCAGTGCTTACAAATACATGTCCTACAGTTGCCAGGGTATTAGTGATGGGCAGATGCTCCAGCCAGGGTATTCCTGTCAAGCAGTGCTCCAGCCACAGCACCCTGTGCTGGCATTTCTGATTTCACAAATCAAGAGGGTCAACTCCCTCAGGATGATTAGAGAAAAAACAGGTAAGATGGCAGAAATGACAACAAATAAACCGACAGCCAAAATTCTCATCTCAAATAACATGAGACTCCTATCCTCACACACAGCAAGAAGCTTTAGCAAATAAATTAAAAAAAAAAAGGACTGAGCAGGGGTTTTTTACAATGGCAAGGGGGAATGGCTTCTAATTGAAAGGAGGGACATTAGGAAGAAATTCTTTACTGTGGGGGTGGTGAGGCACTAGAATAGGCTACTCAGAGAAGCTGGGAATTTCCTGTCCCAGGAAGCATTCAAGGCCAGGCTTGGATGGGGCTTTGAGCCACCTTATCCAGTGGAAGGTGTCCCTGCCCATGGCAGGGAGGTTGGAACTAGGTGATCTTTAAGGTCCCTTCCAATCCAAACCATTCTGTGATTCTGTGATTGAAACTTCCAGAGCTATCAGGCTTTCAGGCGAGTACAGTCTGGATAGCCCAAATAACACTCAGATGCTTCATAACCACCAAAAGACAATTCTGACTGTTAGGAAAACCAAACAAGTGGAAGTCTCCAGTTACCCTTGGGTCATTCCAAAGAAATCTCTGTCTATCAATAGGACCTCACTAATTTGGCACAATATACATATCTTGTATATTTGGTTTTGTTTTTTTGTTAAACAACAGACAGCTGAAATGCATTAGATTTCATTTATATCAAATACTAGAGCAATGACATGATGGCCAAGAGCAAATAATTCCTCACTACATCTTCTTTTGGAATAGGAACACAAAATTTTCAAGTGTTCAGGGCTGATGTGACTATTGCTGAAGCCCAACAGGAGGAATGCTATAAATATATACACATGGGTATAATTCAAAGCCAACACTGTTGCTGTTCAACAGAGAAGCGAATATAAAAAATCATGCCTTTAACAGATTAGAGTTCAGCAAAGAAGCATGGTTCTTCTTTCAGAAAAAGCGCACAGAAGAATGAGAAAAGCTGAAAAAAGCAAAATAACCCAGCAGCAGCAGTACTGCAACTGTGCAGTGCTCCTGCACTTAACACCCTTTTCTGGGCAAATCCCTTAGGCACCAATACCATCATGACAGTGACAGATTCCTTATAATGGGGAATAGCTGCTCAGTTCTCTTCACTGTGCTTCAAAGCATAGTAACACACACTGAGGAACATTACCATAAATGTTCTCATCATGGCTACAAGCAACTTGTCTGTAGTTGCTGCCTAACCCTTACAACCCCAATTATGCAAATAAAAGGACCATAATCTGCGCAACACTTATCTGTCCTTGAACAGAAACTGCAGCACTGACTTTTGAGAGATTCCAGACCTCCAGATAGAGTCCTTTTTCTTCAGTCATCCTAAATTATGCTGCTCTCAGTTTTCACTAATGGAATCTGCTCAATGATGCATCTCAAAATTTCAAGATGAGCTGCAAAAGCAAATTTTGCTGGTACTTCAATGTATTTTCAATGTTTTAACATTCCTACCATGATTATTGTGTAAAGAGTTGTATTGCGGGAATATGATATCATTATATATTCATACACAAAGCATCATATAGTGGGAGTAGTATACTACCTTTAAAGATGTATTACTTTAAAGTAATGTACTACCTTTATCTTACAATAAAAAAAAATTCTTTGGCCATAATCAGGCCACATTAAGATGACATTTACTGTTTTGATTTGACTTTTATCTTATAGAGTCAAAATTTTTCAGCCATTAAAAATTAAAAGATACTTACAGCTTTGTTTTTCAGCTCTTACTGGAAGCACTATTGACCCTAACAATTCAAGCAAGCATAACAAGGAAGAAAAGAAAGGCAACCAACACACCAAAAACTAAAAAAACTCAAGTAAACCATCAGTAGAATAAGAACATGATAAACAGGAATCTGTGCTTCCCTACTTTTGGGAAAAAAAAAAAAAGCCTCTAATAAGCTTCTTTTTCTGATTTTAAAAATATTAATTGAAAGAGAGACTGGGAAAGTTAAGAACATGTACTGTTGATTGATCATAGAAGGCACATAAGATTTTCTTTCTTATAGGTAATCCTTGTTTTAAATCAAACATCACAAAAACAGTTTTTCCAAGTGAACTCCTTTCACAAGTGGCAAACTCAACCAGGACCCTCACCCTCATTTCTTCGTGAAAGGGAAGCTCACTTGAATAGTGAAAAGTGGACCCAAACTCTACGGGATCCATGGGGTGTCCATGCAAGTATTAGCTCCCACCTGGGAGAGCTGCATGCTCACACATTCACACACACACACACACACACACACACACACACACACACACACACACTCACACACACAGTCNACACACACACACACACACACACACACACACACTCACACACACAGTCTCCAAGTGCACACTCAGGAAGATGTCCTGAGCTGCAGACTGCATTAAAAGCACATCATAGACACATGATGCTCTGTCCGGGATACCCAGAGACCTACTGGATACCTTCTGTATCATCTATTAGCTGACATATTGTTGAAAAGGAAAAAAAAATGTGGTTTTCCACTTATAAGAGGAAGATTCAACACAGAAAAACCTTTCTAAGGAGTTATTTAAGACAGTACTCACTGCTATCCGCAGTATGGAAGCTTTCACAGAGGTCCATTTGTCCTGTCTGCGATCTATGACAAGAATAAATCCAATTCCAGCATCTCGTAAACTAAGTTTGGAGGAGGAAAGAAGAAAACAGGAAAGTTCAGTTAAAAATACAAATGTTACTCCTGGTTCCCTCACACAGAAAAGCAGTATAAAAACAGTAAAAAAAAAAAAAAAAAAAGTAGCTTGACCTTTTTGTGCAGAATTTTCTTCATATAAATATCTTAAATAAAGGTACACTATACACCACTACAAAGAAGATGCAGCAGTCCCACAGCGTTTCACAGAGTTTCAAATTGTATTCAAATAATGAATTCTTCTTTTTCACAAAAGATAGTATTTACATTTCCTGCACAGGGATTATTTCAGAAGAAAATAAGACTGACTGATTCTCCACTGTTTGGTGCTGATATAATCCCTTCCTCATGATGTTGTCAGTATAATTTCAGGATCAAAATAAAGTTGTTTTTCTTTTGCATCTGCTTTTAACCTTCCGTTTGAATTGTCTTCCTCCTTACTGATACTTAAAACTCCTTAAAACCACAGATCCTTCTGATCATTCCATGGCACTGCTCCACGCATCTGAAATTCTCATATGCCTCCGGGTTGTAAACTTCTTCCTAGGTGCATTTTCACATTCACCGAAACAAAAAAACCTCACGGCATTTAAACTCTTCAAACCATAGATGAGAACAACGAGCTCAGAGGCACTTCTCTGGAATGGAAACATCTGTGAGAGAGATTCTGCTCAAATCCTGGCGTACGGGTGACCTTTCTCTTTTGCCTGTGCTCAGCTGCATGTACTACGGAGCCCTGACCAAGGGATATGCTCCTGTTTTGTAATTCCCCATCTAAGCCAATTGTGCAATGCCAGCAGCAGCCCTTGCCAGCCAATCGCAATCAAAATGGAAACAGCAGGCAAATACAAGGCAGACAGGCTCAGATTTATTGTTTTCTCACACATTTGCTCCTTTTTCAGTGTATGTGCCGTATTTTACATCTGATGATTTATTGCAAGGCCTGCTGTGGCACTGTGTGACCTTTAGAAATACTGTGCATCAATTTATTATGGTAATATATTAAAAAAAATAATAAAAATCAACACAACAGAATGTCAGGATTCTTTATTCAAGAGTGCTGAATCATGGAAACACCAGCTTTTCTTTATAAGATTATGTCAGTAGCATAATGATAAGAGGATGTTTAGGAGGGTGAAGAAAACAGGTACCCAGATCTTAAGCTACTCTTCAAAATTACAAACTTAAACAGGACTCACAGTTTATTCCCTCTCTTTTACAAAATGCAGTATCTCTCAAATTTACAGCCATACTCTTTAGTGGGAAACATGAATAATCGTTAGAAATGCAAAGGAACCCCTGCTTTCTTTGCTAAAAGAAAGTTCTTTTAGCACAGCAGAATATTAGAAGCAATCCTCACTGCCCACATTCAATGCACGTTACTTAACTCTTGCCTCTGGGTTAGGACAACACTGATAAACAACATCTGAGCACTTGCCTTGTAAGCCTGACAGCCCTTGCAAACAAACAGGGCTTTATATTAGCAATATGCTTCCCACTACAGTAAATTTCCACGACTTACTAAAGTTTCCCTTCTTTTTCTTTATTTAAAGGGCAAGAGGAGGAGGAGAGAGATCCAGACTGATTTTAGCCTCTCCCCGTTCTCCATTTAAAATTCTCACAATTTTAACCTTTAGTGACTGAGCAAAATAAAATTACAATAGCGACCATGTGCCACAATAATCAGACGACAAAACAAACTGCTTGTGTACACAGCCTTAATGTGGATGAATGGAGTAAAAAACGTGCTACATTTGTCCCCACAGGAGTCAGTATGGATTTTGGAGTGTATTAAGACTCGTAAAGAGTCTATTTTCCCTCCTCAGCAGAAGTTCCCAGGAGCCCTGAAATCCCTCCATACCTCCTCAGAGGAAGTATAATCTCAGAGCACCTAAATGCAACATCTGTATAATATTTCAAGAAGCTACTGATATTTTAGTGCAATATGAATAAAATTAAAGCCTCTGAAAGATCATCATTAGGATTTCTCTCTAGGAGCACACAAAAATACAGGCTCAGCTGGGATCCCAGAAATTATCTACACAGCAGCTGCCCACAGGTAATCACCTGCATCAACACCTGACAATAAGCAGAGCTCAATATCATCATCCTAGAAAAATAAAAAGACAAGCCTTACTTAAGTGGAAGAATTAACAAAGAAAAGCACATCTCTAAGATAGCCCAAAAGATGTCTTCAGCCAACCTTCTTTTTCCACTGGATCAAATAGAAGGATCAAATATGTTGTGTGCTTGCATGAATCAGCAAGCTCAGACATAAAAAGCCAGGATTCCCCACTGCTGCCTAGAAGAGACCCGGTGGCAAAGTCTTGAGCATCTGACTTCAAACTGTTAACGCTCCATTAATATAGACTGGTGGGAAAAAAAATTAAATGCCCTTCTCCAAATCAATCAGGGTGGGAAAAGTATTTGTTATCTTGACAACAGTGCCTTGTTGCAAAGGCCTGGCTCTGGAGTCTGGGATCCAGGTCCAGCAAGTCACAGGCAGGAAGCAACAAACCAAACTAAGACATTGTGTACAACAAAGTTGAGAACATTACAAAGAGAACAAAGTCATGTAATCAAGAAAAGTAAATATTGAAAACAGGTCTGTTTGCCAATGTACCCTTGCTCTACTGACCTCTCTCTGCTGCCAGACACGCACCTGCATATGGGGTTGCAAGACACCTTGCAATACCCTCCTCCCTTCTAGGGCATAGGATGAACAGTGCTTTGGAAACAAGCACCTACTCAGTTTTCCTTTGGCTCCTGATTTAACTGTGAGTGCCAGCTGTCCTTCTTTCCCTCAGCCATATTTATTACATTTTATCCTGATACTGGTTTTCCCCTACCCCTCCATGTGCTTGAGAGGAAAGCATTTTGTTTTGTGCTCAGTGTCTCAGCAGAAGCATGCTCTGATGGGCACAGCTCATCAAAAACTCATCAGGCTTTTTTCCCTGCCTTGGTCCAGCTGCATTATACTCATCAGCTTAGCTCACATCTTCTCACGCCTCTGCATCACTCTCCAATTACCTTCTCTCCACCACCACCATTTGTCTTGCCCATTCATCACTCCCTGTCCCAAGAACAGTTCAAAAAGTCTTTTTTTTTTTTATCTTTTTAATTTTAGACTGTCAGGATGAATGACATCAGTTCTCACCCTTTCCTGAATATCACAGTCCCTCCATCCTCCAACTGTATGCTATGTCCCATTCCATCTCCCAGTATCTTCCCTTGGGTGGACACTTCCCTCAGCTGTGGTCCTGCCTGTGGAGTCCAGCAGCTTGTCTGCACTGCCTGCTGGTCAAGAGGTGGCACTCACATCCCATGCCACAGCAGTCCTTCTCTCAGCCCTGGCAGCAGACCTGCCTCTAGAGCAGCTCATCCTGTAACCACAGAGAAGCTCCTGCTCAGCCCCAGGATGAAGCAGGACACTTTTGGCAGCAGGCTTGAGTAGTTACTTAGCATCTGTGGCCTAGGATTTAGGCAGATTTTTCTCAAGGTACTTTCTTGACACAAAAGCCATCATTCTTCTGAGTGTCAAGCCTGAGTCCTTGTACAAAGGAAGTAGACACTTGAGCTTCTCAAACAATTGTTTCAATGTTTGACGAGCATGGTGGATTTGTTCCCTGGCATCTTAGGGACCACTCAGCTATTTTGGCTGAACTTTACACCATAAAATCAGGTGGCACCTCACAAATGGAAAGAAAATTTAGCAGAGTTGTAAATTACTAGGAAGCAACCCTTACAGTGAGAAATATTAGCAAACCTTAGCAGAAGCATCTGTCTATTCAGGCTTCTTAACATTTCCCATATGACCTTTGTTGTCTTTAATGTATTAACTTGTATCCGGTGTACTTTCTGAAACATAATTTATATAAGCTTCTAATTCAAATTTAGTATTTCCTTCCTTTGTTTCTCTCCTAATACATGCACAACCCCCCCCCCCAAATGAAAACAAAAAACCCAAAACATCATGGGATAAGCAATGTTCTTCTGTTTATTCACCAAAACAAAGAACAGAACATTTTTAGAAAAGCAGGGAACTATCCCTTCTTCTGCAGGAAATGTGTCCAGCAAAGTCACAAAGGCCAGGTGAGAAAGGTAGAAAGTGGAGGAAGAGGAGCAGGGCCACAGAGGACAGGAGAAAATGCAGCAGAGGGTAGACTTTCTGCTCAGGCCCCTCCCTCTGTCTTGGGGAGCCAGTGTAAAAGCTTTAGGAGGAGCTGACAGTGAGGTTGAAATACCTGCCCAACCAGCAGCCAGTTTTCCATGTAGAGCAGGAACTGAATTTTCCACTGAGTGATTCCTCAGCTTTAGATTATGGGGACATCTCCTCTTTGTCTTGTTTGCAAGACTTATTAGCTCATGCACTTGGGGGAAAGGGTGGGAAAGCTTACAGTACATAGGACTGTGGAAAGAAACTTCCCTCTGGGGTATGTGGAAGCAATTACAAAAACATCCTCTGAAAGATCCTTGCATTTCTCCAAGGTATGGGTGGTGACAACTGCTACACAAATAATTTCCTGTTGCTTCTACACTGCTGGATGAAAGCAGTTAGTATACGTTGATTTCTGCTACAAATGAAACAAAGCAAATCTTTGGGTTCCTCCTTGAAAGTATCAAACCTTTGCACGTTTGAAATTCTGTACAGAATTTTAGGTTACATAAGTCAACTAATTTAAAACTGAATTTCAGTCTTAGAGCTTTATTATTAAACAATTGGCCTAGATTACAGTCAGGACTGTTCCCTACCTCAACCACCTCGGCACACAAATGGACTAGAAATTCTTGCTCTCAAGGGCTGAACAGCTATTTCCACAGTAGAACTCCAATAACATTTGGAGCTCCAATAACACGAACAATTACTGCATTGAACAGAGCACCAAGGCAAAATCTGCAGCAATCTGTATCACAAGCAGAACCCTGGTACCACCCTATCTTAAAGCTTTCTCACCCTCAGCACAGTGACACGCACACACTGCTTCAAAAGATGTGAGGTCTGGAGCACCTCACAAGTCCTGACCTTTTTTGGCATACAACTGTAAACCTCTGCAAGAAGGATTTGGAACTGGCTCACCCACCCATCACTGGTCACTCAGCTTAGGAACAGGCCACTGGAAATCACTTAACGAGGAAGGTTGCTGTTTCCCAAGAGAAACTTTGCATCCTACATTTGCGGAGACAAGACGCTTCAACTGACTGAACCTGAGCCACCTCAAAGACTACTTCTCCATCTCTCCTGTTGCTGCTAGGAATGATTTCTTAGGGGGTGAAGGGGAGACAAGAATTCTTTCTTAATCATCAGTGTTTCACACATTAAAATAATGAAACCAAAAATGCCCCAGCAATTAATGGAAGCAGAGAAGAGCCACCTTCTTAGTGGCCTTTATAAGCTCTAGAAGACAGTAAAATAATATAGTGAAGAATGTGATATTAATGGCATTAACAAATCAAGATAAAAATCTCCAGTAGAGCAACTAGGAAAGGAAAAAAAAACCAGCTAAGCCCTGTGGTGACATTTCACTGTACCAGTTTTATGCTGGTTTGCCAGCAAGGAAAAGGGCAGTAACAATTCACCTGGAATAGCCTTGCTGCACATCTCCTCTCCTCCCACCCCTTAGGTAGGGTAACCCACACTACTTCAATTTGATCATTAGCTATGTCCTTCAGGATGCAGTGTTTCCCAGAGCAGAAGAATTAAATGGGTTATGAACTTGACACAAAAAAAACCAAACCAAAAAACAACAAAAAGAAGGAAAATTCAGCTGTAACATTATACAAAATGTAGTACCCAGCCACTAAACAGTAATTAGATCTAGAGCAGTTTCATCTTCTTACAATTCTTGATTGCTCATTATTGTAAAGCTTGCTTTGTTTCAGAAATGGCCAATTCATCCACTTCATTCCAAAAGAAATCCACCTGCTGGGTATTTAAAAAAAGGCACCAAAAAAAAAAAATCATATTTGGCATGTACTCCTAATTTTAAAATGTTTTAAAGCCGCTTAATAATTTTAAAACATCTTGTACTCATTTGGCCTTTAAATATTTTTATCTTACAACAGCTTCTTTCTCACAATCCAAAGTAAAACTAAACTTAAGGACTTAATATTTTAAGCCACCATCTCTAAGGAAAAGAAAGCAGACTTGTGCTTGAGTAAATGATGAAAATAGGTTGATATACATCACACTCCACAAAGCTCCAGTTTGAAAGCCTCAGATATTGCAGGCCACTTTATAGCCCAAAGTACCCAGCCTCACTGCAGAAGGTCCCTGATTAAAACAATTTAGAGATAGCAGGAACTGAAAAAGAACTATAAACCAGACATATGAGCTCTTACATTGAACTTCCTCGTTTCAATTGCAAAGTGAGCCTGTAGGTTTTAACACTGTAACCTGAATGCTGCTTTGTAATGCTGCTGCTATCCCAGATCTGACTTAATGAGTTTTCTCAAAACCTGCACTTAAATTAGTACTTAAAAGTATTTAACTGAAGAATAGCCTGGCAAATAAAAGAAGTTCTAATCCTTTACAATGTGTTACAAATGTAACATTTCATGAAGTTACATAATGTTACAAATTATATTCTGAACTTGCAAGTCATCATTTTTGATACTCAAGAAAATATATCATATCTAATCACAAAGTAATTACACCCCTCAGACAAATTGGAAGTGTTCTGAAAGCTGGACAGTAACACCATCCCATTAACTACAGTTGCTCTAAATTAGCAAACTTTAGAATTACATTTTCTATTTTTACAACAGAAAATTTGAGACTTGCATTGTAATTGAGATATCAGTGGCAAAGAAACCATCTGCCAAGAAAATAAATAGAATGAAAACGTATTTCCAAAAGGGCTGCATATACAACTAGATGTTGCTGTCATGGCATTCAGTCACTTAGACAGAAAATAGCAAGTTCTGCCACAGATGTAGATGTATGACTAACTGAGGTCAAGTATACTGAAAAAATCTGAGGACAGAATTGTCCCTAACAGAGGCAGCATTTATGAACACCCAGATGAAGCTTTTTGGCTACCTAGCAGACCTCCTGAGCCCCTAAAGCAAACTGGCATGACATTTTGGCTCCCACTTAAACAGTGGGCCTGACATCTTGTGGTGATACTCATTTGTGACACCTCAGTTCAGATTCCTACAAGAATCACTTTCAGCTGAGGTGCATAACTAGTCTATCAGTAATCAGTTCTTATTCCAGCAATATTTATGAGAAAAACCAGAGATTACAGGTGCACTCTATTTATGGTACATGGCACTGCATATGAGCAAAAATAGGAATGCAATGATTAAAAACTTCATACATTAATTCTATCATTTCAGACAGAATTAATGTAGTTTTGGCTTTAGTTTTTGTAACTTCTATCTCTTCAGCTGAAAACACTGAAGAAGTCAGCTAGTGCAGAAGTTCTGGAAGAACATTTTCATCCCTCCTATCTCATTGAAAAATCATCCAAAGCAGACCCAAGGAACAGGCTCACCTCAAACTTCCTGAGGTGCTGAATTTAAAGCTGGTGCCTGGTGGTGTGGAAGTCTCTGCACTGCACCTATCTCTCTGTGGCCTCATCCCTGGAGTCAGGGAAAAAGCTTGCCATCTACTCCTTACTGTGTTTAACCAGTGAGCAACCTGTATTGTGCTTCAACACGAAAGAAGGCTCTTGATGTAGAAAAATTTGTTCTATTTCATTACTGAGCCCTGTCATAGTCAGCTCAATGAACTGTAACCACGGAAGGCAAAACCTACCCAGCTCAAACTAAGGCTGGCCACTGTTCATGAAGAAATATAGGAAAGAGAAGGAATTCCAGCAGAGGAAATTTAAAATAAGACAGCCTGAAGTGCTGTTATACAAGTGCAGCCTCTAGTGGTCTGTCCAAAATCACTGAATGACAAGTAAAAATTATGATCTTTTAAGCTCTTGGCACTAACAGCTGCATTTCACCCAACACAGCTGATGCTGTGACACTCCATAGCAGCAGCACAATCTGCAAGCAAGAAGGCACCATTTCTTATTGATGCTTGTGCTTCAAATCTGGTTTTGACAATAGAAAATTTTTCCCCTCCCTCCACCCCCCAAAAAACAACATACATACTATTCTCCAATCTAATTAATTCTATACTGAAATTCTGTGAATCAATATAGTTTTAAATGCACATTAAAAAACCCAAAGCATTTACACTGTCTCTTTATTTTGGTTTTTATAGTTACTGCCTTCCCTTCACAGAAACAGATGAAGCTGCACAGGAAATTAAGAAAATCTGAGCTTCTGTGTTGGAGCTGAACCTGTTAAAGCTTCATCATTAGACAAGGTTCAGATAACAAATTTGATGCATTTCCCTGCCTCAACTATGCACCTTTTTTTTCTTATTTCTCCACATTCCAGCTAACTCTCCCTAAATCTTATCCAGGGTACCACTGATGAAAACCTTCTCTCTTTCCTATTATGCTTACTTTTGGTCTCAGCTGTTATTAGTTCATGCCCCAGGCATGTCTAAAAACAGGCTGTACTGCAATTTTCTCAGGACTGGGGAACCATCCGATAACCAAAATTGGATTTTAGGATATCTCAGCAAGCGGACAAAGAAGAATTTAGATGAATGTTGGGTTGTGAGGTGGCATATACAAAAACCATCATAGGCAAGTGGCTAAAATTTGCTCATGAAGCAGAAGAGATGAGCAGAATCATACAGCCTGGCAGAGTGACACCATGAAAATAAATGCCTTTTGCCACTTTATAGGCATAGGCAAGAATAATTACACATGATGTTGTGTCAGTGACAGGAGATCTTAAAAGCCAGATAAAATAATGAGAGCAACTTCAAAGATGGTCTAAGGGGTTATTAACAATTCAAAACTTTGGAAGTCTCATGCAAACTTGACCATGATTGTATGCCAGACAGCCACAAGTGGTTATGCGCAGCCCTATGCCTGTTCTGAAAATTCCTCAGTCACCACAGGACTGTGAGAACAGCAGCTCACAGGACCATGACAACAGCAGCTCACTGCACTGCCAGCAGACCAAGAACCCACAAGGAAGATGGGCCACCATCAGAGAAGTCCTGGCAACAAGGCAAATGCCAACTCACTGACAAATAGGAGAGCTGCCCTCCAGCCTTGGTCCCAAAAGCAACCAGAAGTCTTTATCCTGCACAGAACTAGGTCTCTTGAAATTGTGAGATACAAATCCCAACATATTTACGTGAGGGAATTCTGTCTCAAGCACTGCTTGTGTTCTTCGGCCAAATGGACAGCACTGGTACACGCCTTATTTATTTTAAAATACTTGTGCCAATTTGTTTAGCATCCAAGTCATACTTCTTTTATCTCCCCACTCAGATTCAGAGATATGGGCATCAGTATCTTTCTTGATTGGTCCCTATATGTGCTCTTTATCTCCTGTGCTCCTTTAGGTCCTCAAATCAGCCTCTCTTCCACTTTCAGCAATTCCTCCTTAACCACGACTGATTGGAAGACACTAATGCTGGCTATATTCTGTCATATATGCTGACCTTCTTTCTGCTCCAAAAAGCTTATGCTGTTGTGAGGGGAAGCTGAGGGAATGCAGCCAGTGTTAAAAATAACAACTAAAGTGTCCAGGCATCATCATCTGCCTGGGCCTGGACATCTGCGTGTACCACATGCACTTACTGCCTTTCCATGGCACCCATCAGCCTTTTTTATGGTAACTTCATAGATTCATAGAATGACTTGGGTTGAAAGGGACCTTAAAGATCATCTAGTTCTGACTGCCCAGAACTTCACAAGCTTTATCCCACCGAGGAACTAAAATCAGAGTGACCTTAATGCATTTTTGCAGGTAAAAGAAAAATTAATTTAACAAGTCGTTGCTGAACAGATCCTCTTTTAATGTGTGAAATTAAGTTAAATAGGAGTTTTTAAGGAAGAGTTGTAATTTTCTAAATGGAAAACACAGTGTAATTTTTCAGGTCATGCAGAGCTGCTTCTAGAAGGACTGTTTGAAGAAAGACAACAACTTTGAGGACTCATTTGGACTTAACTACAGATGGCTGAAGTAGGTCACGTTATCCTGGAGGGACAATTAAGGATAAACAGGTCAATAAAGGCATAAAGTCTCCATGTCCATTTAAGCTTAAGCAAAAAACAGAAAGCCTGTGTGACCCTCATTTTAGGACTATTAAGTCCAACTCCATAAAATATTTTTACACCTATTCAGAACTGCAATATTGGAATTATACATATTTCTAGGACACTGCAACAAACACCAATGTTACTGCACAAAGTATTGGAACAACCTTACAGGAAATCCTGCACAATTTATTTTAGATCTGTGCCATTACACTTAAATAGGGTGTTAAATTCTCTGAATTTAATACTGGACTAATAAAAACTCCTGTGTGACAGTCCAGAATTTTAGTAATTAACTTTCACAATTTTACAGTGCCTAATTTACTTTGTCTTATTAGCAGACTAAATTTACCACCGGATGGTGCGTGTCATACATACTACCCAAATCCTCTAAACCCTAAAGGTGTAAATGGGATTTAAAGACTGGAAAGGCTTTACCTGTACAGGGCTGGGCTTTAAAACAAGTTTAAGGCACTTATAAGGTGGACATTGAAACAAGTGTAAATATTTCTAAACCCAGTAAAAATTCAGACTCTAAGTAACAATTTGGGTATCTCGTGAGGGTATGTATCTGACTTGGTAGCTTTGGACTACCACTTAAATTTAAATACACTCTTACTTCAAACCTAAGACCTTACATTTCCTGTCTGCTTACAGCAACATATGGTATTTACAACTGTTTGGCAGCTGTGCTCTGAGAAAGGAAGGGTACACACAGCATGACAGATTTTGCTGGAAGTCCTGGGATATTCTCACTGACAAATTTGAGGGGCTGCCAAGGTAACAGCAGGGTACAGGTTCCATATCTTCAGCCTGGATTGTAATCCAACAAAGAGGAGAGCAGGGCAATTAAGCACAGCTGACAGAAATAAACTCTGAAGCTGCAAAGCTGTTGCTCAGCACGTCAGTAGGAACTGTCAGGGCATCTGGTTTTTGGCACTTCTTTCCCATTATGTGCTGATGTTCATCCCTGGCACTCCATGGAACAAAAATGTTTAACTCTTAGCTAGTGGTGGGCTTCCCATTCAGTTTGCAGATAAATGAGCAGACACAGGCAGTTACCCTCCAACACTGGCCCTTCGCAAGGTCCGCTGGACCCTGACGGACTTACAGGCTCAAAACACAGCGTTACCCCAACACTGTGCCTTTCAGAGCAGAGTGGTGGATCTATACCAAGGAGACTGGCCAGGCCCAAGCTGTGTGAGCCCTGAGCTCTCCTGTGTCCCTGGCACTGAGGTTTGCTAGCTCCAGCAACACCCATGCCATGCTGCTGCATGTACTTCTGGTCCCTACCTAAAGCCACCTCATCATGCTTTGCTGTGCCCACACAGATCTGAACCCACTGAAAGGCTTAGCACACACATTTCTCCTTCAGTTTTCCAGTGTTATCCCAAGCAGTGGGAAGCTGGTATAGTAAACAAGCCTACCAGAAGCTTAGCAAACCCTAACTACTGAGCTTTTGACTGCCAGACATCAACACTTTTGGAGGTCATCTTGTTCTGTTCCATTACTTGGACAGGATGGCTCCCTAGTTTCCTACACCAGAGAGTACCAAAAACAACAGGATTTTTTAGAAGGCTACATGGTGTTCAAGCATTTGTAAAGCTTCAGGAATCTCAAAGAAATGGACACTCTCCCAGCCAGGAAACTGACGGACCCCTTTGAAAACAGGAAACTGCTGAACATGCCAAGTTAACCTGAGCTATGCTCAAGATCATGCAGTAGGACAGAACAGCATTACAAAGAGAAGCTGTACAAGGCTCTGGCAGAATACAGGTGAAAAAGGCCTATGTACCATGCTTAATCAGCAGCATGGGACTCAAACAGGCCATCAAAAACCATTCTGAATTTTCTAATCTACACTACTTACTTCTCCTGAAAGGGATTTTGTGTTTAAGACTCAGCTTTACACTTCTAAAATGTTAGCTTTCCAATCTCTTGGGACCACAAGAATTTTAGCTTGCTTTCTTTGTTCAAAGATGAGCCTATATGAGCAGGATTCTAATGCTTCTAAAAGCACTAGAGCTATACTCTTTCCTTCTCATAAACAGCGTATTGTTTTCTAATTGCAGTAGAAACTACTAATTAACCAGAAGCAAAACCATATGTTGAAAAATACTGTGTAGTTAAGTTTTTTTTAACCACTGCAATTATCTATTAATTTCTTTTGGAGCAAGTTCTCATGCTACTACCCATATTTGGTAAATTCATATTCCAACAATGTGTACACACTTAAGCTAATAAAATACATTTCAAGAAACAGCTGTGATGAAGAGAAATTAAATATGAATAACACCTGCCTTCAAGGTACATTGCAGATCTTAGAAGTCTATTTACCAGGATCAATACAAAAATGAAAAAAACCCTCTTTCAAAACAGAGAACACTGAATGCCCTGAAATGCAATATTCTTCCTTCAGCCTCACTACATGTGGGATGTAAAAGGCAAATTGCACAGCTGCCTCTCCCACTATGCAGTAAGAATGATGGTATTTGGAGGTTGTCGGGCTTTTACTCAGCTAAGAGAGAAGACAACCTTGATCTGCGGGGCCTTTTTTTCCTACCAAGCTCAGCAGTCATCCCCAAAGGACTCACAGAGTGAAGTAATAGAAGACGTTCTCTGCAGAAAGAGAATCAGACCAACTACATGGACATTATAAAATCTCAAAATATCCCAAAATGATGCAAGACATGGCTGACCTGCCTCTACTGAAACACAGTTGAATTTAAAGTTGTCACCTCTTACAGACGCTTTATCTAGAGATATTACTGTATTCTGTAACTCCATTGATAAGAACTATTAATTCATGTGGATCAATATTTACATGTTAACTATTTGTACCCGTTCAGCGTTTCAATTAAACTACTCTTCCTAGAAAGTACTGCCTTATGTACTGCCATTGATTCTCCTACTTGGGTAGCCTATGTATCTTTCTAAGACAATTCTCACCTTTTAAATAAAACTTGATCTTATATTTCAATAATAATAATAAAAAAAATTATTTGCTAAAATGAAAAACCTGCTTCAGAAGCATTACACAGATACCTTTGCAACATATATTTCAATACCAAAACAGAAGTTATAAAAGCATTAGCTGCAATCTTCCACTGTCTGTTGTACTCATCCTTAATCCACTGCTTTTTCCTGACAATGCAGTGATCTTTCAGTGCACATGGTACACGACTGTTGTCACACATTACATCAACAATCTGTACTGAATATTTTGAGATTACTACAAACCATATGTTAGACATCGTATTTCATCCTGCCATCTACGGAACACGAATTTACCTTGAAACATTAACAACACCCACCTGAAGAATATGGTTCAGCTTTCTGCTTAATGTTATACAGTTGCACCAAGGTTAACTGAGTATCTTTAAACTGAGATGAGGTATTCCCTTTCCCCTGTGTCCTTTCTTAACATCCTCACATATCAGGCATTTACAAATCTAAGCACATGCTAATAGCTCTACTATTTACACCATTCTACTCCATGATCATCTAAGTTGATAGCATGCAACTTTTTAATAGTTCTATTCCTAAATACAAGGTACCTCACGAGATATTTTTTGTTTCATGATTGAAGTTTACTGTGAAAAAGACAAGAGAAAGTTCACACAGAAAAAACTTGTGAAACGCAGTGTTTAGATAATACAGAACAAGAACACAGTAAGAGGTGACAAGCTCATGTTTATCTATAAAATTAGAATAAAAAGGTAGGTTGGGAGGTTTCAGTATTTCCTCTTTCAACAAAATCCTAAGCTAGCCTTCTTTCACTTGGGAAGAGATCTTGAAAACCTGAAGTCACTGCTATGATTTATCAGGCCAGTAAATATACTATTGGGTGAACTCTACAGCAGAGCACAGAAAGATCTTTTCTTATGAGGCTCTTTGTAGCTCCTTACTGTCATCCCCATGAAATATAATTTCCCTTAACATGCAGCTCCAGGCAGTCAGACAATGAGGTTTGAGTTACTGCTGCCAACCCCTCGCTGTAATCTTGTACAGGGCTGAGTAGAGCACGTAGTTTTCTGAGGAACTGGGGTGGCTCCAGAGGTGTCTGTGCTCTGCAGCCTGTGCTCTTAGGAAAGTCCATTTCCCCTTAGTCTGTCAGAATGGCCAAAAGACAGAGTTACACATCTGATAAACTAAATGACAATAACCTGGGAGAGCAGTCCATGCTTAAGAGCTCTGGGGCTGCATTTCCATTCTTTCTGTAAAGCTGTACTCCTTACACCTCTTTAACCAACTAAAAACTAACTGCCTCCACTTCCATTAAAGGCCGCTTCCAAAGCACCTAAAACAGTATCTGAACACTAAGACAGCAGGAAAAATCCTACCTTACACCACCTTTAAGAGCACTAGAAATATCCCAGTACAAGAAGAACTGCAGCAGTGCCCCTCTTAGGGTTATACGTGTATCAATATATGTAACATATCAATAGCAAAACATCTTTCACAGGGGATGTATGCTGGCATCTGGCTAGTGTCATTTCTGTAGTTTTTTATTCCTATAAACCTGCAAAAGGCCTGACAACCCCAATTTTACACAGTAAGCTTCCGACACTGCTAGCGAAGATACCAGTCAGGAATGTCCTATGCCCTTTGAGATTCTATTGATTCTCAGGCACAAAAAGGTGGCACATTTATCAGTATCTTAACAACAGCCTTATTTTTACAAGATTTGAAATTGAACTGTCACCACTTTAAACCTAGAGAACTGTTAAATTCACAATAGTGAATACCTTACTCTTAACATCTAGAGAGCTGGGCTATCTTCTTTGTTTACAAAGAACAGTTCTCTCTCTAAATACTTACGAATTAAAGAAACAAGGAAATCCTAGAAGAACAGCCAGGCTTAAGGAATGACCACTTCTGGCTCAATACTCACAGTGTAATGGTTGTCAGGTAGGAGCAACTGACAGAAGAACCTCCAGAAAATCTGCTCCTATCAAAGTGGTGTGCTGGGATGCACCCAGTGCTCCCCCACTGTACCAGATGCTGTTTGTTCTGATCAGAATTTCTCACACGAACCCCACTCTGTGCAGAAGTTCAGTGGGCCACCATGAAGTGCACCACCAAGGACTTTCAAAAGGAGAAGCAGATGTGAATTTAGAAAATAATTATTTGCAGAAACAGTACCCAAGATACGATCAAGGGATGCTTAGCACCATGCAGTTTAATCACCACCAGGATAAAAAAAAGAAAATGCAAAAGCTGGCTTTGAGGTTCAGAGTTTCATTCCCTGACAAACTAGGGATTAAGAAGTACAACCAGGAGGGGCTGGTTACATCAAATACAACTTGATGAGGGTGCACTCCATCTCCTACTCCAGATCCTTGCCAATGACATCAGACAGCATGGATACACACAGTTCCCTGAGGAAATCTGTCTCCAGATAAAACATCAGCCAATAAACACCTCTCTTTGAGCCAAATAATCCAAGCACTTTCTTACCCACCCAGGAGCCCACCTGCCAAAATTTAACAACTCAAAGTGAATAGAAGAGTGCTGGGCGAGACTGAGTTGAAAGTCTTGCTTAGGGTGAGGCAACAGACATGCACAGCTTTGCCTCATTGCTGCATTCAATATTGTCATCACAGAAATAGGCTGGTCAAGCACAATTACTGTTGTTTATTTTATGCTGGCTACTCCCCATATCCTCCTTCTTTTATGTGCCCAAAAGTGTGTCTTAAGAGGACTCACTCCATCATTTTCTCAAAGATCAAAGTGAGGTTACCTCTAATCTCAAAACCTTTCAAGGATTAGAGAGAACAACCTTACTATGACACTGGTCAGTGTCCTTACCAGGCTCAAAGCAGCTTATCCCAAACACTAGATTTGGATCAAGATTTCTCAAGAGATGATTGATTTTGTTCTCCGTCATTGCTTGTCATTCTCTTCCTTGAAATCTCTTTCTGAACACATAGGCCTGGGAGACCCTGTCAGAGAAGACTGAAGTGAAGAACTCAAGTGTTTCAGCCTCATCTGTATTGGCTGCTACTAATTTGCCCAGTCCATTCAGCACAAGTCCACGTTGTCCTTGTTTATTCCTGTACTGCTAAAGCACTGGAAATTTTTTCAAGCGGTCCTTGATGTCCCTTTTTTCTTGTCCCTCAGCTCCAGGTGTGCTTTGACTTTTCTGATGCCATCCCTACATGTTTGGATAATTTATCTACATTCTTGCTTTGTAACCTGTCCCTGCTTTCACCTCCTGTATTCTACCTTTGTATCTCAGCTCAGTCACAAGTTTGCTTTCGGACAGTGGGGTCAGTCTCCTGTTACATCTATTCATGTTCCAGGACGTACCATTCTTGTACTTGGAGAATGCTGTCCTTCAAAACTTGGCAGCCTTCCACAGCAGATTTTCTCTTCACAACTGCATTCCTTTGTATCCCACTGACCAGTTCCCTGAATAAGCCCAAAATTTGCTCTCTTGAAGTCTAAGGTATGTACTTTATTCTGCTACTTGCCTTCCTCACCTCCATCAAGATTTTGAGCCCACTACTTCATTCTTTAACAGACTATCAACAAAAACCACCATGTTTACTGAACAGCCCATTGGTAACACTACTGTGCCCTCTGAGACAGTCAGAATTAATCCTTGGGCCTGCTTTGCACAGTCAGGCAAAGCTCTGGAAGTCTGCAGACACCATACATTCAGCTAGGCCAGGGAAACAGCTCAAGTGGTGAGGACAAACCTCTGTATGTAGATACAGAGTGTTCCCTCCCTGGGTAATATCCTGAGCAACACCCAGGAATTAGCATGTTCTGCCAAAATTATACATGTGCCCAATTAAAACACTGAATATTGCATTCTAAGATACAGTGAAGACACAGGAGGACGATGTCCATCATGGAACCTATATCCATACAGACCAGGAAGTAATTTTCTGATGAAATATAAATAGCAGCACATAATTTATCTAACAACTACCTTAGATAGCTGTCACTAACCAACACTTACTGACACTGCACCATAAGCTTAATTTTCCTTTTGTTTAATTAAATACCAAGCCTGACTTTTACACCACATGTAAGGGATCAAATGAGAAACATCCCTTAGCAGATAAAAGGTTATTTTCTTCTTGACAGGTGCTCACCTTGGAATGCTTGTCAGGTAGGTCAGGACATTCTGAAACTCTTTTTCAGGAATCTCACTGAAAGCTGGATAGTCTGGAAAGGTGATAACAGGGCAGCCATCTCCCCCTCTTCCACCTACAAAGGAAGCAGCAAATGTGTTTACATGCAAGTCTCTTTACCTAGACTGAAATTTCCCAGTAATAAAACAACTGCATTTTTTTTTCTCTCTCTCTCTCTCCTTTTTTTTAATTTTTTTATTTTTTTCCCCAGGGCTCATGTGTGGACAGTTTATTCTGAACAGTCTCTCTCTTCTTAGTGCTTAGGAAGTTTTTTAGAAAGGGATTTGTTACACCCCATTCACCACATGAGATTTTTTCTGGACAAATGCCTTGGCTCCCGTGAGCAGTTCTGACACCAGATGGCAGTGCATCTTCTGAGAAACACCAACTGCATCTGAACAGAAGCAATTCGGAGAAAAAAAGCAACTAATTGAGAAACAAAAAAAGTTAATTCAGAATTAAGTAGGCGAATCTCCATCTTGAACTGAACTCGACCCTCTTACCAGTTGGAACTCATTCATGCAACGCCCCCTACCCTGCTCAGTTGGCTGCTTTTCTTCCAGGTTGGTGAAACAGAAGGGGCAGAACAATAAAAGAAATGGGCGTAGGTGTTTCAAATGAGATTTCCCATGCCCAGATTACGTACAGAAGGTGAAGCAGAGCTGAACACCTACACTACAGTAGAGCTGCTAATGAGCTAGATACCACTGTATGTATCTTTCCTGCCATTTGCACCACTGAGTGCAATTCACAGACACAATGCTTCTTCATGCACTTCACACACATTCTTACATACAAAATGCAATAATTTCTTTTTAAAGGTATTATTAGTGTTTCATGTCTTTAGCAAGTATATATTCGCAAAGACAGGGGCTTGCTGAGCCCTAGCAACTGCATGAAGTTAACTGTTCTGGGGTGGCAGGAACACACTGCTGGGAAGGTATCTTTGCTTCATAGTTCAACACGAGAAGAAAAACAATAAAAAATTACTGTTATAAAATAACAAGAATATTTTTTCCAGCCTTGAAATCCGGGAACTGTGCAGAAACCAGCATTTAACTGTATTAACAACACCAATTATGAGAGCAACAGTGATTTGTGAAGATTATTACCTACTTCCAGTCCCTTTGTGTCTAACCTCACCGGAAAAAGTAGATATTTGACCTCAGATTCATTTGATAAGAGAAATCACAACTTCCCTCCAAACCACATGCAATTAGAAGAGCTCAAATAGTATCTTTATGTTAATTTGTGGTGAATCTGATTTCCATTTACCAGCTTACAGATGGCATGGTGCTGTCACTGTGAAGCTCTTGGAATCAAAATACATGAAAAAAATAATGTGCTCTGGATATATTTAAACAACAACATTCAACTATTATGCAAATATCACAAGTTCTCAAACATGACCTTTATGACACATCCAAACATGGCAACACTGAGTCAAGGGAGCTAATTTTAGCTATACAAATATTCACAACACAAATATAATTTAAGGCCAATTTTGATTCTGTTGGTTTTTGTTCCACCCAAGCTCTCACAACTAAAGCATTTTCCTCTCTTTTTTAGGCACAATTATACATTATCGTGGTATCTTCATTGCTTACTTGTTTTGTTCTACTTAATTTCTATAAATAGGACATATGAAACAAAAGAACAACAATGACAATAGTCTTGCAGGACATGTCCTAAAAGCAGAAGTCTGGACTAGGATTTTCAGGAAGTTCCCAGACCATCACCGACTGTCAAGGGCAAATAGAGCTATCCTGCCTGGTGACTGCCTATTAATTTTCAGTTTCTAGTACAGTCATCTGTGGTTATCTTGCGTCGAGATGACTCTGCCCTGAGTTCTTAGAAAGTTGTTCTTCACTGATTTTTCTTCAGTGTTTCCCTGCTGGGCCACTTGAGCACAAATACACCTTCAAATGCTCCTCAACTGCTTTTCCTTATCAGAACCCTGCTGCTCAAAAGAGTTTAGGGCAGAGTGACCTGAAATGCTACATATAAGATGTTCTGTAAATTTAACAGTAATGACTTACAGAAGCTGCTCTCTACATTGCAACTTTATGGGTTGGACTCGACAATCTTGAAGGTCTCTTCCAACCTAGTGATTCTGTGATTAAATACATGGCCATCAAGAGAAGACAGGTCACTCTAGCCAAAGCAGCCGCTGTTTTAAAAGGAGCATTTGTCAGAGAAATTTATAAAAAGGGCATGGGAAATAAAGCAAAGTAAAAATCCTGCATATTAATTGTGTTTATATTAAATAATAGAAAAAATAGTGAGTTCACTTTATCAAGTGTCCTTTATTTCTTAACGAACCTGATGCAGCAAGAAATTATTTTTTTCCTTTATTCAGAATCGTTGTTTTCTTCCTCATTTTTCTTCACCTCTACAAAAGCAGCATTACACAGTTCATAAAATTAGCTGTGTGAAATATGATTTTCTTCTTTTCACCCAGAAGTAAATCAAGCCACAGAACTCAGGGGGAAGAGATAAAAAGTTTAGGAAGCTAAGAGGGGTTTTATTGTTGTTGGTTTTGGTTTTAGTGAGAGGGAAAGCATTCAAGTGACAAGTGCTGAACAATTTCACATCTCTTATCCTTTTTTTAACACAGGTCTAAGGCAAAAAGTTCAAATATCTTATTCAAATCAATTCATATAATAATCTTCCAGCACCTCAGAATTATATATACCAGATTACAAAAAAAGACACAGATGAATTTGTGAGTGCTACGACTCATACAAATAATTCAACACATACAGAGTAATTTTTAAAATGAGTTACAACAATTTTAATCACCATACAAAAAATTAGTAGTTTAACAGCCATATTTTAATAAATTCAGGTCGGTTGGTACAGTGACTACATCTAACTACCTCAGTTCTAACCAATGGAAAATCATTTCTTTCCCATTCCCCTCTAGCTCAAAGTCCTGAAATTCCAGCTATAGCTGTTGAACAGCCTTAACTGATTTGCTGGACAAGTTCTGTCCACAGAGGCACATACAAGCTTGCTCTCCTATCTCTAGTCTTACACAGGGATGCACTGCACAACTGGAATTTAATAGTTTTTTTGTGTTTTTAAGACAATAAAGTACCTGAGAGACTTTTTTTTTTTTCATAAATTTCTGAAAGTATAACAAATCCCCTTATTTTTGTTTAAAAAATTATGAGCACTGTTCTGACTATGAAAATGTCAGATTGAATGGATCTAGGGAAAGATGCCTTTACCCATGGCAGCGTAGGGATAGCCTAGATGATCTTTAAAGGTCCCTGCTAACCCAATCTGTTCTGTGATTCTATGCAAATGCTGAGATACATTCAGCATCATGTCTCTATGAAATATTAAACAAATGCCACTTGAGTGCCAGCTTTAGTTTTTTGTTTATTGCAAAGAGCAGAAGAGAATGCATCAGTCCTTAAGTGGGGGCAATCAGTCTGCAGACAGATTACCCGAAACGATTCCCAAGAATTCCTTGATGCTTGTCTTATAACATGCAGCTGTGAGAAACTTTCTGCAACCAGGAGGATTATTACTTTTCAGGCTACAAATGGAAGCACCATAGAAGTAAAGAGGACTGAAGTTTATTTCAGCAATTAAATAAAAACATCACACCACTTTAAATTAAGCAGATCTGCTTCCACCCGACTTCTGTGAGCATTCATTAACAAAAAACTTTGTTATTAACTGACTTATACATGACTTGCAGCTTATTCACATGAAACTTCTTTAACAGATTTAGTGTCAAACAAAAAATATTGCCTCCATAAAATAGAATTTTTTCAGTCGATAAACCTCAAAAATTCTAGCAAAGCCCTGTTAGGTGGAGCTCTTCTAAACAGTTCTATGAGCCTTGGTCTATGGTCAGTTTTTACAACAGTGACAGACCTGTGTTTTGGAGAAACACACATTTTAAAAACATTGAATTGTACTAGCTCCACAGGTTAGGCAGCAAAATGACTTAACTGTGCTTAGAAAATAACACTACATGTTCCTAACTTATGAACACAATTAACACCAACAACATCACCAATTGCTAAAATTGTGTGTACCCAGGGCATCATGGTCTTGTGGATGAAAACAGTAGAAAAAATAACCATGGGAAACTAGCTGTGCTATTGTGTGATGGGATTGGTAAATTTTCTGTTAAGTTCCAGTGACATAGCATTTATTCTTTATATTCTGCTACATCTAACTTTTCCCATCACAGTTGCTATGTCTTCTGCATTTGTTTTCTTTTTTATTAAGCAGGTTGGGTGATACAGAAGTGCTAACCCAAGGAAATTGCACAGCATTTTCAGAATTTCTAATCAAGAGGCATGTTAGTAACTTGGTATCTAAAAACAATCTCAAATGAGACATAATTAGTATTCTTTTCAATTTAAAAAAGCATTGACAGGGAAAATTACAAAACTTGTATATTGTACATCTGATAAAAACCACACACACAAGTGCACAGGCACACACAAACACAGAGAAAAGGGTAATTCCCCACAACCCTGTAAAAGACATGCTAGTTGTTTGGGATTTTGTATGGACAGCAAAGTTTGACAGCAGCAAAGAAATTGCTTAGACTTACTTCCAGCAAGGATGAGTAAGAGATCATTCTGTAATGTTTCCCTAACTAGTGTGCTCCTGTTCGCATTAAAAAAGGTATTCTCAAAAGTACTCTGACCACTCCCACAAAAATGAAGTAAGTAGATGGACGTAATTAGATGAAAGAGCAAAGAGTCTTCTGGCCTGATTCTATAATGCAAATGAAATAGTATTTGGACTATAAGAAAAAATATGACCTCTGTGTTGATCAATGTGCACACACAAGATCCAAGAGCATCGTCCTTGTCGAATAGCTCAGATCTACAACTTTAGTTCAAAAGACACTGCTTAAAAACTGCAGTCCTGTCAAAAGTGAAGTCCTCATGTGACTGAGAGAAGGGCTTACTTCAGATTTTTTTTACTATTGTAATTGTTCAGGTATTATGCTTCTTCAATTCTGGTAAGGAGTTTCTCCTTTCTGATTGCATGGTATACGTAACTGGAGAATTCAGTATTTGAAATTACATAGACTTCAATGAGGGAGTGGATAAAAGCTTCACTGCATATCCTATGCAAAGAAAAACAGATTCAAGATGAATTTATTAAAATGTTCTTTCCTTTAAATGAGAAGTTTTACTTGCATAACTTCACAAGCTGCGTTTTGCCCAGGCTGATCGGCAGCAAATATACTGGCTTAAAAATTGGATTGCAATACATAAATTTGCATCTGAACATATTTGAACTGGAAATCTCTTAGCCAATGACTCACTTTTTCCCTTTATCTTTTCCTTTACTACATATTTGCTTTGATTTTTTAAAAAATATCTACTGACAGTAGGTTTAGCACAGTAAATAAAAAACAGTATTTAAGCTTACACCTGTGCAAGGCAAAGACTTCTAAGCAATACATCTTCACTGTCCATACACAACACAGATACTGTATATTATATCAGCAACAAAAACCAGGCTGATATTTTTAGCTAACTGTTGCAATGTATGTGGTACAGGATCCACTCAGAAATTCTTAAAGGTAATTTTACAGGCTCAGCAGCCAGATCTTCTTCAATGGGAGCAGTTTGACCAGTGAGGAGTGGTCAGGACACTTCCACAGAGGACAGCAAAAGCACGTCCAAGAAAACACACTTAGACAAAGCGAAAATCTTACTATTTACAATGATAAAGGTATAAGCATATATTTATATATTTATAAATCAAAGGTATAAGCATTTTGAAAGCTAGTACCAATGATAAATTTTTCAATGGCAGGAAAACCAATTAGGAATCAATAGACAAAAAATGCAAATAGCATGAATTCATATTTGTATTTCCTTTAATGAAAACACTCAAGTTGTTCAATGCATAAATAGGCATTCAAAGGAAAGGGAGTTAAATAACTGGTTCATACTCATGGTGGCCAAGAGTCTCATTTGCACATCACATAGCTGGAATGATTTAAGATGCATATCAACATACACAGGTGTCTGTATGCTCTTCTCCATCTAGATTTATATTAACACACCTGCACACTGTGATGGCAGACAGACACAAGGCTGGGTGGGTATGAAAGTCACACAGCAATCATGGAAAGAGAAGATACTGATGAAAGAAAATACAAAACATGAATGAAAGACTGTGAGAAATACATAAGGAATACATTTTCCAGAGACTTTAAAATGGACCTCACACTGTCCTTCATGGGATAAAAAACAAAAACAAACAAGCAAAAAAAAGGCAGAAGAGCCTTTTAAATGTGGAAGAAAAAGCAGTTGCACTAATACTAACTGAAGAAAGCAAAGGTAAAAGAGGTTAAACACTAAGTAATGTAGACACAACTCTTAGTATAGACTAGCAACAACAAAAGTAACAATTTTAGTCCAGATAAGGACCTTGTTCCACAGAAAGAAAAAACTCCAAGGCAAAAAGTAAACAACTGTGCCTGAGGTAAAATATTAACTCCAGAGTTTATAAACTTTCTGTGTGAATGACTGATTACAAGCTTGCCCCACCATTAGATTTAAGCTGGACAAGATTGCATTCTCACTGCTGAGCAAGGGCCAGTCTGCAGGAGCAGTGAGCACCTTGATTTCATTGCACTTTGATATATTTACTGACAAACTGAAGCATTAGTGGAAGTTTTCACTTAATTTTGTTTCATTTCAAGTCTAATTTGGATGTTCCTGCAGCATTTCCATTACAATCCAGCACAATGAGGGACCTAAGTAAGAAGTGACCCTGATTTAGACCAAAACACAGAAAGCAGCTAGAGAAGGGCTACAGCCTCTAGGCACAGAAGCAGCCTGGGTTTCACTCTCCCATGAGACCTAGATACATCCTATTAGAGAAACTAAAGCAATTCTCAAGTACACGTTGACTTGCTGTTAAAAAGCCAACAATTAAATTCAGAAAAGCATCTAAGACATTCAGCAATACCTGGAGATATGCTATTTTTCCAAAGGCATTAGTAATCCATGGACTTTCATTTTAATGAGTTTTATGCCATAGACTTAGATTCTATTTCCAAGGCAACTTAGTAATAAGCAAAAAAGTCCCATTCACGCACACTGGGAATGTCTTGAGTGGCCTTAGAGCAAAGACCCTCTTAAGCTCAACTGTAACAACAAACAAATTGTACATAAATCAAGTATCAAAACACTGGCTGTTCCTTCATTCACAGAACCTGTAAAACCACTATTTGGTACAGCACAGAGAATTAACCACCCTGCAGGAGAACATTAGGATAAAAAAACCCGAATTCCAAAGTGAAATGAAAATGCCTAACACTCCAGTTTCCTAAGAATAATAAAATGCAACAATCTAGTCACAGTAATGCAGCTGACCTATTCCCTGAGGCAAGTAAAACAAAATTCTGATTGACATGAATGTGAACAGATAGAAGAAAATAGAATGAGGGATGGCTGCTCTTACTAAGCTCCACTGCCAGGTGGATTTATTGGGTGCTGAGCACACTTGTGGATTTGTGAACTCAACAACTCATCTACCACAGTCACCAGTTTCCCCCCTCACTTCAGAGGGGCAAAATATAAATCCTACTTATAGTTTCATAGATAGGCTGATTCTCACGTAACACTCTTATGAGACAGACATTTTCTGCCCATGGATAAGAATGAGCTTAGAAAGTCAAAAGAATAAATTTCCAGCAAAGAATTGTAGCTTAAACACTATAATCTCAAATGAAGCATGAACAGCCAACTTCATAAAAAAAATCCTATTTTCCAAGTGCTACCACCATCCCACAGAAAACACAATCACTACTGCAGACCCACAGTTTAGCTTGTGTAGCAGAAATAAAGCATAATTATTAGTTAATTATGAGTACAACAAGATTCAGTGAGCTCTTGCCAAGCAAAGCATTGTATTGTTTCATTCTCCTGTGTCTCTGGATCCGATGCAGGATGGGATTCAGAGGGAGAGAGAACAGTCACAGAGTCCAGCTGTAGCTCAGAGAAGTAAATTTCCGTTCTGCTGAAGGATGCAGGGCAGCTCTGCAAAGCCACTGATACTCTCCCTTTTTGTGCATTGGAGGGAGGGCAGGACAGGGCCATAACTCCAGCAAGCTCACAACTGCACACCCACAAGGGCTTTTACAGGCAGAAGACAGGAGAACAAACCCAGAAGCTTATCAGACACCTCCTTCCACTCAGCCTGATCAGTGAGGAAAGGCACCATCTCCCTTTGCCCATTATGAGCCAGCCATGGGCTCAGTGGGGAAATGCCCCAAGCTCAGCAGCCAACACATGCATGGCACCAACACCAGCCCCCATCACCTACCTGGCACAGGTGACCCAGGGGCAGAGACTCTCTGTGCTGTGTGAAGGTGGCTGTGCTGCTTTTGGAGACAGCCTTATACCCAAAAGCAGGTTCCTTTGCAGAAGGCAGTCAGTGATACCAAGACAAAAATCCTGTCCAGAACTCGATGCTACACTTGTCTGACCCCAGCACTAAAGCTGTGGGGGAACATGGTGCTTGCTCCACCACTTGGGTCAGGACAGAGGTGTCAGCTTGGGCTTCAGTATCAAACATGACAGCAGAGCCCGTGGCAGCTGGGGCTGTGAGCTGAGGACTGCAGGACCATAGCAACCGCCACAGCATCCATGCTGCAATCTCCAGTTAACTGGAAAATTGCCTGTAATTTAAAAATTTCTATTATACCTTAAAAAAATCTTTTAATAAATCCTTAAATAACAAGTCTTGGTAGTCTGCATTTTGAGTTACTCATTGATTTCTCATATAAGAGTCCTCAGAGACTGTGAAAGGACAGCAGACTGAACTGTGCACCTAAGCAATGTGTACAGGAGGGAACACCATAGTCTTACCTGACAGATAAGCAAATTGTTTCTTTAATTGGTCCTGAATATCTGCAGCATAGAGGGGAATGATATCCTGATGCATGATTTCATCTGTGAAGAGAAAAAAAAATTGCATTGCAAAGTCATTTTATGCAAAATTTCACAGCACACATTAAAACAAAATAATCCCTAAAACACAAAAACTCAGAAAACTGTCTAACTTTTGAAAAATACATGAAAATCTTTGGAGTCTTTCAAGCGTTTGCCAAGGGCAAACTTTTCTTTGAATAGCACACTAATAAAAGAGGAATTTACATTTACTGACATTTAGAAGCGGTACAGAACTGTCACTGAACAAAACCCTGGAGAACTAATATTCCTCAGGAATGATGTTAAACAGTGGCATTTTTGCATATGAAATTCAATTTTTATTAAAATCTTCTCAATCAAACAAAACCAAGAAGCTTACGATTTCTCTAGCCTGTCATCTAGATTCAAATACCCCAAGAAAACAGCATTAAATAAGATAGGTAGAACTGGCTTGAAAGTACATCCTCCCCTTGAAAACACACACACAGACACACTCACTCTACCTCCACACTGAAAAGCAATGCTTAAGCTTTTATCTCAGCCCCTCTGCTTCAGCTTAATGACAACCACTCTGCTTTCCCAGCTCTTGGTTTTCTGTCCCAGTGTTTCAGCAGAGGCATTTCCCACTGCATGTTTCCAGAGGTCAAGCAGAAACCTGAGTTTTGCTGATTGTGCCAATGGCTGCAAGACAGAGTTGCTTCATTCATAAACTAAGATCTCATTTTTTACAAGGAAACAAAAAGTTTTACTCTTTTGCAATTCCTAAAAAATATTCATTCCACATAGTAGCCTCATTGAAAAGTACAGAAGAGATAACATAGCTTTTTCTTTAATTGGTTATGAACATTTCTTTTAATTTGACATTGTAATGACATTGAAGTTTTGGGTCTTAATGTAGATTGAAATGCCATTAAGATAGGTTTTGACACTCAGAGCTGTGAATGTGCACAGGAAAAGTAAGTAAAAATTTAAGACTGATGTAAGGATAAGTGTCACCTGCAATGAAGTACAAGCTGAAGTAGAGCTCTGGTCCTCAAGGACTTGCTGTCACTGAGGTCTTTCGAATGCTAGATTGTGAGCAGACACTTCTATGAACAATTCTCCCATATGCAAAATTCTGAGAACTGCAACTATTTGAGAATAGCAAAAAAAGCCACTTTCAGTTACTTCTTCCAGATAAGCAAGAACTTCTACTGTGAAACAGAACTTCTCTGTTCTCTGTCTGTCCGTTGGGCAGAGAAGGCCCGTGACCACTTTCAAGGTCACACACTGATCAGAGCTATTTTCCTGCATCCGGCAAACTGCTGCCTGACAGAAGACCTCTGCATACCATGCTGTCAAATCCTTCAGTGGATACTTTTAACTGTCAAGTCATACTTCACCCAGACCTTCAGTTATGTCACCATTTCAACGTTTTCAACAGAACACTGAACACAGATGTTTCAAAACTCCAATCTCAGATGGCCAAGTCATTTGCAGAAGAGTAATACCCCACCTCCCCAAAGGAAAAAGGATTTCAGAGTTTATTTTTGCTGTCTGTGCCTTATGATACAAGGAGCCCTCCTGCAGCAGTGTTTAAAAAACGACACAGCCCTGATTCTGCAAACCAATACTTGCAGGTGGACCCATTAACCTGAATATAAACTCGTACAGGATTAATGCCAATTTTTTGGTGGGAGATCGGAAAAGGGAAAATAACATCATCAGTCTATAAAATGCCATCCTGCCTAAAGTCATAGGTAGACATAATTTTCATTACTGCATAGTGTTGCACCCTAAGCATGTAGTAAAATAGTTGAATTTTGCATATGTAAGTAAATACATGACACACTACACTGATGGAGGCAGGACATTCCCAAGGAAGAGAAACTTTTTATGTATCATTACATAAGGATCACTATTTCCCCATGTAGCCCTGGAATCAATCTCACTGCAATTTGGACATGTGCTATGTGAATACCCAAGTCTAGATTTGATTGCTCCATTGTTCCCTCTGATAGGAGCAGCAGCTTTTGCCACCCGCACAGGTCAGCCCCACAACACTGGTCAAATACTGCTTCACTGAAAAGACAACTTCTTGTTCCCCTGGTTTTAAACTCAGTTTTAACTCAAATGTAAGAGCCCATCTGTTTGCAACTGGAGGAGCAGAACAAGGCATCCACTGACAGATACCAAACTGCTCTTCCTGCTGCACTGCCCTTAACCAAAGCCATATCATCTTGCTTTTGCTGATTTGGTTTCAAGACATACTTCTAAAAGCCAAATATGCACTAAGATCAGAGCTGATTTTCAATAATTTGAAACAACCAAGATAAAAAATAGCACAAAAACACTGCAAGGAAATGCAACTCTTGGAATTGCCAAACAGCTCACATCCAGCAGCTCAAGAGGATACACTTGAACCCAGTATTACCATGCATAGATTTAGCCCGAAATCCCTCTTCAATATGTTTTCCTTCAGAGGAGATGCAATTGTAAAGACTCATTGCTCTTCACTGTTTCCTTGACTTTTAGCATCCCTCTGGAAAAGAGAGTTCATCACAGTTTGTTTGGGGTTTAATCTGATTTCACTTCAACATTGTCCATCATTACTTCAATATGCTATTTCATTAAAATGATAAGGCAACAAAAGGCACACATGCTAAATAGACTGTGAGAGCACACACTCCTTACTTTAATAGCCTTTGGGGAAAATATTTTCTTGGAAATATTCTTTAAATAGAGAACCTGCCACCTGCTACGTTCTTTAGGGACCATTTCCATTTTTGTAAAGCTAATTAAGTGCACATTAAAATACAGAATTACTGAAAATCTGCTCACAGTTTTGTAAGGAATTTTTATAGGATCAAATTCCACTTGTACTTGAATAGATTAAGATTCACACAGACCATTATTTTCCCTTTTCTGCTTTACACAGTATTTTCAATGCAGAGACCTAAGGATCTGTTTTACCCTACCCAAAATTCATTGCTGAAAAATGTTGCTTGTATCAAAAAAAGCTTGACTATCCTGTCTTTCCTGAGGAGCTCACTTAAGAAGCTTAAAAGAACGCCCCTGGGAATTATAGTGCATCTGGTATTGTAGGTGATAATAAACAGTAAAATAAGGTTCTCTAAAGTTAGTACTGCTTTTTTATTACTATTTTTTAAAACCCCAACACATAAAATAGCTGGGAATGTGCAAAGATTTTTTTTTAAGGTGACAACTGGAGGTTCTTTAAAAAAATCCTCACATTATCTAGCATTCAATTTATGAGTGTAAGAGAAGGCAGAAGTGTCATCTTACTAACATAAAGGAATCAGTTACATATATGGTTCTTACTACAAAAAGCCTTTCTCACTAAAAATGTGAACCACAATCTTGTAGATATATCATCTTCTAATTCAATTTCAATCTTGCTTTGATAGTCCTGTCTCAATGATACAGGATGATAGCTTAAAGGGACCTGACCCCATCCCATCAGAAGTACCTGACTACATTTCAGATGAAGCGTGATGACAGATTTAAGCACGAGGGCACAAAGATAACTTGTGCTTGAATTACCTGGTGCCAGCAAGCCCTGAAGAACTTGGGATCTGAGAAAACAATCAATGTCACTGCAGTCAAGAATTTCCCTTATTGATAAAAAAGCTCCTCTTTTTTTTCTGATGAAACTAAAACCTATCATCATTTGTAGTTTGTCTGACATGCTGAAGCAAACCCATTTTCACAGAAGACAACATTTGAGTGGACTCTGAACCGACACCCACATTACAAACAAGGAAGTCTCCCAACATGACTTGTGAGCCTCCTGTAACCAGTTTAATAATATTCCCAGCAAGCCAGCTGGAATTACACCACCCTTTGAGTAGTTCTGCAGGAAATTCTATGGCCATTACTTTATACTGACTTGAAAGCCAATCTATGTGTACACATCCGGACACAGTCACGCCTTTCAGCACAGATCCCAGCAGCACATCAGAAATCAAATGACAAATAATTTTTCTTCCTCCTCTTTCCTGCTGAGTCTGCAAAATTTTCATGAAAACTTGTCTATGGCTTCCCTATGAAATCCATGCCTTAAACTGAAGAAATATTGTATTTTTCTTAACCACTTTTGCTTTGCCTCTCCTCTGGAACAGCTTACCCACCCAAAGAATTGAATGCCTTTTATGAAGGGGGTCTTCATTTGAAAAATCTCTTCATTAAACCACCCTCCCATCTGGTAATTATAAATGCAAGATAATGACTTTCAGAGCAGCCCCTTCATCTCTCTCAGCCCCAAGGCAAATCTTTCATTTCCTCATTCCTCCCTCTTCATCTTCACCCCCCGACCACCACTACTAACAGTCAGCTCCTTTGTGAAGCCCCCCCCCAAGCAGGGAAGAACCAGAGCAGCAGAGCTGGTGCACAGAAGCCCTCTTCTGCTCTAAGCCACCTAAAACTAATGAGCTGCTCAAGATGCCAAGTGAGCTTTCCAGCTTTAGAACTGAATTTTAAAAATCACTGCTGATTAGTGACTATGCCTGCAAGCTCAGTGCTTGGTGTGCTCAGGCACAACAGCTGCAGACGAGGCTCCTCAGGTCCTCATGCTATTCATAGCCACACTGGGCTGATGACAGGAATTTATGCAAGTGTTCATAAACTGAGATTTCAAATCTCACCATTTCAAAACACCTTTAGGCAAAGTTCATTCTGATTTCATTTGACTACGCCATTATTAAAATGATGGACCAGGAAAAGTGAGTGAATAAATTCAGAAATTTTCATGCAAAACATAGTTGTCTGTTAAAGTGTAGTTGGGAAGGAAATTATCACCCAGGCAAAACAGTGCTTTTGCAACTTGTTTGTTTCTGGTGAGCTAAAATATCCTAAGCAAGCAGAAAATGCAAGTTTTTTGCTTCTACCAGCATCCCAGTTGCTGGCACAAAGAGATATAAAACAAACTAGTGCTCCAAACAGCTTCATATGGCATTAAGTGTACAATAAACATTTTAAATTATATAGTTACATAAGAATTTTACTTGTAAGAGCCTTACAGACTACAGCTAAGCTCTATCTCCCATTTCCTCTCCTAGTTAGAAAAGACTATTTCCTCTCAAAAGCCCTGGTACATAAAGCAGATCCTTAAGATGAGATACCTTTTCTTTTAAGAGAGTCATGCTTTATACAAGTTCCACTTCAAGAGCATTACAAACATCAGTAAATTTTCTAAGACTGTCTGGCCTATTGTCACAATATGCAGAGAACAGCACTACTATATACCCAGTGCTCCAACAGGATAGGATGGAATCCCATGCATCTTCAGTGTTAAGTAAGGATCTATTTGAGTCAAGACTTGGAAGTCATACTGCCAAAGAAAATCTAAAATCTTAGGAACAATATTCACTGTATTATGAGCCCAGGCACAGTGGACACAGGCAGTTATTGTTTGGGTGGTGTTTTAAATGTCTAGTGCATCAGAAAACCTGACAGATCCTTCACAAAGTCCAGAAATTATACTTCTGCAGCACTGCTCATATTTCCTAAATTTTGGTTATATTTAAATTATTTCACTGAAATGAAACTAGATAATTCTGCTTCGTTGATGATACCTAAAGAACACCACAGCTACTTACAAGACACACAAATTAATCCTCAAAGGCTACAACTCCAGAATTTAAATAAGAGAGGCAGGAGCTTGCAACGGGTTAAAGAACAAAAAATAAAACCCAACATCTTTGTACAGAAACCTACTGAACGCTCTACTTTACTCAGGTAATTTCTGCTTTCTGCAATCACAATATCCACCTGTTTCTTCTTTGAGATCACAGAGTTGAGGATTTGGCACACAACTATCTATAAAACTATGAGAATGATGGTTTGGTTTCAGGTAGGGAGATTAAACACAGATCCTTCCTTTAAAAAAAGAAGTTTTGAGGTATGCAGCAAATGCAATGCTTGTGGCTTGGCCCAAAATTACAAGAAGTATAACAGTTCCCATTTTTTTGAGTCGAATTATTAAATACCTGCTCAAAAGCACACTTTGAGAGCCAACCAAGATTTTGGTTTCTTTCAAACTCTAATATTGGATTTGACTGCTTATTATACATGTCAATATTTTTCTCTTTTTTCTTCCACCTCCCCTTTTGTAAAAGGCAACTAAGGTCTTTGTCTTATTTTGCCAAAATAACATCCCCTCAAAGCACAAACATGAGAGGAAATACAATCCCCTCCCTTTCATGTATAATTGATGCATTCACAGGATACTATGAGTGCTAAATACTACAGCTTCTTCCTCCTCTGCTTCATCAGTCACACCTACTTGACACACTACTCTGTAGTCCACAGCTTGTCAGGGATCACCTTTGAGTTTGGATATGGCTTACAACAGAGACTAAACACTAGCTAATCTGTAACCAGAAGAAAATGGTGTAATGATTAGATAGCCAATCCAGGGATCAAACCCAAAATCTAGCATTTCTTTGTTATTGAGGAAAATACAAAGTAAGACAGAAGGTGAGAGGGGTGTGTGTTGCAATTTTGCAAGACATCTCAAAGAGTTACCAATTATAGCACCTAATGTGTTTTACCGTGCTTTCGCTGCGTACATGCTCAAGTGTGCCCAGACTGTTTTGGTGAGAAAGACACATTCTTTGTGCTATTTCCAGTAATAATAATTACTCTCTTTCCAAACTGAGAAGTAAGGGAAACTTAGAATCATGCTATGCAGCCATATTATAGCCTAAATTTGTATTAAGCACAAAATGGGTTTAGAGATAAAGCAGTGTCAGGTGTACCTACTACCCAAATGTACAATTAACCTCATGAGTATGGCATGCTCTTACTATTGCAACAACAATATTGCTCTCTTCTTTCCAGGATGTCCTGAAGGAAGCCAAGCCGGCTGGTAAAGCCTTTTCTGTTCTTGCAGAAGAGTTTCAGACTGCTAGGAAACACACAAATATTGTCAAAACCACAGCATCGTTAACTCCCTAATACTGAAAACCATGCTGAGTGTACAGAATAAAAATACACCTAAAGTATTAGAGGTACTTAGTCACCTACAAGCAGCAGATTTTGCAAAAAGCAAAGATTTTTTTTTTTTTTTTTAATGGAGAAACAGTAGATAAAGAGTGAGCAGCAGAGAATGTTCCCCTAGCCAGGACTCAAGTGATAAGAAGGGAAGTGACCCAGATGTGTCTCACTCAGTACTTTAGCAAGGAAGCTTCTATGGAATAACAAAAACATTAGATTTTGCCAACTGCATTTTAGTAAGATTTAATGCTCTAAGAAAATTATTACAGGAATTTTGCTTTCTAAATACTAAAGCTCTGCAAAGAAGTGGAAGTCTTCCAAATAGAGAAAATGGAAAGATCAACTCTGATCAGAAGAGCCACATGCAAGCTAAAGGACTCATCTTCAGTGAGCCTTAAAAACTAATGATGCAATCACTCAGCTTAAACACATCTGCTGAAGTGGACATGTTTCAGAGAATTAAACCAAAGATTTGTCTCCACTGAAACCACCTGCTTTCAACTTTTCCTCTTCAGAAAAATATGTATCTCAAAGCAGGCCCCAAAGCTTTAACTGAAAACACACACAGGACCAGGTGCATGAATATGAATACCTGGCAATTCTACTACACAGAATGCCATTATCTACTACACAGAGATTTTTCTCTGTTATTTTGGAAGCACGGTAAGAGTTTAAGCATTGAGGGATTTCAGTCTGTTCAAAAAACAAAAGCCAAACACTTTTATAAAACAGCAAAGTGGTAAAATCTAATTGCTTATTGTACACATCTATTCTGGAGATAAATTGTAGCAGTGCTAACAATTGTGATGTTGCACAGAGTGGGTTGGGTTGGAGGAGATCTTCAAAGATCATCTGGTTCCAACCACACTGCTGTAGGCAGGGACACCTTCTACTGGACCAGGCTGCTCAAGGCCACATCCAGCCCGGCCTTGAACACTTCCAGGGTGGGGCATCCACAGCTTCTCTGGGCAACCTGTTGCAGTGTCTCGCCATCCCCATATAAAAAAAATTTTCTTCTGTATACCCAATCCAAGCCTACTCTCTTTCGATTTAAAACTGGTGCTCCTTGTCCTGTCATTGCAGGCCCTGGTAGTAAGGTCTTTCTTGACTTTTATCATTTCAACAACACAGAGGACAACAATAATAACTTCTAAGAAACAATATATTTTTTCATGGTACTGTTAAACAAGTACAGTTTCTCATGTAACTATACACCTATAAACTAATGTTTTGAAAGGGAATGTGTGAGTGTGAGAGAGAAAGAAGGACTAAGTGTTCACTAAGAGGCTTGTTTAGAGCTGTGTGCTAGTTTTCAGCTAAAACATTTACTTGCAAACTTCCCAGTATTTGGGACTCTGATTACAGATTACTTATAAAGAAGAGTTTGCTGAATTCATAACCCAAATGGGTGCCCCACCTTACCACACAGATGACAGAGTTGTTAATGAAGAGCTCTTGAAGCACGGTGGCTTACTGTCTAATGCCATGAAAAAGATGAAACACATCATGCCTCTCTAAAGCACTGTAAATATTAACTACTTCAGGTAGTTCAGAGGCAGGACATGGACACAGTTCAGTATCTCCCACAGGCAGCTACAGAATCATTCAGTGCCATGCAGTCAGCCTTCCTGAGACCTTTCCTTCACTTACATTTCCTCCCTTCTGCTGACTGTACACACAAAAAATACTCCATACAAAGCTCAGGAAGAAGAGAAAAGAACAGTGCCAAGGAATGGGACAACACTTCTGCCCACTTTGAGCAGAATGTTCCAACAGCTCTCCAGAAAGGAATGATCTCTGAACATGCCCACAAGAAGTGGTGGCAGTCAACAGATGAGAATCAAGCCTTGGCAGTTGCTAACAAAAGCCCCGCCCACTTATTTCTCAGAGATCAAATACAAATGAAAACGCCCTATTTTAAACTTGGCAATTTACACAAGTAGTCCTGGCATAGTTACATATGCACCACCATGATTTGACACAAAACACTCCCTGGTTCTACATTCACTGTCTCCTACAGTAATCAGTGGTTTCCTAAATCCACCCCTCCCCTCTTAGGGAGGAAGATGAGGATACACATAAAGAACAAAAGTTACTCAGGCTGATTACTCCACCCTTTCCATCTCATTATCCTCATCTTTCTTAAACCTTTCATTCATTCCTCCTAAGCAGCATGCCTTTTAATATTACCCCTGGTGGCATCAAGCACTGCTTGAGAAGCAGAGCGCTCAGACTCACGTGTTGATAATTAGTAATACTAATTAAAGATTAGTAAGAAGATCTACCCTTTAGTTAGAAGACCCACCCTTTACATACCTGTTTTATTTAAATCTGACATTTCAAAAGCAACAGTATTGGAAGGTTAGACACCAGTCCATGGGCTCGGAGCTCTGTCTCCTCTGCAATAGTCATGCATACCAAAAGCAGAAAACAGAACTGGGAATGTAGATTCAAGCACCAGAATAAGGAAGCAATTTTTGCTTGTCCCTGTTCCACAAAACATGCTTTCATTTTGCAGTGGACTGTGGCTGCACTATTAACAGCAAATAATATCTCTACTATTTAATTATATCTTAACAGAAACAACATTTCTATAGAAAGCTCTGACTGAAGGAATTAAAGAAACAATTCATTTTAGATCAACCCGCCTATACTAACAACTAGGGGATGCCAAATTGTATCCTGTGAAAGAAATGTTGCTTTTTCTCTGCCTCCAATAGGGATCAGGAGAAATTATGTATCTGCTAGTCACACAAAATGCAGTGAATTGAAAATAAAAACACACTGTAAACCAGAAACAGCAGGACAGCTCTCTGCAACAGCAAATTCTCCTTGTAAGCTTTAGCAGCTGTTCCAATCACCATAATCACGGCATGAATGAATCCTGAGCAAAGTACCTTCCATGTAAAATACAGGAAAGGAGTTTGTGGATACATATGGTGTACTGAGAGATACATCTGCAAATAAAATGATACACTGCAAATTTACACAAGGACAGAACACACACACACATCAATAAATTATATTTATACATGAATGCACACAAGCAGAATACAACTTTCGCCTTTGTACTAAAACACATCCCATTTTCCTCAGTAGGATAACGTTATCTGGCAAAGTTCCTGCCTGACTTGCAATCAAGCAACTAAGAAAATTTGAAATACTAGACACACCTGTGCATTTCTTCAGAAGCAGCCACAATTCAGCAATATCTTTGTAGAGCAAGGAGATCAGGCTTAAGGTCATGTTGCTTCTAATCGATTTAGAGCAAAATAGCTCCGTGGACAGTGACCTATTTATCTGTGAGCTCATCCTCAGTGCAAAATGAGAGCGCAAAACTCCATCTTTCACTCGAAGCCAAGCCACTGGGGGCACAATGCCTTTCTTCAAATTACATGCAGAGTAAGTGTGCTTGTCAGCAGGCTCGGAGGTCCTCCAAGGGGCTTGCTGGCTGCTGGCTACCACTTCTTGTCTTCCTGCCTAAAGCGCTGGCACGCGTTAGATGCAAGCCGTTTGCTTCAAATATGAACACATGCACTGTTCAAACATTATCAGGGTAAGAACGCATTAAAAAATTAATCCTAAGTGTCCCTTGTCAAAAAACCCTCCCGTCAAAAGCTCTAGTTTTAAGAAATAATGGTAGAGTAAATCTAGCATTATCATCTTTCTCTACCACCCACCCTTACTCCACACAGAGAAATTAACTGCCCAAGGGACAAATGCACTTTTTCCAATGAACCTTTGGCTAGAAAGCTCCCCAGAAATACAGTCAGCTTTTCCTGTTTGTAAGGGAATTCTCACATACATGTCTTTGGTGGAACTGAACTGGGGTGTTTTCCTTGGTGGGAAACCCATCAAACACCTGTTCCCTGTGAAGAAGCCTACCCAAAGCAGCAGGGGCTGACAAAAAGGCATTCTACTAATGTGACTTTGCAAATAGAAATACACTGAAATCCTATGAATAAGACAATGGAAAATAAGGCAACAAATAACAAAATAAACTAGAACAGAAGTATTCCATATGATCTTTCAGACATGAATGCTGAGCGGACTTGCTTTACCTGATCCTTTAAAGTAATTGCCCAGTGACAGACTACCTGTTAATTAATACACTTGAGATTAGTTATCAGCCATTTAAACTCACTAATACAAAGAGTGACCGAAGGAGTATGAGTGACAGCAACAGCCATATGAAAACAAATGGATTGTTTTTCTTCACTTCACAGTGTTATAAGAGTCATCTTCCAACAAGAGAGGTCAAGGAAAGAGGACAGCAAGGATAAAAAGCTTGAATTGATGGTTACATCTGTTCACAAAATCCCATTTACAGATGGGAAAAACCTCCATTTCTGCATTGGCACTCCCAGCCATCAACCAATCCCATAAAAGCAAACCAAAACAAACCCAGGTCACTCACAGACCACACTAGAGGTTATTTTCTGAAGCACCCCACATCTGTGTTCCCACCACTCATGTGCCACGGGGCAGGAACTGTTGATAATCCCACACCAGTCAGATGTATTCTAACAAATCTACCGACATGAGGAACATAATCATGGTAATTTATTTTCAATTCTGCTGTTTCATTTGAGGTCATTATGTTTTGTAGTAAGCCAAAACACAAGAGTTTTTTAAGCAATATCAGATGGTTTTAAATAAAGGTAGATTTAAAAGAAGTGACACCCCTTAGAAATACTTTATTTAACTATTCTGTATTTTATGAGTGATTAGTACATTAGATTGTGCACAGAATTAAAAATTAGTGAATGAGTCTTCACACCACTCCCACAAGTCATGTAAATACTCTCACATGTGAAAGCTGAGATGGAGCAGGTGACCTCTCTTAGATCAGGTAACAGCATCTGTTGCACTGTCAGACACAGGATCTATGTCTCGGCTCTAAGCCCAGACTCCCTCCTTTCCAGGACAGCCACCTAACCCACGGGGTGGAGTGTGCTCCCAGATCAGTATCATGACTTGTACTGCTCAGACAAAGATCACAATTCACAGCATTTTTATTTCTGGCTGCTGCGCTACAGCACGGCTCCAGGAAGAACAGTCTCAGACACCTGATGCAAGTATATACACTGACATTAACTCCTTACTTAACAGCACCAAGCTGGTATCAAACAGTGGGCAGGGAGTCCACTGCAATGTGCTTGGCTGAGCAGATACTTCTGTTAGTAGTGGCATGAGCTTGGTGTCACCTGCAGCACAGCATGCAGGAAATACAACCCTTATTATCTGATTGATAATAAATGATGATAAAGCAGACATGGGAACAGTTTCCAAACATCCATAAAGAGGGAGAGGAAGTTTTATAGCCTTCCTTCAGAGATTAAAACCATGCAAAAGAGGAGCTACACCCTTCTCCAGATAGGAATTACTCCCACCTAGATCCACACCATAAGATCTAGGAACCTGATACTTTGGCAAGCTGGCTACTTCCTTAAGAAAAAAGAAATACAAAACCAAAAACCCCTCCATGAATGTAGAAGAGGAAAAACGATGACATATAACATGTTGGTTGTGCTTGTTCTCATTGTCAAGACAGAGAGGAACTATAAATCCTTTTATTAATCAACACTGACTGCTCCCGAGTCCCTTCACGTTGTACCTAACACAGACAACCACATTTTAACAGGCTTTTGCCTTCAGATTTCACAGCAGGGGAAACAGTCAAATCAGTAATTCAGGTGAAAACCTAACACTAGTTTAAAAACAATTTAATTTCTTGGATAAGCACAACGGATACATGGAACAGTCATCCTCCAGGCTCCCACCTAGATTATTCCTTCCTAGTCTTAAATCTCCAAACCCCACAGTTACATATATTATAGAATCATGGAATGGCCTAGGTTGGAAGGGAGCTAGAAGATCATCTGGTTCCAATCCCTGTGCTGTGGGACAGTTTTCAACCAGGTTGTTCAGAGCTCCATCCAACCTGGCCCTGAACACTTCCAGGGATCATTTTTTCCCAGATTGATCAAGACATAATAATGTCTGTGGCTAAGAGCACCAAAATAAAGCAGTGTATGTTCCAATCCTATTGCCTTTCAATCTTGACCAACAAGGCACATGAAGAAACAGTACATACAGAGAGCTCAGCCTTGGAACCTGCCCCCCGCTCTGCTGGAGGGGCAGAAGCACACAGAGTGTCTCTGTGGAACTTGGTCTCAGATGCCTGGTTAAAAGGCATTCAAGTGAAGGTGATTTTTTCCCTAGCAGTTCCATTCTGCACAGAAAGCTGGGCTGATGACACTATGGGCCCCTGGGAAATACTGTTCTGGTAAAAGAGGGTTCCAGCCAGTAACCAAATGGCTTTTTGTGTTAGCACTAGTTTGGACTGTGTACGTGGGAGAAATGTTTGCTCTACGGTTATAATACCTGAATTCCTTGCTGTGCATTTCAGAGAAGAGCAGAAAGAAAGAGCAAAAGCATTGAAGCACAAAACCTTTCCCTGGCTTTCATGATCCAGCTTTAAATAGAACCAGAGAGGAAAATTGTGCTACGTGGGCATGCATGTTATCAAAAAGACTTTAGGGCAAATTTAAGCTCTATTAAAACACAAAGAAGCAAGAGCCCTCCTGAGAAAATCTTAGTGGGCACAAGAGTATGTATTTATAAAGGCAAAGAAATTAATTTCAACTCCACTCAAGCTCAGCACTCAGGTTAATTCTCCCTCCCACCTCAGCATGGGATGTGAGTGACAGGCTCCAGCCTGCAGAATGGAGGAAAACACTGTGGGAGAAGCTGTTAAAGGATGGATGCAAAGTCAATTGAGGTTAAAGACTGTGTAATCCTAGTTTTATGAAACCCAGAGAAGGAAGCTATGACTATGGCTTAAACATACAAGATACTGTACCTGCTTTATAGAGCACGTGCAAGTGTGCAGCATAAAGGTGGCAATGTTCCTGGTAAAGGATATTAAAGTCTGGCAAGTTCAACATTAAAATATAATTATTAAACATATTTTTCCTTCAGGGGTGCTATACTTAGCAAAAAGCACACCAATAAAATAATGTGGCATTCAGCATGACAAAAGCTATCCTTATAGGATCATCCTTAGTATAATGCAAATGTATACTCTCTCTCAAAAAAAAACCCCAGCAAAATACACCTAACTCACACCTGTAGCTGCAGAATTTATATATTTGTGGAGTTTTGAGGACATGCAGCAATTTGATGCCTAATCTGTTGGCTTCTAGTTTAGCATACTAGACTATTTAAAAGCTCCATTCATTTTCTTCTAATCCTTCTTAATGTTTTTTTCAAAGAATGGATGCAAAAGAGGTTTCATTAATTTTGAAGTCATCAAGCACTCAAGATTTACAATTCTGTCTGGTTTACATCAAAGGATTCCAAGGATTAAAATTAGTTTATACATGCATTATACACACACACACACACAAAAAAAAAAAAACAACCAAAAAACCACCCATATATATTTGTATAAATCCATTACACTAAGCAGCTTGTTAAATCTTCACCCAGCAACAAAACTAATCCATTTTGAAACTGCTTTGGCAATTTTCAGCTTGGATGCTAAGTAATCAAAAAAGGTCCCTGCATGATATCCAAACTTAAATTTAAGCAAGTACAACCAATCAAAAATCGTGGTCAGGAAACAACAATAAAAAACCCCAATTAGAACTTCCATCCATGAAGAAATATACTCTTTCCATTGAAAACACGCATGCTGGTAAATACAAATAGTTGCTGGAGCACTTAAAAGAAAAGGATGCTGTTCAATCAAAAGGCTGAACCCTGTACTATCTTTCAAAAAGATAATGCCTGGAAAAAACATAAAGAAAGCTGCTGAGAAATTACATTTTTAAAGTACACTTTTCACTGTAAAACAATAATAAACTTCAAAGTTTTGAAGATTACATATCCTTCACACCAGGTATCTAAGAAGTGAAACAAAAAGCAAAACAATATGCCAGTAATTTTTAAGGCAGAGTAACACCCTATCAAGGATGGTAGTTTCTCTGGCCTCATGACTACTCTTAGGGGCTTTCCCCAAAGCCATGACAGAAGCCTGGCCACTGAATGCAGTTATCACACACCTGCTTCAATTTCTAATTTAAAAATTACATCTTTCTCTTGTTCTGTGAACTGAATTTTAATCAGTTTATACTTTTTTATTTACATGTCTTTTCTTAACAAGCTTCCCCACAAGTCTTTAATCATAGGCCTCTCCTTGGCTGTGCTGCAGGGTTTACCAAGGTTTCTTGTTTCAGAGAGACACAGAAACTGGACTTTTTTTTCAGGATTAATTTAATCACACAGGAGTTAGTAGTAAGCACTTTATCCTGCAGTATTTAGTAACAGTTCCCTCTGTCCACAGCTGTGAAGCCAACAAAGAAACAAACAGAACAGCAGTGCCTACACAGATACTGCCATTCAGACTGCACTGGTGTGAGGAAAAGAGGACTTCTGGCTTGGGGCTCAAGGTTTCTGCAGTGGTGTTCAAAACTGAGAGGTGGGAGATTGCGGTCTGATAACAAATGAAAACTCTAATTAAAGGTGGAAATCATTGCTGAGCTTGGATAGAAGGCAGGACCAAAATTTGTAAATATCAAGAGGATGAGATCCATTTTTATACAAGCGGTGGGATTAAAGGACCAAATGAAGTAGGAAAAAAAATGGATGTGGAGTTTAGTGGCAGCAGAAAGGAGAACTCAACAGTGAGTAATAACAACAGAAACACATTATGAAAGCAGCACAGGAATTAAAATTAGGAAAGGAAATACAGGTTTATTATGTATTCTGAAACATATATATTGGTAAGAATATTAATTCAGTAAGCAAGGAAAACCAACAGAGACCAGTACAAGCAATGAAGTGTTGTGCCACAATCACAAATATATTTATAGCCCAAGTATAAAATAAAACTTTGTCAGCAATAGGAAACCCTTTTTATGACTCTTAAACTACACGGAATCTTTTTTTTTCCAGATGAACAAGATACTTGGGAAGCAGAGAAACTTTCAGGTCAAAAGCTGTGGGAGAACCGGTTCCAAAGAAAATATCATATGCTCCTGTAAAACTGATGAACACAGATAAAGGCTACAAAACTATTTATTACAAAGGCAGGAAAGGAAAATTTGCAGAAATCATCATTTCCCAAAATCCATAAAGAGCAAATAGGACAGAGAGCCAAGAAGAGAGACCTGCTTTTTATCTGAGGCAAAATTAACAGCTAAAAAAATATTAATTCCATCGCATCTCTAAAATAATAAATTGTGGTGGGTTTGGACAAGTTACTTATGATATTTCAGTACTGAAGGATTACTCATAGCTTCAAATGGAATAAAAAAAAATCTGGTTATGAGATCATATCATCACTTGTCATCTTAGATTGGCAAATATAAGCAAAATTCTTCAGAATGGGCCATCAACCTGAAGTCCTTCTTACATTGTATAAATCTGACCCACACTGTTGTGAGTTACACTTGAAAATGGTAAAACCTACATAACTGATAGGATAAAAATGCCACTGTCTTCTTACTTATCAAGGTAGTTTTGACTTTGACTCATGATTTGGAATTTTTGTAGCCTAGGCGTGCACACTGCAGCAAGCTGTCTGCGGCTGTGCAACCCACGAAGTCCCCACACATGGGAAAAGTGGGAAAAAAATGCAAGCAAATGCACTGAGCAATCCTCAAAGGTCACCATTCCCCCCCTTAAATATTTCCAAAATGGTATCTCAATTTCTCCCATTGCCAATTCTTTCACCCTCCTGGGCTTCCACATTTTCTTCAAGACAAGAAGATACTTAACACCAGCAAAAGACAAGGCCATTTTCCACTGATCAAAAAGGAAAGAAGCAGAAAACAGACTGACTTCTGGAGAGGCAACCAGGAGAACTGCTTTAGGTTCATCAGAAATTTGCTTCCTTTAAAGAAAGAAAGTCTCACTACAATGAGAGAACAAAATACCTTATCCCTTGTACTTAGCAGCATGATATTCTTGGTTAAATTCAGTCAGTGGAGAACAGGGAGAGCTCACAGGAGTTGCTTTCTGTGGAAAGCCATGACATAAATCACACTTGGCCTTTTTATTTTGTAGATGCAGGATTTTAAAGAAAATATTAACATATTTTTTAAAAAGGCGGTGATTCCTTTAATGAGCCACTTCTATAAAAGAAGTTAAAAAATCTAAGTCTGCAAAGAGCTGCTGTAACATCCATAAACAACTGCAGCACAGCAGCTGTAACCATGTCCTGTTTCCAGTCTCCGGGATCCAAACAGGAAGGCTATGCCCTTACCTGATTGAAAAAGCAGCCAGCCCCTGCGATTTTAATCAACCTAAAGCAACATTCTTCTTCTTTTCCAGTTTCCTGGGATGCTTCCTGGCCCATTCAGGAAAGCAGTGTGGAGGACAAGCTTTTTAACAGCAGCATTACCTTCATTTTCCACATTACAGCCAGCTACTTGCCCTGTTACTGTATTTACTTTTGGCCCAGGTGTGACAGCGCAGGCCGGTTTGTGGCGTTAAACAACAAAACCCCACCTGTGCCAAGGGTGGTTTACGAGTGTCAGCCTCTCATCAGCACACCTTAAAAACCTTCACACTCTTTTGAGATGAGCAATAACTGAAAGAGATGCACCAGCCATGAAAGAGATGTAATTATGCAAACTTAGATAAACTCGGCAGCGCACCACATCAACCTCCCAACCTCCACCAATCAGGATGTCACAATTAACAGAAAGCAACGCTCCTGGGGTCCCCCGCATCGGCAGTTCCGCGAAAATGCCTCAACCCCGAGAGGCTTTTGAAACAGTTTTGTGTTTCTTCTCCTTTCCATAAGGAGAATGAAGATGTAAAGAAAGATGAAACAAAGGCCAAAGAGCAAATTCCACCTGTTCCGACACATGCAGCAGCTGAACTAATGCCCATGAATCTCACAAGAGTAAGACACAACAGAGACACAACTCCCAGTCATTCTTTCTGCTCTTCCTCTTGTTGACTCTGAGAAAAGATGCATTTATTTTCCACCAGCTCCTGCCCTACCAAGTGCGTACCTGATTAGTTCAACATAATTTGAACTGAGCTCTTACCCCTGCACTTGCACTAAGTGAAAAAGCACAAGGCAAGTGGACCAAAGGTGAGGGCACTCCTCGGAGTTCCCTGCACTACGGTGGCAGCAAATGAGGCCTCTTCAGTTCAGGTCTCATCCTACAGCCCAGCTTTGCAGTATTTAACAGTGTCTTTTTAACATGACAGATTTTATGTCTGTTGCCAAAAGCCTCCATCTCTCCATGCTCAAACACAGCACATCCTGTAGCTGTTGCTGTTTTCAGCCCCACACTACACCAGTTCAGCCAATGCTGAACACTCACAAACGCCTTTCCAGGACACCAAATGCTCAATACCAAGGATAACAAATGCAGATACCCACCCAATTCAAAGGATCAGCAAGGAACCGAATATACTCCTCGGACAAACAGAACAACAGCAAAGTAACATTAAGAGTGTTAAAAGTACCCTCACTTCCCAATGAGGATTTATTTGCTGAACTGTATTTCTGAGGGAAGTTTCAGGGCAAGAAATTGGAATTTTCTTTAAGAAATATCTTGTACACACTTCTTCAGAGCATTTAGGGGAGTAAGGTATAAGGGGCTCTCAAATATTCCATTTTTTCCCCATTCTGAGTCTCTGGAAATGTCCATCAGTTCTCAGGATTTTTTCTTCAATGCTATTTCTTCTCTTGTGCTATGAACAAATTTGAAACGGCTTACGTATGACATATAATCAAGTCCCTGCTGTTACATGCATGTAATTCCTTAGGGCACAAAAAAACCAATGCGCATCTTATTTTTAATAACTCTATTTTATTAACTAGTGAAGAAAACAGCAGCTCAGCTACAAACAGGTAACAGCATGTAAGTATGTTAGTCTCCAAAAACCAACAACAAAAAGCCTTGACTTCATTGAGCTTATTTCATGTTTTCTTCTCCAGGCAAGCAGAAAGAAGTTCTCATTGTACCTGAGTGGAAGGAAAAAACTCAGCTCTATTACGAGCTTGCCCAAAAGCACCTGCATCTGCCTGGCACCTTCTGGCAGCTGAGTGGTATTTAGCTTCAGCCAGCCCTGCTGGGGTGAATTCACAGGCATTAAAGTTTTACAGGTGCAGCCACCAGCATTGGCTGATAAAGAGCTCGTGCAAATACCCCTCTTGCAAGGAGGTTTTTAGATCAAGCCTAAATGCTGAGAAATAGACCTAATGCAAGCCTGTTCCCATCTGTGGCAGCAGTTCCACTGAAGTTATTGCCTCCCATGCAACAGCAGAGATTGGCAGCTAATCAGTATATTTCTGGTCTACTCCACGATTTGGCACACTGCAACCCAAAGCCTACTTTGTCACGTTTTCTCTGGTTTTATATTATTGTTTTATACCACATTGCCTCTCCTCACTTGCTTAACTGTCAGCACTGTGCTCTAAAACATGTCTTCTCTCCCTGAAGCACCAATGCCTCCTGCACGTTACAAGAGCAACCTCTGCTTTTTCCTTTCTAAAATAAACATGGTGGCATAGAGGAAATTGTTTTAAAGAATTTGAACTATTCAGGAGTGAACAAGCCCATTGTTTGCAGAGGAGACTTCAGGGCAGCAGCACGCTACCGTGACCGTGCTATAGAGCATCCACAAAAATCCTGTGGACCACAAGGGTTCGAGGCTGGCGTGTGCTGGGACAGGGAGAGGGGACAGAGCATTCTCATTGTTTCAATGTAAACAATAATAATAATAGGGTTTTGTAACCGAGAGAAGGAAGCAAACTAATGTGGAAAACAGTTGTTATTACTTTGTTTATGACTCCTTGTTCCCAAAAAATATGCTGGGTTACTTTGTAATGCCGAAGGGGATAAACTGAGGTGACCTGAAAGTGGGCAAATGGCTGAAACCCCATCTGATAAGATGGGCTTGGGAATACCTTTTCTCTTTTTTACACTGGAAGCATGCCAGAGTGGAAAACACTGGGTGGAGGATCCATAGCTCCTGTGACTGTAAGACTTTTATCCTCAAACCCCCAGACAAATTCCAGTTGTTTAGGTATTAAACACTGCCAAATGGTGGCTTAGGCACCTTCAGGGAGAAAGCTGTTACCTGAATTCAAGCACATGATCCCCAAAACAACCTCCTGACACCTCAAAACCTGAAGTTCATAACAGATTTTTTCAACACATTCAAGTTCTCTGGATACAGTCTGATCTGTATTTAGACAACTGAATATAGAAAGAAATTTCAAGGGCTGGGCCAAACCCCCCTGGTCCTTCTTTTGGCAAAGGCAAAGAAACAGGCTTTATTGGGAGCCACTAAGACAGTTCTTATATTTTTAGGCTTTAATAATAAAGGTAGATACCAGCAAATCTCCTGTAGTGAATGTAGCAGCAGAGGCTGGTTTTGTGCTAAACTGGAGGTGTACATTGCTCATACTTGCGAGCATGCTAACCAGCTTAGAACACCCCAAAAAACTTGGAATCTTGAAATTTTTTTCCCAAAGAATTGAGCCCTAAAATAACTCTCTAAAGGCAAATGACAACATCTGCAAAAATTATTATTACAACTTACATTTCAGACAAAGAACATAATTTTCAATAGCTGGAAGTCAGGAAAAAAAAAAATCAGAGACAGAACCAAGGTCAAATGCTATCAACCAAAAGGGGAGAAGTTTACACTGAAAGTAGTAGAGACCACCTGTACTTGCACCTGAAGTCCTTAAACAGTCTTTGACAGCCATCATGGTAGATGACACAAATGCCCCACATGCACAGTCAGGTTAAAATGTCTGAAGACACTGCTGGAGATTTGGATGGTAGAAGCTAGAGAGTTTGAAAGGAGGCTTGAAGGAGAGCTGTGCTCCCTCCAGAAGGACATGTCTCGAGTTTGTTTCAAAAATGCAGCTATAACAGTTTTTAGAAAGGTAAAGTTTCTCTAATGTAAAAGGACAGAGGCAACATCTTGAATCCTTCATTTCACATACTACCTCTCTTTAAAAACAACTGACGTATTAATCCCTATCCACTTTCTCATATAAACCTTTGGAATCCACCAAAGATAGTACGAATTATGTGTTTGGCTAAAGCAGAGAAAATGTTTATTTTTAAATCATGATGTCTTAGGAATTAGAGAGTATTCTGCTCCACAGACCCACTGCATGAAACAAGTTGCTTGTGCTTCATGAAAGAAGACAAAAACAAAGGCAATATATATTGCATCTTTCCTTCAAATAAAAGCCTGAAAAGCAAGTAGCTCTTTCCCTAAAAGCCAAAAGACATGGATAAATGAGTTATTCCATTAGCTCTCTGCCATAGAATCATATAAACTATATGTCACATACTTCTAAAGTGATTCTTCAGAGAAATAAATCAAGAGAAGGAATCATGAGAGAACTACTCATCACTAACACAACTAAGCAACTATGTTAAGCTTGTCCATCTGATACTCCTAATGGTTCTCAGAATATAGCCCTGTCCAGATTTAGATTACTGTAGGTAATTCACACATCACAAGAGCTGTAGTAATCCAGGGCAACTCTAAGATAAATTTTCATGAGAATTGTACTGGACATAATTTTTAAAAGTGTACTCTTGACTAGCTGCTCACATCTGAAATTACAGCTTCACTCCCTCCCAACTGCTCCACCAACTGCTGTGGTTTGTTAAGTGGACAAAACTCCTTACTAAAAGACAACTGCAAGCCATTCCCAGCCATTCCCACTGAGCCCTTCAGGATCTTTGTCTAACTTGGTCCCTGGGCTCACTTTTTTGTGACCTCTATTTAAAAAAGCTCCAGAGCTGACTAGAAAGTTTGAAGTTACAAAGAAGGGTAAGACTGATAATAATCAGATGAGGCTGAGATTCACTGCATGCTGTCAACAGTGTAGGTAGAAAAATCTCACATTTTTTCCACCTGGGGGGTACGAAGGGAGAAAAAGCAGCCCCTACAGAAAATTTCCAGGTCCTTCAGTTAGTTCTTTGACCTCACTCCAAAAGGAAAGAGTGAACTTACTCAACAGCCTCGTCCCTCACCCTGAATTGTGTGCAAGTTGACAAACTCACAGTCAATGACACCAAAGACTGCTGACAGATACTAATGAAGAGTAAGGATATGTGAAAACCAGAGCTGTCAGCAGCCCTCAGCCATTATTTTCAGAAAAAAACCACCAACCAACAAGTCTGCAGAAGGTTTCATGCCATACCCGAGTCCAAGTGCAAGAAACTGACTGCTGATTAAATTAAGAACTTTTTTGGGATGTTATTTAGATCACTGAACAAGAAATGAAGCACATAAAAGTTGCACTGATCTCCGCTTCCTGCTTTGAAAGAAGATGTAATGTCTCCAAAATAAGATAAAATAAGTCAGTAAATACAAGAGCTAGCTTTAGTCAGGAAGTGCTGGAAATCTTACAATAAACTTTGATCCTTTTGGCTTAGGTTGCTTCAGCACCAGGCCGTGTGTGTTCGACCTCTTCAGGTAGGCTCAACCTCTGAGGTTAATTTGAAGATCATGTGGGATTTTGTTAAACACCGTAAGCATACACAGTAAGAGGAAGTAGAGCAAACCGTCCTACTAAGCACGACTTCAGCAGAAGATTGCAACAGCACATGAGATTGGCAACTTCTTGGAAGAACAATGAAGAAGATAAAGGGAGTAAATAAAGCTACATCCTGGCTCCAGGACTGGTTCTACCCAGAGAGTAAATATCTACTTGTTGACAATTCTCCATGTGGAAAAGCAAAAGTATAAGGAAAGTAATTTTTACTCTAAATTATTGAAGCAAAGTCTCTCAGATTATTGATCAGGGCAAATCTAAGTTCTCCTTTTCACTATTGCATTTTCTTTTTTCATATATTCTTTAGTGGCCATGAAAGCAGGAAAAATATAAATTCCTACTAGCTCACTGTCTATTATGGTATAATGTCATATATAGCTACTCCCTCTAATTAAATGGGCTTTTCAAATAGCACGAATGGTCAGGAAGACATTTTCCCCCCATTTCAAGAGTCAAAGGCACAGTCAGATTTTGTTTTCTGAGGATTCATTTTACATGCACTGAAGTAATGTAACTATTTTTCATGTTCTTTTCCTCTATTCACACATGCAACCCCTAACGTCACACAACAACAACCCTTAGAACAGGTCTGTTCCCTGTAAGAAAACTCAAAGACAGCTTAAATCTTAGCAAACAGGAAAAAAGAGAAGCTGAAGAGGTCCAAGGGAGCTCAGTGGAGTTCAGTGTGGATCTACAGAAGAAGAGCCTAGAGGCAAAGTCTTGTATTGCCCCAGTTCTGTGTGTGTGTCTCTTGCTCATTAGAGAGACTCTTAAAAGTCTTTCTTTTCTTGGAAGAATCATCATCCAGGAGCCTAAAAGTGGTGGTCTGTATAGCATTATCCCAAAACTTATTCCTTCCTTATTATGCACATAGTTGGAGAAGTAACATTCTTTCCTCTGAATTAAGGCACAAAAAATTTGGAAATAGTAACTTTTACAACAGTGCAATTCAGAATGTTCTAGTTTTATTCAAATCACTTTTTAACACAAAAAAATAGGACATAATAAGCAATTTCAGGAATCTTGAGTGGGACCAATCTCACAAATCTGCTGATAATGTCATGCTTTTAAGATATTTGTACTTTCTATCACAGCATGCATCTTAATGTATTGTAAAATACATTTTTCAAATCATGCATTTCCTTCACCTTCGCTTTTTAACACAAAGAATTAAGATTTTAAAATTTTTTAAAAAGCCAAAAAAAGCATTTAAAAAAAGGAAGCTAAGGTCCCTCAGATTTATAGGACAGGTAATACAGACAAGTGAAGGAAGAAAAACATTTGCCAGAGTTGCTGAATTGGTATCTGAATAGTAATAACCTCTTTATCAGAAAACATATACTGAACACATCCCTATTAAATTGTATGATGATGCTCTGAAAATGATTTCAGGGAAGAAACAGTTCACTGAAACAAGGTCTATAAAAACCTTATATGAAAATTTAAATCCTAAAATACCTGATGTTTTACTTCCTTGGGAAAAAGGGTTTTTCAGTACAACCCAAATACTACCATTTACCACTCAGACTCTCCAATGATGTGTTTTCTGTGAACAGTGTGTACTTGCAAGAATCAATGAGCTAGCAAAGTTTATATTAAGACTCTTGAAATACATGGGGGTTTTTGGCACATATAAAACATGTTTAAAATACTCCCAAGAGCACAGCCCCAAGCCACACACCTTACACACCCCTGACCTAGCAGACTACACAGGTCTGTTTACATTTACAAAATCTGGGAGTTATTATAAGTCAAGCCAACTTACCCTTTGCTACAAAGTCCAGCCATGAACACCATTCTGAGAAAAAATAATAACTCTTCATTTCTGCTACTGAAATTCCTCTCTGATTCATCATCAGAGAAGAAAGAGGTCCACTTTTCCCTTCCCCTGCTCAGAACAAACTGCCCGAGAAGGTAAGAGCTTTTGTTTCATAATGAACTTTGTTCCATAAATACAACAGGTGGCACAAGATGACTTTACAAATATATTTTCCCTCACTAATGCCATTGTTCTTGTAATTATCTCTTTAATTATAGTGTTCTCCCCCATCACCCCACCCTGAATATTTACAGACTGCTGATACACCCAGTGTCTGATACAGTATATATAAGCATAAGCTTATATTTAATATTGTTCATGTTAGGCTTTAACAAGGCAAAGCAAAACAGTTTTTCATGCAGATATTCACAATGCTATCTGGAACTAGTCATACTGAACTGCCAACTCACAGTTTATCACCTCTGCTATGGATTCACACCTAACTCTTTTCTCCAGCTTTCTGATAGAAAAAGTGCAGGAGCATTTCAAGCAGGACAGGTCAATCAAAGTCTCAAGCACAGAAACCCAAAATCTCAAATGAATCCCTTTTAAACACCTTTATGCAGCCAGCAAACAAAGGCATGAATGCAGCAAACAGTAAACACAGCCTCACACACCTGGACCCACCTAGTGTGGGAACTAACAGTGATGAAGTTGTGGCAGACTTTAACACTGACCAGAAATGTTAGTGTTTGCACAGGCTCCAGGCAGGCTTTGGCTACACTGAAGCCTTCAGGTACTTAAATATTTCTGCTATTTTTGTGGGTTCAGTCTGACATTTCCTTCATCAACACGTTTTGCTAGCCTGCCCGTAAGCTAACTCCCTCTCCCTTTACAAGAATGCCCAATATCCAACAGAAATACTCATACAGCTTCATGGAAAGATGTACCACATCTGCACCTCCTTGGCTGACACAGAAGATGCAGAAGTGCTCTTCCTCTAGAGTCTTCTTCACTGTTTGTGGTGGATTATTCAGGTTATGGATTAACCAAGCTCTGTCTGACTCACTACAAAAACCTATTAGTATGAGAGACCCATGTTACAGTGCTGCTCACTGTACCTTTCCGCAGAGCTTCGTTGGATTGGAAGGACCCTGTGACACAGACAGTCTCCTCAGCCACCCACTCATCACACTCCTAGAATTACACACGAAACAAACCACCCAAGAGCTTCAGTCCCCTTTGTCAGAAAACCAACCTGGATCCAGAGAGAAAAGATGCAGACTACAGGATGCCTCCAAAGATATTCCCCGTCCATGCCATGCGCAGCACAGACTGAAGACAGGTGTCTCTGGCATCTCCACTTGCCAGACTTGTTCTACAGCTCTCGGTTCAAGCTGACCTACTGTTTCCATTTGCTCAGAGAAAGCAAGAAGGGGGAGAATCTCAAAGCATGGTCTGTGAGCACTGCGCTGGGATGCTCATCGCAAAGGGCCTCAGCACCTAGGAAAATCTCCCCTGCTGATGGGAGACACGTGTCCCCAGAGAAGACTGCTCAGAGCCACAGCTTCCCAGGGCTGAAATCCTCCACAAACCTACAACTGCTGTCCCACCTGCTTGCAGTCAGAGATGAAGAAGCACACAGAAGATACAGTCAGGGATGGATTCAGAAAACGCGATGCTGTCTCACAGCACTCACTGCACCAGCCTGGGCCCTGCCTGTCCAGGCAGGAAGAGCCACATGGCACCTGGTCCCAAACGTCTGCATTCCAAAGAGCAAGTGTCACCAGAGCCTGGGCTCAACCAGAGCGAGCGGATAAAGGCAACACAGCCTGCCCTGAGTAAAAGACACCTGCAGAGAACAGCACAATGCAGATCAGGCCAAGGAGGCCAGATCCAACTGTCAACAAGCTGTAAGTAAATAAAGTCTGCTTTGTTAAAATGAAAATAAAACAGAGATGGATTTGATGAACTATGATGACTCTGGAAGCCAGCCCAGCTTCCCTTATTAAGGCAAATAAGGTAATGCAAAATCAATATATGAACTAGGACATTTATTGTTCAGTTAAAGGTTTCTATATGCTATATTAAATATTTTAACATGCAGGGAAAGGATGAAGTGACAGCAAAGCAAACATGCTCTCAGCAATTTCCAGAGATGCTAATGAAGAGAGAACAAAGCTTTTTGAGACCTGGGACAGCAGGACAGAGCAGCTCAACTTCGCCCCACTCTTCTCCTTGGGATATACATCATGGGATTCATAGAATCACAAGCACATTTACTTTGGAAATACATTCTGCCAAAATCGTGTTTTCACCCAGCATAGCTAAAGGACAGAAGAGTTCTCAGGCTGGAATACCTCTCCCTTTCCACAGTCTAAAACTTTGATCCACCTTCTGTGTAACATTTGTCTGCAAGTGCCCCTGAAAGCTGAGGTTTGCTACCAGAAAGGCGGGAAAATTCGTATCACTCCAAAAGGCCATTAACCAGCTTTGACCAAAACAATGGAGTAATTCTTACTGGATATACAAGGGTAACATTAAAAACCTATAATTGCTTTCCTACTGTCAACATAAAATGGGTAACAGGAAGGAAAGGAAACTGAATTTTTGCATACTTGAAGACTTCAAACAGAAAAGGCTGCCACATGATCAAAAAGAGTTTTGGAATAATAATAAAGATGGGTGGGAGACAGAACAGACAGCTTCCTACAGAAACATACTCTTTTCTGACTATATACACACCTCTAAATAGTGAAAGGAAGATGTAAGTAAGACATGATTGCACAGCATTTTAAGGTTTATATTAAGGATCTTGGTCTAAAGGAAATTAGGCAAAAAATTAGGAATATTATCTGTTAGAATGTGTTCAATATATTAAATTTGTGGGTTTCTCCTATGTAGTCAATGCTTTGCCTATACTTTGGATTTGCTCCAATCCATTAATGAATGGCTAGCAGGTGCTTGACACTCATAAAAACATAAATATTATTAAATATTTGCTGAAAGTAGGGGCTTTCATGGCTACACTATGGACTTGACTGCAGTGTGAGTGCTACCAAGTGATAGTTGAATCCTACATGAAAGTAAGACTGAAATTTGAGGAGACCTAGTTTTGGTTTGCTTTACAAGATGGCATTCCATATGGTCAAAATACCACTAAAATTTTCCTGATTTTTCTGTACAGTTATTAACAGCAATTTACATCAAAATTTTTCTAGTCTCAGCTGAATAAATTAATTATTAGATTTCGATAATTTACTAGTAAGCACTCCTAAAAGTACCAAATCTTGGCCTCATAAGTGACCAGAACTGGTAAGTCAGGAAAGGTGAAATCTTTTCATTTCAGAAGTTATTAAAAAAAAAAGTTTATTTAAAAAACCCTTATAATTTTAATTCCAAACACAATAGATAACAAAAGACTCAGTGAGCATAGTACAAATGAAGGTGTAAGAAAGTAAAATTACCAGACAGGCATTTTTCTCTTTGGTTTTTTTTTCCCTAAGAGTAAATGTCAACATCAAATAAAGAAATACTGAAAAGCCTTGGAAATTAACAAAGGTAGCTTAGCCTATGTTGATGTAGATTTCCAAATTAATTTAAAAAGAAAAAAAAAAGTATTTTCTTTTTTTTAAAGATCATAATAGGTCACTGTGCAAAAAAAAACCAACAAAGTTTTAATTAATTACTGAAAAATCTACTTCAGCTTATCTTAATCAGTCAGGGTTAACTTATTTCAGAGAAAAAGAAAAAAACAAAATGTAGCTTTACTAAACACAAAGATTATATAATTATCAGTCGCACTAACACATACTGTATGAAGCAGATTTTGAGACTGATTATGTTGTGGCAAAATCCTAAATTTAGTACATTACAGATGTGATCAGAAGCTTCTTGATTTTTTGAGTACAGTTATAAATATTTTCTTCTGCATAAATAGGTATATTTTTCAGAAGAGGAATACTCAAGCAATGTTCTTCTAGAACATAATTGGAGGGCTGATGTAGAGCTTTCAAATCTATGTTAGATACTGTTATACACTTGGAAATGCAAGAGAAAACAATAATGTTTTTCTCCAGTAGGTACTTGTGACAGAGAGTAATTACTATCACGAGTAATACCTAATATTGATAAAGATTTGTATTTTTTAACTGTAACAGTTGCTGGATCCCTATATGATCCCTATACACTTTCAGAAAAAAAAAAAACACAAACACTTGTTCCTGCAAGAATCATCAGCTGAACGAAATCAGTAACACAAATCCTACGCTGCTTACTGCTCATATCCAACTCACACGCTGCTCCAGTTTAGTTGCAACATTCTGTGTACACACACATCACACTATAGCATCACGTATACATTCACCTCACCAGAGCATATTTGATGTGGGTTATTTCTTGAGTGTCTTCTGCCACGAGGGATTTGGAAGAATCTTTGTAGGATCCTAAAAGGACTTTCATGTCCTTCCCTTAAAAGGCGGCGTTGAGACATGGCTGTATCTTCACCAAACTATTCAGCCAAAGAAATAAAAGATCCCCTCTTCAGAATTACTCTCTTCTAACGCGCTGAAAAACACTCTGATTTTGTTTTTAAATGTCAATGGAGAGCAAAATTTCTTTGTCAAATTCAGATGATATGAAAAATGCTGAAAAAGGCCTCAGATTTAAAGTCCTGGAGGAGGGTGCAGTGCAGTTATTTGTATTGTATATGCTTTTCTTCAGGAACCAATACCTAGCTCCACTAGAAAGGAAAAAGAAAGATTGGTTGCAGTTAATGCACTTGAAAACACCAAGATGTTTTCTGCATGAAGCTGCAACACTCTCTCAGTTCCTAGTGTGCTGCAGCCAGCAGACAGGACATCTTGTCACAGCTTCAGTCTACTTTCAATGTGATCAGTGTGAATAAAGAAGTCACAGCTCCTCACACAAGCAGGTCAGACTAGCAAGTACCATTTTAAGAAAATAAAAAAAGGTGCAAAACTATCTCTATTTTAGTGTTTTATCCAAAATAAATATATCCAAACTAACAGCCCTCTGCTGTTCAGGATGAAGGAAAGCCCCCACAAAACATCCAGGTTGTCAATGCACTCCAGCCACACAGGGAGATCCAGCACCAGTGCTCATCCCAAGCAGCTGGTACAATCACCTCTTTCTTCACATCCTTCTCCGTAACGTGAGGGATGTTCAGCTGTTGCAAAAAATCTTGTGAGGTTTCTCCTGAAGAAAGGCAAGTTGAACGTCTTCCTCTTAACTTTACAGCCTTGCTTGTAAGTTCACAGCCCCGCACTCCAGAGACAGAAGTCTCACACTGACACTTGCTGCATTTCCTACTTTGTCTCAAGCACCTGGTATCCTCCAGGGATGAGTGCTATGCTCATGCCAGAAAATTAGAAGAAAATACCATTGTGAATGCAATGCTGTCAATTAGAAACTCCTCTTCGGTTCATTTGCCCACAGATAGATTCCCATCATCAATACAACTCCTCTTCCTGCCCCTGTATTTGCACAAAGGACTGAGCCCTTCAAAGGCAGAGCCCGTTTCCAGACTATGTGAGCAGAGAGGTCTTACGAGAAAAACCTGGGTCTTCCTGGGAGTTAACAAACAGCTAATAGGAAGGAAGGGAGGGGAAATGAATCCCAGGCTTTCTTAAAACATATCAGGAAACCCTACACTGTCTGCTCCCCCTGTCTCTTTCAGTGCAGGAGAGAGGAAATTGATAATGCTGCTTTACTTGGCAGTCGAGATTTTCCTCTCAATTCTGTTTAACTATGTCCTGTATGGCCACAGATCTGCCACAACCCAAATATATACCATTATGTACATCACCCTGAAGAAGTGTTTTAAAATGTGATGTATCATCTATTACTCTGAAAGCAAATTCAAACAGACAAACTTTAATTAAGTCACATTTAAGTAAATATTAAATACCTTATTACAAAGTATTAGTTTGCATACACTGTGTTAACAGAGGAGAATTGCTACAATCCTAGCTGGAAGATGTTCAACTTTCAACATGAAATCATGGACAAATGTGACAATCCTGAAATGTGACAACCAAGAAAAATATTTTAAAAATTAATTAAGAACAGATGAGTTTCATGCAAATATCACTTGTTTTGCAAATTCATTAGATCAATCAGATGGACCACTGCATCTTGCAGCTGTGCTACATGTCCTGGATCCAAGGCTTTTCAAGCTTATTTAAGTACCCAGAAATTCACAGGAAGGGAGGATGGGCACAGCCTAGTGGTGGAACACCACCATGATACACACTGCCACTGTGCTATATACTCAGGGTTCAAACAAAAGAGGATCTGAGGTAGGACACACCATCCATATTAGGCAGAATTCTGCATTTTCTTGTGCTGCTCATCACTGGGGGCACAAAGCAGCGCTTCTGGCCAGATAAACGGTAACAACAACATCTGCAGAGACAGCACCGCTGCGTGTTCCTTGCTGAGCTTCCCAGTGGAGGCACCAGATGTGACCAGGAGATGCCTGTGGCCATTTGTCAGCTGGCAGGGCTTCCCTCCTACCTGGCAGGACATCTCCTTGTTTGGGGCTTTTGGGGCACATTGGCCTCATGACCTAAGGACCTGTTCTGACAAATCAAGTGGGATGAGGATGAAACTACACATCTTCTTTCAGCAGCCAAGCCTCACTAGAAAATGAGGCGGATGGGGTAAGAGAAAATGGCCTCAGGCTGCACCATGGAGGTTTAGATTTAATACTAGAAAATATTTCTTCACACAAACATTTGACAGGCACTGGATCAGGCTGCCAGGGGAAGTGGTTTGGTCACCATCTCTGGAGGTATTTAAAAGACATATATGTGGCACTTAGGGACATGGCTTAGATGTGGACCTGCCACTGCTGGGTTAACAGTTGGACTTGATCTTAAAGGTCTTTTCTAACCTAAATGATTATATGATTCTATGAAAAGTGACTCTTTGTCCCAGTGGTGTTTTGAGCATGTGATGACACCAGTGGCACATGGTGAAAACCTCACCAGCAATTAGTGTAGAGGATTATTACAAGGAAAAAGGATGTTCTCCTTTCTTTCTTCACATATCAAATGCATGCAGAAAATTTATGACTTAAACTGTAAAGTTGCTAAGTACACACAATCCTACTGAAATCTAGCCATTAGCTACATCCCTGTCCGCAAACAAGCTTTTAATCTTCTTTCAAGCACTCAAATTTGTGCCTAGAAGCAAAGAAATTAATCACAACAATGGCTATGGTAGTGCGCAATCAGAAGGAAACAGATGGTGTAATGCACTGTTTTCCAAACAGCAGCAGCTTCTATCTCCAGGAAAATAATCTGAATATTTTCCCTTGCTGCTGGCATTGCTGTTACAAAAACTCCTATTTGAAGGACATCTCTGCTCTGTACAGCATCAGTAAATTACGCCAGAGTTTATAGACGGCAATATTGAGTATTAGTTGGCAGAACCAACTAGACTGCACCTATCTCTCACATCACATAAACAGTAATGTTCAGTGGGTAACACCCCTCCAATTATCTTTAAATGACTGCAGACAGCCTGATGGAATCAACACAATTGTGGCAATGAAATAGGGCTTCTTTTTCTCATTTCCAGGTCTGTTTCTGACTGCAGGCAGAGCGTTGCACATTGACAAAGAAGCAGCCACGCTGACTTACAGCTGTACACTCCCTCTGAATCCTCCCTTCCCAGGGACTCTCAAAATACTTTACAACAGTAACTTCAAGTTTTCCTGGGAATCATTAAATTAAGATGCCATCACTTTCTTCACCACTAAATGTTCCTACTGCTCCTTTTGATCTTTTGTTTGTACAGGGGCCTTATCTTTACAGGACATCTCAAACGTCCTACTGTGATTTTTCCTCCAAATCCTAACAATTATTTACAGGCCCTTCCCTGCATCCTCACATTTGATGTCATGCTGAAAGATTCACATTAAGGAGCATTTATTCCTCCTAACTCTACAGAGCAGGAGGCTCTGGCAGCAGAATCATCACTGTTATAGTTTTTTCTAAATTTATTCCATTTCTCCACACTTCTTTATACCTCCTGATAAGCCACTGCCACTGGTGTTGGTATTTCTCCTGTTGAGGACCACGTTTCTCAGGGAAAAGAGTACATCTCACAGACAAGAAACACGGCAGCTCTCATGCACTTCAAGATCTCACCACGTACACAGGGCACAAGAGTCCACCTGTGCAACCTGTATCTTCCACTCACCCACTCATCCTCCCTGGAGTTCTGGCACGTAGGAGAAACCCCAGTATCAGACGTGCCTTCACACCCCCAGTAACAACCCAGAGGGCTGCAGGACTCATCTCACATGAAGAATATAAAAGACTCTGAAAATTACATGGGGAACTGCATGTACCATACACATGGCAGAGCTCAGAAATTTTTTTGGGGATCAGTTTCTAAAAGCAAATATAAGGGCACATACAAGCTAAATCTTGCCATGTGGATCTTCCAGCATCAGCACACTTGCAGTAACAGTGGAAATGAAATGAGGGGGAAGAAAAGTGAAAATGTTGCTTAGATTTTTCTCTTTAAATCATGTGTCATCAATTATGTCCTGAATACTTATTTATTTTGTCGAGAACAGTCATACAAACAGAAAGATAAATTGGACTCATGCTACATTATTGTACAAACGGATTGTTTTGCACACATTAAAATACAATATACAAGTTACTTCTAATCTGAAATGTAAGTTGTTTTATAGAGTTTAACACCCACACACCATAACAAGTTAGCATTGATTGTTATTATGCTTAGTCCTGAGCTTTTTTATAACCCTATATAAATGTTGAATTATGTCAAGTTGGTTGTGTTAATTTTTAAAATTGAAAACAAGTTGTCAAAGACTAATCCATGCCAGAGGCCAATCACTAGGCTAAAACAATAAAGAGTCAACTAGAAGCTGATTTTAAATGAAAAAGAAAATGTAGCTGAGATGTTAAAGACCCAAAGCTTGATATTTTTACATCCACAAATCCCACAGGGTTCTTGTAGAGTGAAAATGCTGAGAAAACCCATCTGAAAATCCAAGAAATAAATCATAATTCCATGGATATTCTAGATTCTTGAAATACAAGAAAAGACTGAATCTTCCTTTTTCAATGTGGGCGAGATTAATATAAAGTTTAGGTACAAACATTTGCCTTTATTATTTTTATGCTTGTTAGAATTGGACAGGTGTGCTTATATTTCACTTTCAGACTACTCTAGCAGAACATTCTAGCAAAAAAGTTCAAAAAGGGGTCCCGTCAAGTATTCTAGAGAATCTGTCATCTGAAAATATATTTCATAAAATACCATTACATAGCAGCAGAAGCTGGAGTGGGAAGAAATTTCAGAAATAGGCATGAATGAAGATATATCTGGGTGAACCTAAAACCCACTCCAAACAAACTCAGTATCTCATGAAAACGTAGACAGCAATAAATATTCTTAATATTTTTATGTTGATTTATTAAGGGCTGGGAGTTCAAGAATTATTTGGTATCACAAGAAATCTAGACAGAAACCCTGAATTAAGCTACAAGAGAGAGTTATAAGAGTGAATTAGGTTAGTTGTCCAAGCTTAATCCTAACTGGATGTATCTGCTCAGAGACAAACCACGATTGTAATAAGCATCAGATGAATATAAGTAGATCAGGACTGAGATAAATGGACAGCTTGCATTCTATTTATACTTGCACATTATGCTGCTGAGCCACTTCTGCCAGTCTTTCTTTACAGGAGAAAGATCTCTCAAAAAAAATTAAACTAAAATAAATACAGTCCTAAACCTAATACAGCGTCTTTCATAATTTAAATGTACAGTGACAAACAAACAAAAAATTGCAATATATAAGATTAGGGTTTCAATATTCTGGAAGTGTTAACACTTAACTGTCAAGATAATAAAAAAGCTCTTAAAGCCTAACATCTGTCTCTCTAATTTAGGTAATCTTATATTGCATGTCTGAATCTCCTGAGGGTTAGCAATAAATGTGACCCATCTCCAAAAGAACAAGTTCCTTCACCATTAGCAGTACAAAATACTCTGAAAATCACAGTGGATCAGAGAAATAGCTAGAAGAGAATGTCTCTTTATGATCAGCCACACCATCTAACCACCATCTGTGGTTTACCATCTAACAAAACAGCACTTCCACTTTGTCCTTTGAGTCCTTTCACTTTTGCAGGCACATAGCAATCAATTTCAAAACTTCAGACATGTTCTAGGAAAGAGTAAGGAAACTGCATATACACTGACAGAGACCAGGAGGCCAGAACATGGGGAAAACCTGATTAGTATCCAGTGCCAATGCAAAGCAACAGGTAAATGCCATTGTGATATTGGAGCTAATTATGCAACTGCCACCACCAGCTCACTCATTTACTTAAATCCTAAAATTACCTGGAAGGTGACAATTACAGGCTGTGATTGAACAGATCTGTCAGAGGTATGAGGTCTACCTTTGTGGTCAGAAGTGAAAGCATGTGAAGAGGAATCTGCTCACATAGGAAGCTCCTGGGAATTACTTCAGTCCTAAGCTTGATGTGGACCTCTGCTTTCACCCAACCATAGTTCAGCACCCAACCACTGCTGCTCTGTGAGCCCAGTGCAAGGGAGAGAGGAGACCACAGCAGGTGGGGCCTTGTAGAGAGGATGGATTTTCGCAGCAAGACAAGGAGAAAGAAAGTGATTGGAGACATTTAGTGCCTGCACACTTAAGTTACTGCAAGAGGAAGCTGCTGATGATAATCAGATAAAACAATTGGCAGCAAAAAGAAGTGGCTTAAAATGGTTTATCAAATACAGCTTTATTGACTATGTCCTATAAAGATACCATTGTTTCAGGCTTATCAGCCATTCCCTGTGCATACACCCTGGGGCACAGTGCTCGTTCCCATCATGTACCAGCTAATAATCAAACTCAGGGACTCAGGATAAGTAGCTGACTTTATATATTGAGTTATGCTAGTGAAAACTCTGTTCAAAAGTCACCTGCATCTAATAGGTGCATATACATGCCTATGCAAACACATATAAATGTATAGAACTGAATAACATATGCAGTCAACAACACTGCCAGACCTTCCAGCAAACAGCTTTGTGCAGAATGAACTGGGGAAGAGAACCGAAATTTGACATTGGAAAAACTCTGGCTGGCATTTAGGAAAATCTTTGATTATGCCCAAAATAGAATTCTAGTTCAAAAGTTGTATCTTTTAACAAGTACAGCAGTACCCAGTACTTTCCCATCAGGCTGAGATCTGGCAGAAGCAGGCAGAGAAGGGGTCTGAATGCATTTACACTCTAGACAGACACTGCTGCTTTCCCCAGCCGGATCTGCCGCGTTTGAGATTAGCAAACAGCTCACTAATGAAACCTGCGCTTCCTTGGTTTCTCTGAAGGAGACAGAGCACCTGGGAACACATTTCTCAATTGTTCAAGAGGGGCTGATTTTGCTGAGGGCCAGGAAAATGCAAACCCCAAATGAGAAGGTCATTTCCTGCAGATGATACCTTTGACAACTATGAAATACAAAACATTGTATAGACCACTGCTGGATCAATGCCTCCAGACAACTCCCAGCAGGGGTGGGCCCTGGCTACAGCTTCAGGTGTTCTCAATAATCTGATGTGTACAGAGGGAAATCACTGCTGAGCACCTACATAAACAGAGAATGTTGTCTTGCAGTGCTGCCACAAGCCAGGAGCACCCTTTCAGCCTTCAGTCTCTGCTACCCTAAACTCCCTTCCTCAGAAAAATTTTCTCTGTTGCCATGTGCTTTGGATCCAAGGGATCCAGTGCTCAGTTCTCAGATCGTCTCTTATCAGACTTCAGTTCTTCTACACTTTTCACAATCCTCTCTTAGTCTCTTCATGAATGGGCTATTAATAAAACGAGAGAGTTTTCAGTTGAGTGACTGTTTTGAAATTCTTCTGCATACACTGTTACACCAATTACAAATATGGCAGTAAACCACTCAGCACAGAAGAAGTAGTGCTATTAATATTTAACAAAGCTTGTATGCAGCTCTAAGTAATACCTTTTAGGGACCTTTCAAGAATGCTGAAAAAATCCTTAGGCTGTAAGAACTTCATACAATTTTTCTCAGGTTACTGTTAGGATGCAGCACAGCAGGTTGTGTACTACAATCTTCTGAAATGGTTTTATAGAGATAAATCACATAAGTGTTTGGAGAAGGAATGAGATTTTCATAATATTAATGAACATTCATTAACTGCTGATTTCGATGATGCTCATGTCAGCCTCTAGCAAAACAGGATTTTTCCTGTGTATAGACAAGCATGCTTAATTGAAATGGGATGAAGGGATTTCTGGTGGGATGTTCAACAGTTTCCTAGACAGTCAAAGTTTTAGTTTGTTCAGAGTTAGTTTGCCTGCTTATCAGCTTATCAGTTTTAATAGACATATTTTAATTACAGTCTTAATTAAAGACATGTGTGTAAATATATCAAAACACAGTGAGAGAGAGACCAAGGATCTTTATGCCATCTGGAACTGGAAAGGACTACGCGTCCATGCTTCATCTGAGTAGTGAAAAGTTCTTTGAGAACTAAGAATCAACAATTCCCTTCTGAAAACTAAAATAAATGCTGTATGATATGCAGTTACTATCACTGTAACCTTTAAAAAGACTGAGAAAATAATTCCATCCATAGCATCTTACCAATAAACACCAACACTGAATACAGCCACAATCATACAGGCACTTTGTTTGACCTGACTCCACACTGCTGCCAAAAGGAGGATTCCTGCTCCCAGCAACTTCTTGCTTCCTTTGTGTGGGCATTTGCATTTGTGCAGCCTAACAGTGAATTATGCATGGATACGTTCCAGGTAGGACAAGCAGAGCAGAGACACGTGATGTAGCCCCTGGCTGAAGAAGTCAAATATGATGGTACACAAAGGGGCATGTGGAAAGCTGCTGAAATTGTATCTATTGATTTCCAGGTTGGGTGTGTTATTTAATGAATATTTCCTAAAATAGTACTGCAAAATGTGCTTGTGTTTGGATTCTTCAGCAGAGATGTTCACATGATTTAATAAAACACCACTATTGCATAAATAAAATAAAATAGCAGTAATAGCATAAATAATGACTATTTATGGCTGTACACTTAGAACCCAAATAAATATATCACTGGAGTTACAATTGCCAAACAAATTATTGCATCAAGATGTGTTGAAAGACACTGAAGATTTTGTGAATTAAATATATGAAGTAGAAATAAGCAGTGATGAAATCATGGCTCTTCTTGACATAGCCATACAGCACAGAAACACTGAGGGAAATAACATTGTTAGTATGTAAGCTACTGAGAAAGAAAAAGTCAGGACACTACCAAAAAATCATAGGTTATACCTCAGACTGCATATTCTCTGATGTGACTACAGCCTGCAAAGGGCACACCGTGTGGGTCCCCATAGCTGTAGAGCCATAAAACCAAAGGTTAACCCCAGCTGATAGTCCCTTCTAAATTTGATCTCCTTTGTTACATCTGGATTCACGGATTAATTTTTTCCAGACATTCTAAATGCTGCCAGTAAAGACAGCACTGTGACAGCAGTTTTTATATGTTCCTCTTTTATACAGAAGAAATGTTACAAAGGCATGCTCTGCTGTCCATTAAGGATGTGTTTCTGGAAAGTCTGATCACTAAAAATGTTATCCCATTGCTTCACTCTTCATCACCAAACCGACTTAATCAATGCCAGCTTGTTTGAGGACGATGATGATGACACTGAACATGGAACTATTGAGGAAGAGGGGCACGAGTGCTCCCACTAAAAGACTGATACTGAGGACTTGGTCTCAGGGATGCAGCAGTTGGGATCTTTAAGGAGGGTGATCTGCTCCAGAAAGCTGGCATCTCTTCCAGGTGACAATTACTCCATCCACCATGTCATATACACTGTCCCTGTGCATATAAACTTCATGTATTTTAGTCTGTGCACACATCCCACCTTCCTCACAGAAAAAGTCATTTGCTTCCCAAACAACGTCCAGCATTTCACCTGGGTGGCTGACAACAGTTAGCAGAGCAGGATGTTCAAGAATCAGTAGTGGAATGCCAAACCCAAGGACAGGATCATCTAGGGAACTGGTCCTCTCCTTGCGCAATCCAACACAAATCAGGGACTTGGTCGTAGGAGTAATCTTTGCTCAGATATGCCATGTGTAGGCCACCAGCAGCAGGCACCTCTATTAGTTATGTACAGGTCTGCATGGGATATTTTCTATTTTGTATCCTTAAACACAAGCAGGGCATCTGGAAAGCATTATGCAAACTGACTTTCCCCTTCAGAAGAATGTACGGGATTCCCAGATATATCCCAGGAGTGAAAAGCAGGTAAGAAAACAAGACAAAAAAAGCACAGATACTGCAGTTCATGTTAAATATATACAATACTCAAATATTCCAGAACTCCCCAGCTGCTCTCGAATCAAAATAAATCCAGATCAAAATCAAAGTAGTATCAGAGAAAAGGCTGTAACTGAGTGCAGAAATTTTGCAGACTACAGGTTTAACTTTAGTTTGTGTTAAACCACGAATTATACTCTGCTCTGCTTTGCAGCTACATGCCTGGACTTTGCTGCTGTTCTGGATACTAATTATATCTTGCCACATTTCCCTATATACAATCATTTAATTCTCTTTAAACATTTAAAACAATCTGTGACAACTACTACAATACATACTATATGAATATGGTAAAACAAAAAACCCCACAGTAAATAACTAAAAGAAACAACTGGCTACTATGAAAATTGACACAAACAAATTATTTTAAGTTGCAAGACCTAGAAGCCTTTGTAAAGTCACTGTGCCTTGATCTATTAAAGATCCATTTAGAGTGAGCAGCAAAATTTTCTGCTCTGCCACAAAGGCACTGGAGCACCTGTACACCTTGCTGCAAAGGTTTTAACCTGCAGGGAAACTTCTAACACTGCAGAATACCACCAAAATCCACCAGCCTGCCAGGCAACAGGTCTGATGTGCCCTGTCTGTGTACCCATGGACACAGAAGACTCCTGAACACCTCCATCCTGGATCATCTCCACTGGTGGAGGCATTCAAGACTCAACCAAGCATGTCTCTAGTAAGTAGATTGGCTTTGAGCAGGTGGTTGGACAAGATGATACCCACAGAAGCCCTTTCCAATCTAAATGATTCTATAATCATCTGGTCCATTTAGCTCCCTTGCTGTTATCCAGTTGTATTCACTGCTTGGATCCCAACAGAGGAAAAGGGAACAATTCCGTGCTTAGTTTATGTCGGTTGTTTCAATTTCCCAGTGAATTAATAATTCAGCAGAATTTTATCTTCCTCATTTTAGAGTTATGCGAAGAGGCCAAGTGGCAAAGTAAAACATTAAATTATTTACAAGTTGAACACATATGCAGGCAGATAAATGGTGCATCATATATTTAACAGTTGTTAGAAAGTACAAAAACAACAGGCATGACAGCCAAAGTCCTTTGTCTAAGGAGAGAAAAGTAATCTTCAAGTTTGGGTTAATTTTTTCAGGCATAGAAAAGGGCTAAATGAAATGTTTTAAGGTAGATCCAAAGGTTGTACTAACTTCAGAGCTACCAGATTAAGCATTTTCTGTCTGCAAATGAAGGAATGAGGCTCCATTGCCCTGCTGGCAAAATCTTTCACAAAAGGCAATTAAAACCCTGTTCCATGTTTTAGAAAGATGGAATTGAATAAATCACAAGTGTGCGGAACTGTCAAGTGTTGGGAGGTGATTAGGTTATCACAGACTGGGAGAATAAATTACAAATTCATTTGTAATGGGTGGACAGTGCTATAAAACAATAAACAGATCCTAAATCCTCAAGTCTCCAATCACCAGCCCTATTCAGTTTGCTTGAATAAAAGATTACGTCCTCTTATTTTGGGTGCTCAAACTGCTAAATTTTTATACAACTCCAAATATCCTCTACACATGATGAAGACAAGGACAGCAAACAGAATTCCTCATAATTCAACCTTTCTAAATGTATTTACTGCCTTATACACACACCTGAACAACTTCCTTCAAATAAAACTTTACCAGAAATAGGTTTGAAAAATGGAAATAGTTTTGAAGTATCATGCTCTGAGTATTTTCTACAAAGAAACTGCAAAACAGAACAAAATACCACTACACTTCCCCCCCGCCGTAACTTCACATTCTTCTTGAAAACTGTTTTAAAATATATTTCTTTCTTAATGTGCATATATTTTACACAAAGACCTTCTGTTAAAATTCATCTGGCTATCTGAACCCCCCCTTCCCCCCAATGCACACAGAGAGACATAGTCATTAAAGGATTGGCAGAACAAGATCTCCTTTCTTTTCTGAAGGGGGCCCTACCAACAAAGGACCTCCAATAGCAGTATTTATTGTTAGGTGCCGGGTGATGCAATCTTCTACGGCAGTGAAGATCTAGGATCTACTTCCTCCATGTGTTAGATGTGTCCTAACAAGCAGACACATCTCTTATCCACACTGTATTAGCCTTCTTCTATCCTCTGTTTCTGACAAACTCTTCTGGCATGTCACTGATGTCAAGCTTGGCAGGAACCCCTTTGAGCACCAACAAGTAGCTCCACCACAGCCAGAAGGTCGTTTTCTATCCATAGGGTGTTCAGCACATAAGCTCTGGTGTAATGACAGCAAGTGAAGGGTTAAAGCACCTGCAGCCTTGGGGCTTGCCATGGCTCCCCAGAAACAGTCTGGTCTGGAGCTCACTCCTTTCCCTGATGCAAGCCCCTGCCTCCTCTCTACCACACCTGGTAGAAAAACCACCAGGTGTGGGAGGTAGGTTCTCCCTGCAGAGAGCACGGGGCTGCTGGCACAGGGTGGACACCAGCCCACAGCTTGGGGAAGGCTGGTCAGTGAGACTGCAGCAAATGGGAAAGGAGGATGGACAGAGTCAACTTCTAGTGAAAGGAGACACTGCAAGGAGGCCTGTGAAAGGAAAGGAACTTGGTACTGGGGAGGGACAGCTGGGCACTGAAAAGGAGTGAGGGCAGAGGAGATACAGGCACTGGGAGGGGAGGGGAGGTGTGAGGCTGGGTGCAGCAGATGGACCTCAGGCAGGAGACCTGAGGAGGGACCTGCTTAGGACAGCAGTAACAGGAGCAGAGGCCAGGATGAGAGTTAACTTCTCAGGACTCTAAGGAGAGGAGAAAGCACCTCTAACCATGCAAAGGAAACTGCTTCTGGCTTTTCCAGAATGCCCCTGTGCTTCCTGCTCAGTGCTGGGGACCGATCCTTCACTTGAAGTAGCTCTGCTTTGCTGTAGCGACTCAAAGAAAACCAGTGAGGAAGACTTGGGATCATCCTGATCATACTGCATCAATACAGAAATGCTCCTTAGCATGCAGGCAGGGATAGAGGGGGAGAGACAGGAGTGTACATGTGCAAACAAGGCATCATAATAAGAAATAGCATAATTACAGTTTATTTTGACAAGTTTAGACGGTTTATGGGGTGCAATTTTTAATAACGTATAAAACAGAATGCCTTGGGGTGAGAGATCTAATCTTTCATGATCTTATAGATCAGCAGACAGAGCAAAAAACACAAGGCCTCAATGTAGCAAACACTGGGCAGTCATACAAATCTAGATGTACCTTGTTTCCTTTTCAGAATAAATCTCATGTCTCAATTCCATGATTTAAGGCACTTTTCCAATTGAAAGAAGAAATTTAAGAGCTCGAATATATTCTCATCAAACTTCAACACAAGAATTGATAGCAGACACGAAGTATAAAAATCATCTCTCATACTAACTTTGCAAGTATTATAAATTAATACTAAAAGTTAACAACCAGTAAATGACCAAAATTTTCTCAGATAACATTTAAGATTAATAATTTAGCACTGAAAAATAAGTTTATTATGAATATAGACTTCTAAATGAAAAGACAAGCATCTTATAAGTATGTTTCATATCAAGGCTAGAAAAACAGCAAATAGCTGCCACAACATTGTTTTTTTTCTTGGACAGAACAGGACAAACAGCAAATCTTAACAATATTTGTAGCTCTCAACAGATGGCTTGGAAAAAAGAAAAAAAGATGTCTCAATAAAAAAATACTTTTAGCTCATCATTGCAGCTGATTGCTTACACATACTTGAAAGTTGTTACTAATAAAATGTACATTTTGTCTCTAGTTTATGGAAACATTTTTCTCTGATTTTGTTCTCAGCTAAGGCAAATCTGTAAATTGATAAACTGAACCACAGAAAGAAAGAAAAATGAAAGTCACAACAAAATGTCACTTTTTAGACTCAATGTGCACACTCAGCTTTCAGCTCTGTGCCTTCCCAGATCACCATCCCATGACATTTGTTTCTTTAGACATAGTGCAAGATGCAAATGCAAAGGGAAACAGAGTCTGAGTCAGTCACTGGTTGCACCTCTATCCTATTTACTCACAAGCTAAGTTAAAAATGTGGCACTTGAAGAAATTCTGGTATTGGTTTATACGTACTAGAATCTGAATTTCCCTGTAATTTCAAACTATGGAAGTTTTGATCTTCAAAGTAAAATATTCCTTAACACATCACATATTTGTTTTAAGAGGTGTGAAAAAATTAGGAGTTTGGGTAAGTGGTATCATAAAAAATGTAACTATTTCTACCTTTCACAGCCATGAAATAAAATCTTGTGTGAAAACAAACTGTGTGCAGATATCACACCTTGAAATACAGCAGTCCTTAGTTACAGGCAGGGGACAGAATGAACCGAAAAGTCTCATGTTTCTATTTCACACAACATGGAAGACTAGGAGCCTGATACTACACCTACTGAAATGAACTCCAGGGTAACTAGTGAGCTCAAAATGCAATTAAACCTTGACAGAAGCATGCATCAAGAAATGAAAAGACTCAGTCGAGAAACTGGGCTTAATGGGCAGATCTCTGCAGAAATCAAGAACCCTCAGTATGGTAACAAACAGATCAGGCAGCTTCTCTCTGCTGTGCCAGTCAGTAAACCAACAGCCACAACATTCAATACCCATTTCAGATTTGAAGTTAACCAAGACAGTAAACTTCTAAAGAGATGAGTGTACTTGATTCTGAGTTATCCAGGAAACACAACTTATGGGAGATGGTCACAGGAGTTTCACCATTTCTTCTCTTAATTAACTGCAGACCACTAATGAAGGAACAATCAATGCCCCAGCCCTGTTCCTCCAGTGCCATGGCCATGTGTTCTCACTCTTGCCCTGGTATCAGCTCAAATGACCTCAGGATGAGGCAGGGCAGGCTACAGACATGACAGTGAGCACACTTCTCTCCCCCAAAAAAAAAAAAAAAAAAAAAAAGGAAAATTTCTGTTTAATCAACCACCAGTGTAAGGGATCAAACCACTGCAAGGTACCCATCTCTCATGTGATACAAGAGAAACCATGGGAAGCCAAAGGCAAGGGAGAGCAAAAAGGTGTGCCTGGAAAGTGGTTTCAGACCAACTGTTTTGAAAAGCTTAAAAAATCAAAAACTTTATTAAAAATGGTTGCTGTTGGGTTTTTTGATTGTTTGGGTTTTTTAAAATGGTCTCATTTATTAGGTAGCAGCAACATGGTTTATTAATAGCAGTCAAACTGCTGCTTGACATTAGAAACTTTTGTTTGTGGAAACTGCAGTTCTGTTGACTGGACATCTAACAGCTGCCAGAACCTAACAAGCTGACCAAGTTTTGACTCTACACCATACAAACCCACAGCTCTGCATCAAGTATGGTGAAATGTGATATTTTACGTCATTTTTCAAACAATTTTTTAAAAACTGGGGCGGGGGGGAAGCGACAAAGATGGAAACTAAAACATTGGAGCAAAAATTGTATTTCATGCCTTAACTGTTCATAACATAACTTTGGTTGCTTGCTGAGGTGAAGAACAAGACCAGGTAACAGCCCCAGATATCCAGGTTTACACAGAGCCATCACTGGCCGGACGCCTCCCAGGCTGCCTCCGGATGAGACGGGAGTTGCTGTTTCCCTGAGCTCCCCGCCTTGCCGTGCCCTGGCTTTATCAGGGGAGGACATGCACAGGTGCCAAGCTCTGCCTCGCCCTGCTCCCTCCCATCCCACCTCACCTCTAGGAAAGGAAACCCAGGTGACTGAGCTGGGCAGGAGCCACTACCGGACTCTCACCTCTGCAAGCAGAGGACCAGACCTGCCAAGAGATGGCACACACCCCTTATTCTCCCAAACAAGAAAAACTGCTTGAAGCCCACTGGCAGTACTGTGCAGTGATGCGCCTGACCTTATTTCTGCTGGGAATGTTCCTCCCTCCCTCCCTCATCAATTCCACCAGGCTTGTCTGATGTTTCCTTTTCTGCTGTGTCAAATACAGATAATAAGTTACTCGAGGCAGGGATCTGTCGAGAGCAGTATAGCTCACCAGCGAAGGGTTTGGCAGGCTGTACAAAAAATGGAGCAGAGCAAATGACCAGCCTTTAAAACAAACTCTATTTCATTTATTCACAGCTAAATAACTTACTACATTGCTTAATGTGTTATTAGCAATACATTTTAAAAATCAGGCTTTGACCCTCAAAATTCCTTTCTAAAGGCATAAATAGATAAACTAAGTTCTTCCCTCTGCAATTACCAATGCATTGATAATTTTCAAAGCCCGACGTCTCCAGGATTAATGATGCTATAAAATCAAACCTAACACTTCTAATAACTTTTTCCTGAGTACTTTTCAACTCCAGTAAATTGTAGCCAGAGCAGCTGCTTGTGAAGCACTCTGATCTCCATGGGATGAAGGGGCACTGACAAACAGGGTGGCCCTTGCAGTCCTGGACAGGCTGTAGGGCAGGGTCTGTGGAGAAACAAGATCTGCAAACCCCCAGCACAGCACCCAGTGTGGCCCTGCTCCCCACACAGGAGAGCAGCACAGAGGTGGCAAGGCTTGTGAGAACCCCACAGAGCCGAGTGAGCAAAGATACTCTCCTGTAAGGCTAACCCACAGCTGATCTGCTGCCAGGAGCAGGAAGCAGAGAAAAGGGTTAGGAAAGAGAGAAGAGTGGATGTACACGTCTTGCTTCCTTTTCTTCCATGAGTATCTTTAAAATTGAATATTATAAACTATATTTGTTGCTATTTAATGACACAGGTCTAGCTCTCTGTACCAGCCATTGCATCACATGTCTCACATGTCAGGGAAACTTGCAGACTGGTTGTCAAACCAGCAAGACTGCTGGTCCAGGGTGGTGGTGACAGTGAGTGAGTGGGAAGGCTCCTCTGTCTGGTAGCACTGCCTGCCCCCGCTTTCCTTCTCAGGCAGGATGCACACCAAAGAGCCACCAGCCACGCTGCAGCTCAGGGAATGTCCACGTGCAGAAAGCCAGGAGCTACTTGATGGGAAAGGATGGGAGAGGAGCTCCTGAGGGAATGTGAGGGAACGGGAGGGGCTTCTCCACAATCCAAGTGCCAAACGGTAACACCCACATCCCTTCCTGCCTTGGCAGTCGCACATCAGGACTGTCTCAAATACCTGTATTTCCCTTCAAACTACGCTTGCATCTCGCTACCCTCCCTTGGGGATAAAATTTAAACCTCGCCTCTTCCCACCAGCTCCAATAAGAGCTCCCTGCAGCATCACATGAATGTCAGGTAGAGTCTTTACTGAATTCAGCCCCAGACCATTATCCTAAAAGAAGCATTGTGGGGTTAGAGGGTGTTTAAAAGGAGTATCAAATAAAGCCCAGAGTAATTGTTGTGTTTCCATGCTTTAAAACACATGCGGTAGGATGCTGCCAAGTTTCTTCCTGATTTTCTGAAGGCTGAGTAGGAACTGTTAGTACTGCTTTAACTTGGATAATTGCTAAGCACACCTTGCAAAATTACTAATATAGCATTTAATGCGCACCTTTACTCTCCTTATGCAAAATTATGGCAGCTCTCTGTGCCACCCAGACCTTTTTAATTCCCTGTTAGATCTTCAAAAATGTAAACAATTGCTTTGAAAAACACCTCCCACTGCCACACTGAAATAATTCATCTTCTGTCTTCATTTAACAACAGAGAGAAGCTGTTTCTATTAATATCCCTCTCCCGCTCCAGGCTTAGCGGTCTCAAAGAAATTCAGGTATACAATTTTCAAAGGAATTGACTTAGAAGCAGTGATGGCACTGAAGTCAGATGCAGATTGTAGTGTCCTTGAAAGGCAAGTAAAGCATGAGCTGGGAGTAAGAAGCAATGAAGAGACTCAGCAGAAGGAAATTACGAAAGTATGGAATTTGAAAGCTAAAAATGCTATGTGTTGGTTTTTATTTCTTTCTTACTTTTACTTCACAAGTGATTTATCTAATGTGGAAGATCCCTTTTTTGTTTCCTGTCAGCTGTTGGTAGCATTTTGAAAACCATCAACAACTCTGATGACTTCCTTTTGATCCCTCCAGGGCACACAGATGCCCTTTGCCTCTCTTTACTTTCAAATCTCTAGTATGAGAACTCCAATGTACATCCCACAGGTCACTTGCAGCCTCAGCAGCTGTTGCACAGAACCCAGAAATGGAATTTTTGACTGTGGCTGTTCTCAACGAAACCACCTGTGCCAGGATCACAGTAAATGTCTGCGTCCTGAGCAGACTGGAGCTATCTCATAATTAGAGCTTGGCATGTACTCAAGCATGAATTAAGTAAAGATGATAAATTTTAATCACTCTTGTGATTCTGTGAATGTAGGTCATATTCCATCCTAACTATTTAACATAAAGCTATTGTTTTTCAGACAGTGTATTATGGGGACCCAGCTTCATTTCCTACTAAATGCCCATCTATGAGCAAAATAGCCAGAGAATCTTTTTATATCACCTCATTTCTGCCAGCTTTTGGTTCTCATCCAAGCTGCATAACCAAACACACCTGTTTTGCTTCCTTAGCCCATCTTTCCTCTTCTCCCATTGTCAACAGTCCTCAAAGTAAGCTGGAAAAATTCCTTCCCCAAACACAAACATGCTTTTTTATCTACTTTGTTTCACTGAATGTTTGGGTAGAAGCTTTAATTTTGTTTTTAAGTATTATAATAAGAACAGAATATTTTATATAAATGTACTTTGCTGTTACAAGTATACTGAAAGGCTGAGTAAAGTGTCTCAAAAAAGTGAAATGCTACGTAAGAAAGCATCAAGCTTCCTTTTATAAATCCATTTGGTAATAACAACCAAGTTCCAGATGCAGCTGGAAACTGAAAACAAAAGCCAGCAGAAGAATTACCCAGTGTTTGGAGAGAGGAATTCATGTATGTATCAACAAGAGGATACAAGATGGGTAAATTTTGTCCTCCCTCTCACACGGAGCCACCTGCCTGAGAGTTCAGGCACTTCTTGGAGGCAGACAGGGAATCAGAAAAACCCACTCAGCTTTCACCTCACTACATGAATTACCAAATTACTCTCTTCACTGCAGTAAATCTGAAAATTGCAAAAGTTAAGATAATGGAAATAGAGAACAAACAATTCAACTACAAATATTCCACAGCAGCAGGATACAGAGCCATAAGGGACATTTCAGTTTGGCAGGGCCTTTCCACAGCAGTTGCTTCAGTAGGCATCATGCCTGTAGTAACACACGCAAGGTAAACGCGGAAAGAGGAAACAAATCAGTCACACAACACACTGGTTCACTTGGTTCATGGGCCAAAAGCTGATACAAGACTGGTTTTACAAAGCTCTTGTTCAAACACTGGCATGTGATGTGAGGTAACCTCAAATGACCAGCTAAGTAACATAGGGCTACTTGGAGAGAAAATCAGCAGCCCAGGACAAAACAGTGACCAAGGGAAATGACTTTGTCCATCCCAGAAGCCAGACACAGGAGTGTTTACAAAAAAGGCTGCAATTTATCATTTGATATTTTTTAACAATGAAGGTTGTAGCCTGAAGAGTAATTTTTAAAATCAGCTATGTGTATTCTCATCATTTGCTATTTATATAAATTATCTTGGTGTTTCATATGCAAAGCCACCCTCCCTTTAAATCCATGAGATGATAGGCAGGAATTGAAAGAAAAGGAAGATACATTTCTGGCTCAACAAGAATTGAGACTTTAAAAGAACTAGGACAGTCACTTCTCGCTGCAAATTTTCTGCCTGCCACATGAAATGCTGAAGGCAGAAAGACTTTTAGTAAAACTGTCACTTAGCAATGCCTCAAGCAGAGGAAGGGTGACAGCACTTACAGTCCTGAAGTAACAGCAGAGGTGAAAAACAGGAGCTTACTTATTGCACAGCAGTGCAGTTCTCAACTTGCCAAATACCTGTTTGCCCAGATTATCAATTTCAAAAAGGCTGACTGCTGCCAAGCAGCATTACACACTGAAATCTTCAAAACCTAGCAGTACCATGCTGCATGGCGCTTTATCAGCTCACCACAATTTGAGTGCAACATTCTACTAGGAAACTGCCTTGCCCTGTGTCCTCAAAGGGATTTAAGTGCCTAAGGCACCATCATGCTGGCTCCTACCAAGCTCAAACACCCTCAACCTTCACATGAAGGTAGAAACATTTGGGGATGGCTATCACAAGGCCTCTCCATTTCAGCTTTCTCCCATGCTGAAACTCACAGCCAGTTACCCCTTTTGTGTGACCAAGTTTAACTTTTCTTCATTGCAGCAAGGGTTTAATTGTGCCCCACTCCCTGCTGCTCCAGGGAAGCTCAACAACCAACTCCATGCCCCTAGAGCACCACAACTGAAGCAGCACTTCCCATCAGTCACCAAGAAATTTAAATCATTATTACAAAAACTCAAAAGCCACAAAAAGAACAGCAGAGGCAGACTGAGGATATAAGTAACATCCGAGACTGCTGTAAGTAAGGGGATCTATTGTCTAAAACTGCCCACTCTGTGCAGGAAGTCAACCTCCAAGATGATGATGCCATCTCTGCCTGCACCCAGGACTGTGTGCTTAGGCTGACTGTTCCACAAGGCATGAGGAGGCTGCACCCATGGTGCTGTTAAAGGCAATATTAAAGGCTGGACTGCCAGACAGTTTGCATCACCACAAAGCTGCATTCCTATGTGTGGCGAGCCAAGTGGCTCATGCTTGAGCTATGTAGTTGTGGGGATAAGTAACTAGAGAGAGGTCAAAATAGCTAATACAGTACTGCAGGGTTAACTCAAGAGACCTACAAGTGATTAATCCATATAAAAGCATTCAAGATCCTGTTCTTTCTGTCTGAAATGAGAGCTGCTATTTAATGGGACACGACAAAAGAAACAGTGGAACTAAGCCAGATATTGTAAAACAGCAGGCTCAAACTTCCAGCTGAAATGCAGTGCTTCAGATACTGAAAACCTTAAGAAGTTGTTGGAGCTGACACACAAAAAAGAAAATCTCAAGTAGCCAGCTTGATCGTCCTCAATAAATGAAAAAGTGAGTGACCCAAATGCATCCTACTCCCAGGTTCTGGCCAACACATCAGCTTGGAGCAAACACCTTGAAGACAACTCAGCCTGTGTTACATGCAGACACTCCGCCCCTGCTCTGCGCTGTTCCTTTTCTGCAGAAGTTCCCTGTTACTTGATATGCACGAGGCAATCTTGCAGCTTGGCTCTCCGTGGTTGGAAGCGTGGCAGGCAGCTGTGCCAGGCACTCCTGCCAAGAAAATATTCTGACACACCATGGTAATAAAAACACATCAAAGGAAAAGGCTTTTTTCTTCTTTCATATCACTAAGTACTTAAATCCAGGCAGGGCTTTCCTGGCTCTGCAAGCTTCAAGTATATATACCCAAAGTCCATAAACTGAAGAGGAGACTGACATATATGCACCCCGCAATCCCCTAAAAAGCCATTCTAAATGTGCCATCATTTACTGTTTAATATCTATTTTTGGATATGAAGTCAGTAATAGGTGGGGTTTTTTTGGGGGGAGAGGTGGAGTTGTATGTAAAAAAAAAAATAAACCCTATTGTGATGAAATGTTTTGGGACACAATCTTTAAGCAACAATAGCTTGGTTAAAAATAAAATGTAATCAATCTTAATGTTGATCAAAACATTAACATTATTATTTCTATTAACATTATAAATGTTAATATAAAATATTAACATATTTCCTCTAATTCCCAAAATGGTAGGCAGCTCCTTTTAATAAGGACAATTCTGTTGCAATCTCTGAACCTTACTCCCACTAGTTCCACTAGATTCAGCTGTTTCAGTAGTAAAATAGAGAGTTTGATTTAGGCCAGAATATGCTGAGAAATGGATGCCATGCAGGTGCTCCCAGGATCCGTGACAGTGCATCCTCATAGAGAATATGAACAATTCACTCCTAAATGCTTGTGTCTGTTCAACTGCAGCTCCCACCTTTACTTTGAAAATTATAAACCTCATGTCAGGAAGGGCATGCCTGCTTTTTCTACTTTCAGCAGGAAAGCTGAAACGAAGGGCAGGCAAGTTAATGCCTCAGGCAGAGGCATTCCCCACTACCCCTAAAGGCCAGCTGGGTGCAGTGGATGTGCCCACAACCTGCAGATTTCAGAGCTCTCACATGGATCTCTCCAACTCTACCAGCTACACAGAAAGCTGACAAAGTTGCCAAGTAGTAAATCAATGCCTTCATGCTCAGACCTACCTGCTTGCCAAATTAACAGAAGCATACAAAGCACTCTGCCACGTGGAGAAAGACTTTTTGAATTCCCAAAGTTGAAAATCAAGCAAACCAAGGACAGAAGCTACAAGGGTAAGAAAGAGCAGGCAAGCTCACAAGAGTGTAGGAATGGGGAGGACACTCAGAAGAGGTCCTTCCAGCTGTCCACAACTTTAAAATGTCCCTTCAGTATGCCTGAGGATGTTCCTGTTCTTGCAATAATCCAATTCACTCCAGTGATTCAGGGTTTTTGGAGATGGTGTGTGAGTCCCTTCCTCCCATATCTGTGCCTAATTTGTCAAGACAGGTGAGCCAGCCTTCAAAACTTCAAAAGCCTGCCTGTCAAGAAAAGAAAGCCAAGGAAATGTAATGTAAAGTTTGGGCCCCAAGCTGTGAATAAGACTGAAAATGTGGAGGTACTGAAAAGTGACTGAGGCTGAAATGGCTATGGGATACCTGTACTTAAAATACCATTTACTGAGGAACCACATGTTTTCCTTCTTTGGTCTGCAGATGTTTCTTCTTTCTGCAGAGCATTAAAATTGTGTTTGAGGAGAGGAAACAGATGGTAGCTGCAATAGTGGCACCTTTCCAAGGTGGAAAGAAATCATTATAGTGGGGCTTCCACAAGCTTAAGGCTGAGAATGTCAGATTTGTATTGCCTGTTTGCACGAATTAGACAGCACGTCACTGCAAGGCTTCCAAATAATGCAAATGTAGGGCAGTGACTGACACTGGGAGCTGGTGCCTTAACACTGTTTCTGTGTCAGTCAGAGCAAAGGGAGGCCTAAGCAGAATCCCCACAGCAGTCAGTGATAAGGACAATCCATGAGGTCCCAGGTCAGAACTGTTTATCATGTCAGGCTTCAACCTCTGAGCTACTGTTCCATGGGGAGGGGAAGTCCTGCCTATAAACAGAAATTTGTGGAAGAGGGTTGAATTTAACACAGCAACAGAACTGAAAAAGAAGAACAAAAAAAAAACTATATCCAAATAAAGAGAAATTATGCCATTTTCCATCAAAACAATAAACATGGACAAAAATAGGATTTTATTTTTTAGTATCAATAATAATTTCACAGTTTTTTTTCTGAAATAACTGCAAAATTCTAATGGAAAATAATAATAATTAAAAAAAACCAAACACAAAACAATCAGAGAATTTCTTTAAATAATTTCTGCCTTTTATGGATTTATATGAGAACAGCAAAAGCAATTAGTCTGGTCATCCAAGTCCAGGTGGCCATTTGATAGAAGGAAAGTGGCTAGGAAGACTGAGGAGCATATCTGGGAAAAAATAAAAGAAGATGCCATAGAACACCCTTTACAGTTGTTGGGAAAGTGTAGGGCACAAGGTTATTTTGAACTGTGGAGCAGGAGTCAGAGCTGGAATATGAAGCAGATGATAATATTAAACTAGGGAGCATGATTTTGGTAGTTAAGTACGTCCAGAAGGAGAAGATAATGTGTCTGTAAGGTGTTGGAGAATAAGGTGAAGGTGAGGAAGACGAGAAATAATCAATCAAAGCTTTGCCAGAGAAAGCTGTCCAGATCTGTGAAATGTGGCAGAGGAAGGCACTCGAGGGACTCAGTGAGAGGATCACACATTGGTATGAGAGTAAGGAGAGGTCAGTAACTTACCATGGGGGCTGGGAATGTGAGCAAATCAGAATTTGGTCAGAGCAGAGAGAGAAGGATTTCTAAGGCAAGTGCTGGTGTGGCAGTGAGGGATGAGTAGCCCAGAAAGGTTGTGTGAGTGCCAGAGTGACACAGGGGACTTGCCAGCAGGAAAGCAGCCAGAGGCACCAAGGCTGTTCTGGTAGAACAGTGAAAGATTACAGACACACCCAGATTTACCATTCCTAACCTCAGGCACTGGGAGATGCTAGGCTGGGAGCTGAGCTATTCCAGGCTTCCTGGCCCCCGACCCAGTCATAGGAACAACCAACACACCTCAGAGGGTGGAAGGACTTTCCTTCTTAACATGCCCCCTCCTCTCTGTTCAGCACACAAGGGCTTCAGAATTCCTCTTCTGACTCAAAAGCTTAAAACTACCTGGGATAAATCTCAGCCTGCCTGCTGTATAATTTAGAAGAAAAAAAAAATGAGCTAAGGCAGAAGAACAGGTTTTTGGTTTTTTTTAACCAAGAATCCTACAAAGGAGAAAATCCCTCCATGTCTGAAGGTGGGCAGTGGTACCAGGGGGAAGCCAGGGGAACCTCTGCATTTCAATTACTCCTGAGCACGGAGCTATTGAAAAAGTCTGAACATGACCTTGGGCTGCTAAGGAAATCTTTGCTTACAAAAGGTTTCTGAATCAAGAGAACTGCTGTGAAGCCAGAGGATAATTAGACCCAAGGACAGTGTACACCCCAAGAATGGGAGACAGAGAAACTGTCTGAGCAACCTGAAAGCAATGAGGGAGGAAGGAGGGGTGAAGGAAAAAGGAAACCTGAAACAGTCAGCTATAAATACAACCACTGGCTGTATAAAAGCTCTGCCTTTGGCCTGAGAATACCTGCACAAGGATTATAACAGAGAGGAAGAAAGAGAAGTGGGAGGAGAGGGACCACCTAAATCACATGAACATAAAATTGGCTGTAAAGTAAAGGCTGCCTTTTCTCTTTCTTTTTTTTTTTTTTCTTTAAATATGCAAGTTCAACAAGCTAAAAACCATCACATGGTCAGAGCTGCCAGCAAGTATGAAAATAGCATTTGGAGCTGCTGGTGGCTTACATGAAGGTCACAGTGTACCTGCAGCTGCACAGCTGAGAGACAGGCAGTGTCACAGGCAAAACTCCCACTCTGGAGCCTCCCTCTCCTTCAGTTCAGGCCGAAAAGGATCCCACATTCCCAACCAAATCCACCATACATTCTTAAAATTTATCTTGCCACAAAAAAACTAGATCAACATTTTCATGGGAGTGGAAAAAGTAATGTACAGATTACTAAAATAAACTGCAAAAGACAGTTTGCCCTAGCAAATATCAGACTGGCTTTTTTCTTAGGCATTCAGAAAACCAAGACAGGAAATTAAACAAACATCCATATATTTAATAAAGACATGTTTGGAAAATAGGACGATAATCAATAGGAAAAACAAGGAAAGGGAAAAAATAGTGTGTATGTGACCTTTACTTGTAATTTAATGCTTGTTCTTGTCAGATCAAATCTTGTTTCCCCCCAAAAAAATGTTGTTAAGAAGGTAAAATTCCTTTTTTCCCTATCCAAGAAAACAGACACAGCTGATCTGTTCATTCCATATTTGTCATTTAATCTATGTGTTCATCAGACTACAGCATCAGCCATCTTGCTAATTATCTCCTTCCACTACGTGGAAATTGAAAAAGATGAAAAAGTCACCCTTAGGAAACAGAGGACTAGGAAAACAGGAAGATAAATTCCAAGTTTTGTTACTGCAATGGAGAATACCTTATAATATTCTGTATTTTCAAATCAGTTTTGCCTCACATGACAAGAAGATGCAAGACTTCTGTAATCTGTCAACCAAGAATAAAGAGCAAACCAAACAGTTTCAAAGGATGCAAAAACCACCTCTCTTGTCTTTCCAGGTAACTTTTTATTCTGAAATATGTTCACATCTCTGCATGAGCAATAGCCAGGACAACACTCCTAGATCTAATCAAGGATCACCTCATTGTGCACCACTTCTTAGTTCTAGTTTTGAACACACAAGCATTTACATTTTCAACAAATAAAACAATCTCAAAAAAATTTCACAATCTTTCTACAGTGCTAAAACCATTTTAGCAGATCTGCTCTAATTTTTAATCCATACAGATGTAAAACTACATTTACCACGATTAATTCATGCAACTCTTCATTCTCATGGAAGTGCAATTCAGATCCACCCAGAATACTGGCTTGCAGTGCTTACAGTTAGCTGAGCTTTTCACTGCTTCACATCAGACTCATTTCTCTAGACAAATCTGTAATTCCCCTAACTTAGGTACAGCCGAGTCAAATAAAAAGGAAATCGAGACCCATTTAGAGTATATGACTGGGCTAACAGCTGCTCAAAACTACTCCAAACGATGTTCTAAAGCATGCTTCAGGAACAGCTAAGCACTAAAAAATGTTAATTAGTGTTAATATCAATGGAAGTTTAACCTGCTGACAAAAGCTCTTAATGTTTTCTTTCCTATTAATGAGAGCATGCATAAAGAAAGCTAGTCAGATTGCCAGGATTTTCTGTAAATCCTACAAAATCACTAACAGCATCCACACAACACATTATTAAAGACCAGCAGCTCCTCCTACCAGCGCACTGGGAAACCGCATTTAATCTTTGCATCAATTCTTCTAGGGCCATGTCTTCAATTTTCAGCCAGCATCTCATTCTCAGATAAAACAAAAAGAATCCACAGCAAACGTGCCCCCCCTGCTCAAGGATTAAAGGAGGCAGGGGGGGAAAACCCCGAAGCAGCCCGCTACGGCCGTGCTCGGCAGCCCTGCATTTCGATGGCTCCGCACGGCTGCCCTCGGCACAAAGGCAGGCAGGAGCCCACGTTCCCTGCTGGCGGCGCCTGCTCCGCCGCTGGCAGCCGGAGCCGCGATGTGGATGACAGCAGGACCGCTCCGAACTTCTCTCCCCGCGGCCGCGTGTGGGCCCGCCCGCAGCGGAGCCCCCGGAGGCCGGGACTGATGCGGAGCGCTGAGGAGCCGACGCGCGGCCGGCGCTGGGAAGGGCTGCGCTGCATCCCGCGGGAGCAGCCCGAGCTCGCAGAACGCCCCGTCCTCACTCACGTGAACGCCGGGGCTCCTCCACCTCCCTGCCAGTTCGCTGCCAGGGTGGGCAGCTTGGAAGGAAAATGCCTTCCCACTGACAACGCCAAGGAGATCCCTCTCACCAGCCCGCAGGATGCCCTCCTCACGTTCGGTTCGGAATGGTAATTTTTGAAGGCTGAGGACTTCAGATTTCCTTTAAACGCTGTCGAGTTTCCTTTAAACACAGGTGTCTTCCAGACTCTTTGGAGGAGTTTGCTTAAATGTTGTGCCACGGCAGTCTTATAACTCTGTGAACTCTGTATTTCCACAGCAACTGTATTCCCACCTTAGGCAAAGGGGTTTCAGAGTCGGGCTCTATGGACCCCTCAAGGTGTATGGCAACAGAAGGCAGCCAGGAAAACCAAACCTCATAACCACTAAACTTCCACTTACTACAGAGGGTACAGTACCACTGGAAAACTTTCAGGGACACAGAAAAACCTACAAGACTGAAAGCAGTACAATGCTTCTCTATACAACTGCTCCTCACAATTGATTTTCACTGCCTTTATACAGACTGTGTTACAAGTCTGAAACTATGACGCTTTTAACACTTTTTTTCCAAAGATCATCTTGATGCTTACTAAATCTCATTGTTTTTTGCTGATGGTCAGCTGAATTCCCCCACTCTTCTAATCATCCTATTGGTTTTATCATGGCTAAAAGAAAAAGAGATTTTTTTGTTATGTTTAATAGGACTGCGCTGTGTTATTTAAGATAAAGATTCTTTTCTACAGATTGCATACAGCAGGTAAAACAGCAGCCCTTCCTAGGGAAATAAGTGGACACCTGTGATGAGTTGTTCATAACTCTCAACAATACCATTAGAGAGGATACAAACTAAAAAAGTTTTTAAGAGGACCCATCAAACTATCTAGGCTTCCTCTGCCAATAAAATTAATTTTGATAATTCATTTACTATATTAATTCACATTATTTCCACTCAAAGTATGACAGGCCCACAGCAGCTCCATGTATTAGATATGACTAGAGCCATATATGTTTCCATTTCAATATTAATAGAAATGACAAAATGAAGTATTCAGTCAAGCTTTTCCAAAGTATTACCACCGAAAAACAGGATCTGTAGGAACTTTGTATGCAAAAATATTTTGTTTATGTGACTGCCATTTGAGACTGTGTTTAAGCAAAGGAACAAGTGATGGGCAGCAAGACCACAATTACCAGACCAGGCTTTTGCCATTCTGGTGGTGACACAGGAGGAGCAAATGCATGAGAAAAGGTGTGCAAGTCTGCAGGGGCACTTGGATAGCTGAGGCTTGTTATCAAACAAAAGCTGTGCGACCACACTCCGTCCACAGACAGCCCAGGGACAACTCCAGATGTCAGACAGTCAATGGGATTTGTTACTGCAGCAAGTTAAAGGCCTAAGGCATTTTTGCATATGCAGAACAGCAAAGCTCACTTGTAAGATTACACTGTTTCCTGGTGCAGCAGGAAGTGCAGCAAATGTATTCATGCATAAGCACCTACTGCAAGAGAAGATGATAGTTCAATCCCAGATTTCCCTGAGTATCCTGCCTCAATTCAATAGTAATTTCATGCTTTCCTTGGAGAATCAGCAGACTGCTTAAGCTTCCCATTTATCAAAGGTCCATCTTTCCACGGAGTTTCTCAGTGAAATAACAAATGAAAAGGAAGACAAAAATATAGTGAAGAATTTTACCACATCAACCAGTCAACTTCCAGAATCACAAGCACATAATTGATACTTGTGCAAAATGAATGGAGAACCCTAATATGTTAGCTAAACCTCAGTTACACCAACGATGCCACTTTATAAATACTTTCTACACCTTCAAACATATTCCAAACATGCAAAGTATGAGCACAGCACCCACATGAAAACTTTAGTTAGCTGGGCTGAAAGCTAGTTTACCTAAAAGTGAGTTATTTGTAATCATGTACTTGTTTAATTATGTTCATTCATGGAAATCAGGCAGCCTTGTCCTCCTGAGTAAGAAGCTTTGGCATAGCTTCTCTACTGAACGAAACAGAGAATATTTCAAGATACTTAACCAAATGTGGGATTACAATCTCTGCTGTTTGACACAGGATCATCCACGGTTTCATGAACAACCTTGAGTCAGACTAAAGAAACAGACTTTTAACTAATTAAAATAAACTCTTAACAGGAAGACCCAGCTGAGCTTTCTTGCAACATGAAGCAACCCAGTATCTGACAGCGAGCTATGTAAGGAATCAAAACAGTCCTGAAAATACAACATGACTGTATCTCAGGAAAGAGCTACTGCAGTTTTCACTCTCTTGAAGTTTCTACTTGATCCCCATACCCCATTGGATCATCATGACAACTGTGTTATGGAATTAAACATGCCATTTCAGTCCCACACATCTCATGCCTAATTAAAATTTGATATTAAAAGGACTGACCAGTTCCAGCACTGAGAGTCTGTAAATACAATAGGAAACGTTGTCATTTTTCAGATACAATATGATTATTTTTAATTATTTTTTAAATTAAAAATTCAAGCTGCTTCTGGAATTCTGAATTTTAACTTCTGCTAATGTATTACCTTCAGCAAAATATCTTCACCAGTCCCAGGTAAGCCTCTGCTGCAACTGAGGAATTCATAAAGAAATTTGAGGAGTACACAGACTTTCAGTTCTGTCTTAGATGCTTAAAATGCATTGGAAACAATATTTGTCAAATGGTCTGTACTGCTGTTTCTTTCAGTGAAACTGCAAAGATAATAAGAGATGGGCAAATGTATTACAGAATTTAATCAATCGATTTCCATGGCTGCATGGGTATAATATTTGACCTGATTTGTATTGACTTTTTTCTAAACTTCTATTAGATTCGAAAGCCTCAACAACATTATTTCTGCCTTCAGTTCTCTACTTTACTCTGGTTTTGGCTGTAGTCTTTTGCAAATCCTGTTCAAACACAGCAACATCACACATCTTTCATTTCCAAATGGTTTCACCCAAATAGGATTACCTAGTTTTTCAAGAAATTGTGGCTATTTTGAAAATGTTCCACAAGTAACACACAACTATCCACTCGTGGGGGGACCAGACTGGTAACCATAAGTCATTAACATATGATCATGTAATGAGTTTTGCTTGAGCAAAAGATACTTTTAACAATATTCCTAAAGATTTCTCTGCTAACTTTACATTGATCTCTGTAAGATCAGTCATCAGTGAGTTCCAAAATTTAATTATGTGCTGTGTGAAAAACTGTTTTTGTTTAAACTACCTTCCTGGACGTTTTCTGTGTGCCCCAGTTTCTCTTTTGTGAAGCACTGGAGAAAAAAAAAAAACAACCCCCAAAAAACCCTACAGGAAATAAACACTCTCTTTTCACATCCCCAAGCCATTCATGACTATACAGACTGCCACTGTAGGTGATACTATGTCTCCTCCAATTGCCCGTTTTCCAGACAGAAAACTTCCTACACTAATTAGTTCCTATTTGTATAAAAGCAACCCCATACCTCTGACCGCCTTCACCGCTCCTCCACGTACACTAATTCTACTCTAACAAAGGGAACAAAACTGGACACAGTACTCCAGAAGTAGGCACAGCAGAGATTACTCAGTGACATAGGGATTTTGTTGTTCTCCGTTTCCCTCTCAGCGGTTTGTAATGTTTTGTTTGCCTTTCGGACCAACACTGAATGCCAACGGAGCTGCTGCTGTTTTCAGGGAACTACTCACAGCCAGTCAAGGTCTCTCAGTGAGGGTAACAGCTTAGCTTACAGAATAGCATTTTCTTTTCTCATCTATATTGCTTCTACAAACAATTAATTTCACCTTCTCTACTGATTACTTACTTAGCACCACCAATTTATCCCCCAACGGTTTGCACTGAGCACTGAATTTTACTATTTTGAATAAATATTTTCACGTATTTGCAAATTTTCTCTTTACACGCTTTTTTCCATTTCCAGTTCATTTAGGATTATGTTGAACAGCTGCAGGAACCCCTGCAGAAATCCCTGCTTTTTTCTCCACCAGCAACTCCCCCTCCACCCACAGAAAACTGACCACCTAAAGCAACTCTCTTTCTTATTTTTCAGTCAATTACTAATCCACAAGAAGGCTTCCAATTTAACCCATAGGACCTTAGTTTCTCTGTGTGCCTAAGAGTGGCTGCAGCAGAAGAAAAATGATGTACTGACTACAAAGTAGGGCTACAAGAAATGAAAACACACAGAGATTTCCCTGCCGCCGCTTCGCACGGGCCCTGCCGCATCGCTTGCAGGCAGAGCATATGGATGGTTGTGCCTGTGCAGCTGAATCCCCTGCCAAACAGCCCATACAGCTTTCTAGTGATACCACATGGCCAGCATCAGGCAGCCAAGCCCGCACGCTCCTTTCTGGATGGCCCCACCCACCACATGCCCCAGAAGTCTATAGACTGTGTGAGCAGTGAAGCTACAGCACCCATGGCACCACTGCTCTCTAGAGACACTGCAAACATAGCCAGGGAGACTTACCTAAGCTGGGCTCCTGCAGACAGGGAAGAGACCCATTGAATGTGGTTTTCATACATTTAGGTCCTCTCAGGTCCTACAAAAAACTGCCACATACATCCACTGCACAAGGGTGATACTGATCCCCAGCCTTAAATAAAAGGGAAAGGGAAACAGGACAGTTGATATGAAAGATCCAAACAGAAAATGCATTTCAACCTCCTCTTGGCACGAGTTCTTCCTTCATGAAGAAAAGGGATTTTTCCCTTTTATTTCCCTGAATGACTGAGTTCTCTTGGTAATCAGCCCAGTTAGGCTTTATTATGTAAAGCATCTGGGATTTGAAACTGGGATTCATAAGCAGAGATGGCAGTATTCTGCTTTTGGCAACACCTCACTCTTTCACAAGGAGAAAATTGTTTCTAGATTCACAATCTCAAGAAATACAGAGAACTTAGCAAATACATGGAGGAAGGAGGAGAAACAAAAAAAATCAAAGTTTTTCTTCTTAAAATCTTGACAATCAAAACACTCATACAAAGCCAGAGTTTGGGCAAGGTTCCTTCATACAGGAACACAGACTAAAGAAGCTTTCATATGTGCAAGAGCAGTTAATAGAATTATTCCATCAAAATTATGCCTTAATTAATATATTAATTTACCAAATTTCCATCAAGTCCTCAGTGTCTCCTCAACCTCAATAAATTTTTCTTTGAGAAAGTACGTGCCATACAGAAAAGGTCCTAGCAGCTGCTCTCAGGGTTCCCTCATCTGAGGGACTACACATCCCACACAGGGACTAGGCTGAGGTGACACTCAGATCAAGTGCTTAGCAGTAGGGGGAAAGCTTCACCCTCTCCTTCCTTTTCCATCATTGCTCAGACCCATGGCTGAGTAAGTAGTAAAAGACAGATGAAATGCAACACAGTCATCTCTATTTGACTGCCTCTTCTCCAGTTTAGCCGGGTCTTGCTACAATCCAGCTCTCTGTAGTTCCAGCCTTCCAACAACTTGCTTCCTCCCTCAGCAATTGCAATCTGGCCAAACAAAAAAAAAAAACCCAAAAAACAAACACATCAATTAGTTCTTAAAGCTTAATTTAGTCACTCCCTTTCCCTATTTTGTTTCTTTCATAACCTGTGTCTCAGCTTCACTCCAGAGCATTCCTCATACTGCTGTGAAGTTTTGTAGTAAGGCTCTTCATCCTGAATTAACTTAAAATGATTGACCAGATCACAGGTTTCAATACCTCCTGACATAACAGGCAGGGCCTTCTTTTTCCCCAGTCTCCCTTGCTTGGATGAAATGCCATTTGAACCTCTTCTTCTGGTCTGCTGTGCTTCTGAAGAGTACCAAGTTTCTTTTAAAGTGCTTCATTCAGATTTCTTCTTTGTCCTTTTTTGCCACATGGGATTAAGTAATACTGCAGAGCCAACAGCCTTGAAAGAGTTTATTTAATTTAACACCTCCAGTTGCCCCTGCTCCAGCTGAGGCGTGTTCCAGTCTTTTATTCTTCTTCAGTCTGAGGAGCTAAACTATCCAGATGTGCCCACAGCTGCACTCCTCTAAAAGCAGGCATGGCAATAAATGAATGAATGTTGCCTTTTGCCAATGCCCTTCCTTTCTAAGTTTACTGAGATATCTTTGTAGATGAAGGAAGTACTTCGTGTGGGAAGTTAGAAAGACTCAGAACAGGAAGCATAAAGGTGAGCAGGGAATGAATTTGCTGCAAAAAAGGAGTAATATGGAAATGAAGCATCACTGTTATTTCCTTCATTGGGACACTTCCATATATACATACAGTTGAAGGAAAGGCCTCACAAGGGAAACTGCTCCAACCCCAAAAGAAATGAAACCACCGCACTTTAAATGCAGAAAAATAAAATAGTGGATGCCAGGGAGCTCTGGTTTCAGAAGATCAGCTACTGGTACCATGATAATGAAACAGATGGTAGAGTATAGGTACAGAGATGCCACAGTCATATTCTTCCACAGTATTATATATGCAAATGCTGAAATTAAATGGATCCAGAAAATACACACCTTTTGTCTTCTGTTGTTAGGGTGATTTTCTTTTCAAAGGAAATGCTGGATGAGGGGTCATAAAATTAATTTCCTCCCTCCAAAAGAGTCTGTCCAACATTTTTTTAGACCACAAGCCTTTGAGGTCTCCTAAAAAGTATTAGGCTTTAAATCAAATTTTTTGTGTGTGTTCAGATTTTGAGTATTAAAAGTCTGAATTTTATGACATGTCCTACTTAGTAAAAATCCCTATTTCAAAAGAACGAGTTGCATACATAAAAGTTCAGAAGCTCTACCATTCAAGTCAGGATTGATTTAAAACACTCAGGAAATTTCTCTGTAACAAAAAGTGATATTTAACTACCACATATAATTGTTAATTTTACATACAGTCAGCAATATAAAACTTACTCAGAATAAAAAAGCAGGGTTTTTCCAGGAGCATTCAATTTGATTACACAGAATAAAACTGAAGTGCTTACCCCTGAGGAACAGGCTGACAAATTTTAACACAGATAAAGGGCTCAGTAGAAGGATGTCAACTTTAATTTGGAACTTTTTTTAAATCACAGAACCACTAAGTTGGAAAAGACCTTTAAGATCATTGAGTCCAACCATTAATGCAGCACTGCCAAGTCCACCTCTAATCTGTGTCCCTAAGTGCCACATCTACATAGATTTTAAATACCTCCAGGGATGGAATGGGATGTATCTTAAAATCTGACTGCCCTTTTCCACTTGTACATCTTGAAAAGTAGCATTCAGTGGAGCTTTGGGGCGACAGAAAGCTTTTCCCTTTTTATAAAAGGAAGTAGTGCAATGCTCAGGGAATGCACTGAGGACATGGGAAGATTCAGTTTGTGGCTGGTCTGGCTGAGTTGCCCACCTCTGGCAGATGTGCTTACCATCCCACACTGGGTGCTTGCCTCCCTCCTGGAATGCACCTCAAGCACTCTTAAAGGACTTGGCTTTCTCTTAATGCAAAACAGGAAAACTTAAGAAATCTCAAAATAGGAAAGTAATCTTTCTATTGCTCATCTACAAATCTATTTTTATTAAGCATCTAGAAACAGGAAAGTAATTTCCAACAACCACAAGGATATTTCACCCACAGCCAGAGGCCACACCCCAAACAAGACCTCAGTCTTGCTGCAGAATGCTCACACTCATCACAGGTCCTGCAATGGTGCTGTTGTGTCCTTCACAACAGAGCTTGAAAACTTCTCTCTCTGTTTCCTTACCAGACCTATTGCCCTATCTATTTTAATGCAAACAATCCTCAGTAAATAAAGTAGCATTATTTTCTTATTTTTGTTGGTGGATGCTTAATACAGCAGGTACCATCAAAATGGGCAGAAGATTCCAGGTAGGGAAAAAAAAATGCCTCTAAAAAAGTGTTTTGGAAACAATTATGCCTTTTTCCTTTCTTGACAAGCAAAAATCACTATATCCAATTTACAATGAGTTGCTGTGTTGTGTTTTTTTGATTAGGAAATAAAATAGTGAATATTTTCAGATCCCCTTTATTTTCCATTTAATATTCTTCATGGAATATGGTACTTCCCCAAATTAAATTGATCTTTCCTGGGAGATAGTCTGCACAAAACCCTCAGTAGATGAGGGAAAATGACTGCTCTTCAGTTTATAGTTACTCTGCTGCATTATGGTAAAACTGTCAGAAAGAAAAATGTCATCTAGATTTCTTTATATTGTAAGCCATATCCAAACCACCATTTCATGCTTTCTTGAAACAGAAAGACTGAATTTTTGCTTTAATAGGCTTATGGAAGTACGACTGTGAGTTTTCTTGAATGACCACAGTCCTAAACTGTTATTGCTTTGGAAAGAAAAATATAAGCAAGAATGTATACATTCCCTTGTTTCTTTGATTATATACCACTGTTGCTTTTTCTTATTTTTCCCTCTTTGACTCTTCAGAATTATTTCCAATCCAAAACAAGGATTCTCTTGCCAGTAAGAAACTTAATACAATGCTGGGGGGTTTTAATTTACTTAAAATGCAGTAAAATTAAGTGCATTTTGATAAAAATAAAGAGGTTTCCTGGATTTCACTTTCAAATAATTTAAGCTTTACAATGACTAGATACTTTAAAAAATATCACAACCATGATCAAGAGGTCGCCCATAAATCCACAAGGACTAATGCAGAGGGACACGCTCACTGATGCATCCCCAGAGTACAGTACACCATTTCCTACTCCAGCTCAGGAGATATTTGTTTGTAACCCTACCCAGATGCTGACAGGTCAGCTGCAGAAAGTTATTGCTAATTAATCTCCAGGATGCACCAAGAAGTGCAAAGTATCTTCAACACTGGTATTTTCAACAGTTGCTTTGTAATCATGCTGCTCTTCTTGCACTGTATCTGTTCTCATTTCATGTCAGGTTTCATAAGATCTAAAAGTTTGAAGTGAGATTTCTACAAAATTTCAGGTTATGTATTCTTGCCATTTCTCAAATGCTTCAGGTTTGTTTCTGCAAAATTTTTCTCTCACCATTCTTCTCTTTACAAGATCAGTTTCAACAGGTTATAAATTATTCCTTCAGCTTCCAGCTCCCTTCCATCATGGCAAAGTCTGAATCCCTGAAGAAGAACACTTGGATCCTCTTCACCATTCCTACTTGTGCACCCAAAAGAACATTTTCAGGGTTGAATACCATCAGTGCATCAGCAGAGCACAGACAAGCAACAGGGAGAACAGAGAGGTCAGCATTATGAAATGTAATTTAAAAGCAGAATTCTAAAGGGCAGCATAAAGACAAGGCTTAAGGATACCATGGAAGGCCTGACTTGAAAATTTAGCTATAACAAGACCAACACACACAAAAGGAAGAGTCTCTTTGGCCCCTAGAGACTGATCTGCATTAGCACCCCCTAAGACCCCTTTACTTCCTTCAAGATCTCAACCAACCCTTAGAAAAAAATAAGATAGGCATTAAGAAAATAGTTACTTTTGCATCTGTAGTTCCTAGCATGGTTGGATCTGTCATTGCTAGCATCCCCTGTTTCAGAAGCAAAAACCAAAGAAATGCATAACCATAAGCAACCTAACAACTGATGTTTGAAATCATGTCATCAAATACAGAAATCAGAGATTCTTTAAGTATCCAAAAGCTTTCCAATAGCACAAAGTTACATGTATAAATTGTTATTCTACTTCATCTTTCTAAGTATCAGATTTCTCTTCACTGTCACATGTATGTGCAAATGGGATATGTTGTAGGGTAATTATCAGTGGTGCAGTGGGTTGCAAGCAAAGAGCTCTCAAAAGCAGAGTAGTTTTAGATGGTTTAACTTCTATTCCCTCATGGAATGAGGCAGCGTGCTGTTCAAGAAACTAAACTGTTTGCTCCACAATAGAAAAAATATTTTTGTTGTCTACATTTTTCCAAGTGTAAAGGCAACAAGAAGGGGTATGATGGGATTTGGAAAACAGGACACGAATAACGGCATTGTACAGATAGCTCTTTCACTCTCCTTTTGTCCCTTTTCTTTTTCCCTGACATTTGCAAGGGAGTATTTAAAACTAAAGACTACTTTCTCATGTAAAAGACAGCATCTGCCTGCTCTCCCACCTCCTCAAGCCCCCAACAGGCTCAGATTGTACACACAGAGCTCATGGACCCTTCTAATGCAATACTAACTCAGAGGACCCAAAACAAATAGTAACAAAGTCCATGAAAATGTCAAGTCTTTTCTAGAGAGAGCTCTTCAAAAAGATATACCTCATTAATGACATTCAATATTATCTGTGGGGGAAACACAGTAAGGTATCGGATTCAAAGGTTTTTTAATACTCACGAATAAGACCCCAAATGCAAAGAGTCGAGTAACTAAACTCACACATAATTTCATGTGAACAGCCGCCTCCTTTTGGAAAGAAAAAGGAGTTTATGAAACATTTTAAAGCCTATTTAAGAAAGCAATCCCACCATGGAGTCACTGCCAGATGGCTATAATATTTGACAAGCTACAGTGTTTTGTCAACATGTGTTGTGTTTTTTTATACTGCCTAGTCTTCTCAGTACTGTATGTTATTTTCCCAATGAATATGGGAAATCCCTTTACAAACAGAAAGGCAGTCACAAATATGACTTCTACTTCATGTACTTGTGATCCAGGTACACACAATGAAGCTATGCTAAACACACTTGCTGGAAAACAATCCAACTCTTTAACAATACTTGCTTAACAGAGTTTCTCTTTCCTAAAGTACAAAACAGGTTTAAATTAATTCTTGCTGGTATAATAACACAGCCAAATTGTTCCACAGATTTTTTTTTTTTTTGGCTCAAGCTGTTGAAGCTAATCATAAGCATCACTAAAATCTTCTAACACAATATAAGAAATCATACTCCTTTCAGTCAGAGCAAAAATACTCATCTCTGAGAACATATACATGTATCCCATATTGAATTGCTTAGACAAATAAAACCAATGTCCTGCCAAAATTCTATTATATGGCATATGTACTAGCAATTTCTTTCAGCAGCTCTCTGATCTCCAACTCCAAAAAGCAGTTAAGACTCAACAATATGCAAACAATAGCACTGAGCTTTACAATGCAAGATTTTAAAAATAAGTGTTCAGAAAACAAGATGCTGTAAGGAAATACGTACACACACATACAGAGGCCATGTTTAGACTTGTAAATACCAACCTTTTTTGTAGTTTTGTCCAAAATCCAAAACATGTTGCACATCTCCTTTAATCAGGTATTTTATGCATAAATGACACGGCATTTGAGAAACTCATGTATCAAAAGGTCCAAGTGTGCATGTTAAACTCTCCTCAAATGCAGTACAATTGACAGGCTTAGTGCAGTGCATTTAGATTTTGCAGTGAACTTGTTACCAAGGAAACCAGCAGCTGCAGGTGTTTTCCCATACACCAGGGAATGAAAATTCAGCAGTGAGCTTGTCTACTCAGTATTTTATTCACACATTTTTTTGGTCTCAATAACAAACTACTTCTCAAACTCTGTTAGAAGACCAGACTCTATTAAAAAATAATTTTAAAAACCTTCCCCTATACATGACATTACTAAACAGTAAACAGCACCTTTAAATGTTTTCTTTATTCTCCTCCAGTCTCCTCTCCAAAAGTGCCCTACCTCCCTTGCTTTGTCTCCTTCAATAAAAGCGTGCAAAACCCACCCCATGAAATGGGTTTTCATCCCAAAAAGTGCTCTAACCACTTGGCAAGGCTCCAGCTTCCAAGAAACAATGCTGACTTGGGAGAGCCTACAGGAATGTATATTCTGATCATACAGCATAGCTTTGCAAAATTGTACCATGCTACAGAAATATCACCATGACTGGTATGATTCATGCTGCTTAGGATGAGGATAAAAATACAAATACATCGTAAAACCATAATGGAGATGCAAGATATAAAATCCACTTCCAATGCAGTTCTACCACAGGACATTAAACCAGTAACTCAAACAATGCCTACTTCTCATTTATGCTACAGGTTGGAAGGTCAATATATATAAATTAAAATACAGGCACTGCCTGTTTTTTTTTTTTTTTGTAAGTAGCCTCTTTTCTTTGAATAAGATATTGGAATATTTATAAATCTTCTGAGCTCCTAAAGCTCATTTTCCTACTTGTCCTCTTTCAGTGTTACTGAATCAACAGCAACATCTACTGGGCACAGAAGGGCAAGATTCAATTTCTTGAAAGAGATTAAAGGAGCAGGTACAGGAGCATATAATACTTACGGTATCTATTTCTGGATACTTTGCATCACTTTGGCAGTCACTGTGAAACCAGAAATGAACAAAACTTATAAATACGCATTTGCTTTCTCTTCACCTCTTCAGAAGGAAAACAAACCCAACAGAAAGATGGACAGAAGGACAGCACTGACTCCTGGTTGCCTTTGGAGATGACATATTACATAATGACATACATTACATGTAACAAATAACATGTTACAGTCAGGAATATTAGATACACTCAGCTAACAGAACCAGTTGATAAGAATTCTGCCAGTAAAAGTATCCAAATGTTCTTCAAGTTCATGCAATGGAGAGTTTTATTATGAACCTTTTTGCTCTTTAAATCTATTTTTCCTCTTTGTTTAACAATTACACAGATTTGCAAAATAAATAAATAAATAAAGCAAACCCTACCAAACTGATACCAACCAAACAGCAATGACTAAAAACCAACAAGATCAGACCAAGCAGAAGTTCTTCAAAACTTCACAAAGAACAAGATGAACACATGTGAACCGAATAAACGCTCAGAACAAGGATTACAAAGAATCCTGGCCTAATAACACCCAGTATTTGCCTTTCATAATAGAACCTACTGGGGTCTAAATTCCCCAGCTAGAACACAATAACTGGAGCCTTGTGAGAGGAGCACAGGACAATCCCTATTTCTGACACGCTCATCTAAGCAAGCCAAAGAAAATGACAATGGGACAAGCTCAGCTTCATCCTTGCTGGTGCCCTTCTGCAGGGACTGGTGTTTCACCTGCCTGCTGAAAGGCACACACCGATCAGGGCTGACAATCACAGCCCTTGCCGGGATTTTGACATCTACACAATTCCCTCTTTGAAAATGCAATCAGATGAGAACAGGATCTCTGCTCCAAGCACTCAGCATGCATCACAAATCAAGTGATTATTTATTAGACGTATAAGCGCTACTGGAAACTGAGAAAAAATCAAGACTTTCCTGTTACAAGCTGAGGCCTCAGTCAGCAGCAAACCAAGTTTCCCCTTGCTACCACTCCCTCTGGTCTAGTGACTCTTCAATTCTTCCGTACAGTGTCTTCACCCAGGAAGAGCTCAGCAGCCAGACTGAGCATCCACCCAGACTTCCAGGCTGAGGAGGAAATTGGAGAGCACTCTTTTTCTGGGCGAGTGCTCCACTCTGCTGCGGCATATGTTGGGAACCCCAATGCCATTGTAGCCCTTCTGCATGAAGCTGATGGCCCTGCCATTTGACAAACAAAACAAGGTGTGTGCAGGGCACACGAAGCAGCTCAAGAACACCACACACACCCAACTGCAGACAGCCTTCTCAGGAATGACAGCAGCTCTGGGCAAAGGCAAGAGAACCCGTGATGAGGTAGCTCAGTCCTCATCAGAAAAACTACCGAAGGAATTACACCCTCTCAGACTTTGAACACCTAAATGGTACCAAAGTGCCCCAAACATTGGCACTGTCCTCCCACATGCTGCTGGGGAGCCTTTTCCTTTGCAGTGCAGGGAACACAAGTCCAGCAGTGCTGCTGGAGCCCCACCAGTAGGTTAAACAGGAAAACCCAATTGCTCCATTTGGGACTGGTCCTGACTGCACACCCAGATGGCATTTTGATACCTGATATAATCTCATTGATAGCCTCCTATGTAAACATGATTTGCAACAGTAGAAAGACCAGGCACAGGCCCTTTTCTGTGCAATGAAGGATGCCCAGGTACACAATACTGCACATGAGACCATTGCTCTGCACTGAAACCACACAGAGGAACAGTACAGCACACAAACAGCAAATTTCAATACACAGTATAGTTACAGAACAGTCTGTGTCCTGCAATGAGATGTTTCTTAAAAGAAGCAATAGTAGGGAGGGGGAAAACGTACAAAAGCAAATGTGTAATGTGGCATTTTTTCCATATTTTTCCCCATACTCCTCTGACTGCAAGCCCTGTCTGTGGGAAAAAGCACACGCTAGTACCTCACCTACAAAAAATCTGTCCTCAAGACAAAGAATGCTAGTGAAGAGGACTTCAGGCAGCATTAAGAGAGTTGACTCTGCTTCTAGGCCCACCAGCCTTGTTTCAATTGGGTTTTTTGGCAATTCCTGACAGCATTACAGAGGTCCCCAATACGTTCCTCTCACATACCTGGCCTCCTGCTTGTATCCACACACCTTACTGGAAACAGAAGCTGCTGGCAAGACTGCCTGGTTTTCAAGGACTTGTTCCCTACCTCAAAAAAAAACTCATCAGAAGCACTACTAATGTGTTCTCCCCGAAACCTTCACCTTTGGACATGTTTCCTTGGCAACAGTTAGTCCCAGGTGACTTATTTTCCACTGAATCTGTAATTTTCAGTGTAGCTGTTTTTCCCCAAGATGGTTTTTGGATGGAAGTGACACATGTTGCAGGAATACCACAAGGCCTTCCCTTCCTTCCTCCACACACTTAGTAAATAAGTACATTTCCCCAGGTAAGTCTCTGCAAAACAGGTTGCACAAATTTGACAGCAGGAAATTTTAACTGACATACTCCAGATACAACATTAGATTTACTTCCCTCTTCTCTATATGAAGAGTTGTTTAGCAATGTCAGTGGAAAACATATTAGTCTGATCAATAATTAGTTAAGATGACATTTGAAGACTACAATAATCTAATTATGTGCAACAAATGATTTTAAAGAATAACAATTTTTCTAATGCCCCCTATGATCAACAAATAGGCTTAAACAGATATAAGCTGAGCTGAGAAAATAAAACTTCTCACTGAACATTCCAGCTACAGCAGAAAGCAAAACTAGAGTTGAAAAGAAACTTCAATATTTTATTTCATTATTCTCAACTCTTTCTGTTACCAAAGTTCCCTCCTCCTATGTAATGAGGGTTTGACTTCCTCAACACTGAAAGAGAGTGCATTGATTAGCCCCAGAAAATCTGTGCATTTGCATGAAACAGCCCTGAGTAATTCCTCAGTGCCAGAGGCAACAACTGAACCCAACATTTAATCTGGGTATTGGCTAGAACTGAGGCAAAGCAATTTATTTCCATGACAAATGGTCCAGCACAAACAGTCCAGCTGGAAGCCAGTGAGCCTATGTAGCCCCACATTTACCCTACAGATAAGTAGATGACACTGATATGATATTAAAGCAGCATGTGAGACCTTGTCACTCAGATGGTTCCTACTGCACCCACCCAAGACCTAACATTTACATTCACAACTTCTCCATCTTCCCAACCTGAGAAGCAAGTGCCAAATCCAGGAAGCAGTCTGCCCTTACAGAATAAGCCAATTTCTAATACAGAGTTTGGGGTTTTTCTGTTTACTTATTATAATCAAGCAGATTAACAAAGATATCGACTGCCTACAGATGCAGGAAAATGGGATTTACAGAATGCCTAAGCAGGTTAGACATGAAACCCCTCCTGAATTTCAATTATACTGCTGCTTAGACACTTTTCCAATTTCTTTGGAGCCACCTGAGGCACCAAAAGCACAAAGGTACTCATGTCAGGGACTAAACAGAATTGACAAAGCTTTCCTGCTTTAGCTTCAGCAAGCATATATTGCTTCATCCTGCACTGAGAATATCTGAAAAGCAAAGCATGATTTAAGTAAAAAGTGGAAGATTCACTACATTCAGATGCATCACAAAAGTTAAGAATTTTCTTAATAAACAAAATGCTACTGCTTTCCTTCTGATTAAATGGCTATAGATTTCAAATAGATGATAAACCAAAGAACACCTATAACTTGTGCTTGTGACATCTCTCCAAAATATTTCTCAACAGAGTTCAAAGAACTTTGAAGAAAAAATTAAAAATGCTTTTATGCCTTTGATAAAAGTTAAGAGCAATGTCAGGCAGGACCATTTCCTGAAAATGTTTTTTTTCAGCAAGCAGCAGCTGAACTGAAAATCCATGAAGTGTGGCACTTAATTACAAAGACAGACAGACAGATAGATGCACACATATATACACACACACAGAATTTTTCTCCTGACATTACCAAACCACCTCTGCATAGCTCATTTTTAGTGGGCAATGCCTTTTTACACTAATGAAGCTTTTCTGCTCTAACTTTTTGAATGGAACAAGAAGTTATTTTTATATATTCCATATCTGCTGTAATTCCCAGGAAATAAGGAATTAGAGTAAGATGTTTAATATTAATTTCATTTAAGAGGGTGGTTAACTTGTGTAGCTTAGAAGCCTTAAGACGAAAATCCTGACAAGACTCCTACTGATTTTAATCAGACTGGATTTCACTGCTCTATTACTCAAAGCAGCAACACGACACAGAAGAGGTTTACCATGCAAAAGCTTTCTTTTCCATGTTGTTAGACAGATTATTCCAATTAGTTTTAAACGTGTCTCATTTTGAGGAGTAAAGCTCATAAGAATTCACCAAATTCCCTCAGTTGAAACTCAAGTTTTAATAAAAAGCAGTTCCTTTAGCTAACACATAAAAACACTGGCTCACAAACACATGCTGAGACTGGTACCAGTCCTACAGCAGCCAGCAAAGGAACAGGCTTGTAAAGACATTTACAGGCAAATAGCCTCCAACAATGGGAAATGCTAACCCTGCACACATAATATTTGCTGTATCTTACTTGGACATGCACTTCACATCAAAACACCAGTAACAAACAGAAAGCTCTACATGGATTTTCTGGTAAGCTCCACAGCAAAACACAACCAGTCTTTAAAGGACAACCCACTGACACCAAGGAGATGAAGAAAAGTGCACAACAAAACAAATATCCTTTTCTGCCAAAAACTATGCTGAGGCCAGATCTGTGTTCATAAAAAAAGAAAATAAATTCCCAGGTTCCCCCTCCTTGAGCATTGTGACAGATGCCACCAGGGACAACAATAGCTCCCAGCTACGTGCTGGACCGTGTATTGCTAAGTGGCTTGTGTATTATGGCTTAGAGACTCCTGCCCTAGTTGGCTTGTATTTAAAGGTAAAAAAGGTCATGGGCTATTTAGCACCTGCACAACTGAGAAGCAGACTGAGGCTGGGAAGTCTGTAATGCCACCTTCATTCCACAGAAGACACACCAACGTTAACCAGACGACATTGGTCACACCCATGAAACAAAGTGGTCTTCTTGTAGATGCCTCTGGAATTCTGACAAAGAGGAAATCTTCAATTGCCTCACATATTTTGGTCTTGACACTTTTGTTGGGATTTTTTTGTGTATGCAAACAACCTCATAAAAAATACTCACTATGATATTCATAGCCTCATTTTTCACATGTACTTTCTAGCTGTATCAATCTTGTTTAGAAGCTATCCCCTGAAAAGAAACCTTTTTTATAAAGTTGTTAGTGGAAGCATACTGCAATGTACACAACTTTGCCAATTAAATTAAACTTCTATCAAGACATTGAATCTGATAAAGTTTCTTGGAGAATATAAAACAGCTCCAAGAATCAAGGAACTTTCTAATTATATTGCATAAATGAAAGACTTCTTCCCAAAAAAAATGCAATGGCACTCTTCTAGCTACCAATAAAAGCAGCTTCTAAGAGACAGTTTTCGATTTCTTAGTTTTTAATACAGATTTTTAAAGGTTGCCTTAGAAAATTATCAAGGAATAGAAAGGACTCAATCCAAACAGCATTAACTACTGTTTTTCTGAAAAGTCACTTAATTTGAAACAGTATAGTAATTATAACAATGAATACCCACAATGTTTCCCTTGTACATTACTTTTGAAATCTTGTATTTACACAGTTCTTACTAGTGGAAGCAAAGGGCTAATACATGTATCTGAAGTTATACTATGGGTTCTGAGTATAACTGAAGCTACCAGATGTACAAGTGTTTAAGAGAAATGTTGTTTGTTCTCTCTTCTGATGCAGGTGATGAGTCATCAGTGGTCTTGATAATGTAACCTGAGCATCCTGTTCCAGTCGTGTTGCAGATGTATACAACTCAGTTAAAGCTGTCACCTTCAGTAATGCCACTGAGCAGTACCTAACAGGGTGTTTATGTATGGAAAACAATGCAATTTAACATTTTGAGATGATACCATGCACATTTCTTTCAAAGAGCATGAATGTAACACATGAGCATTTCAAGTGCCTGTGAGTGCAACAGCTGATATTGTGCTTTGCAGCACTGTTACATCACAGTCACTTTGAATTGGCACATCACAGTCACTTTGCTGTCTTTTCAGCTGCCTTGTAATTTCAGATGCAAAAATGCCAAAAATCAGGTAAATTAAGAAAATGACACACATTTTATAATTTGAAATAATTAAAAAATATTTTCCTACTCCTTAAGCATGTCATCTTAGGTAAGCCTGGATTAAGGAGACTTAGACTTCAGTCAGTTGTCACCTGTATTCTTAGATTCTTCAAAACCTGGGTAGAGCCATGATATTCCCTTACTTTTGTAAAAGCTTTGGCTGCAGCACCCTCATGGCTATTTCCTACTACTTCAGCAATTACAGCTCCCAAGATGTAACACTACCAAATCTTGAGACCACAAAAAGTTTCCTCTGCTGCAACATGGCAGAAGGCTGAAAACCCCTGCATGAAAAGATTATATTCCAAACAGACCTGAACTGAACAGGGAGAAAAAAATCCAAACAAGTAAAGAAAAGGTGTCAACAATTTGAAGGGAGAGAGAAAAAAAATATAACAATTGTTGCATGTAAATAGGCCTCCAAGCTCATCACTCCTCAAGTCCAATGCCACAGAAGTGGAACAACATAACAGGCACTGAGAAAACATAGAAATACTAAATTTTAATTTTTTAATTACTATTATTAGTAAAGACTCATTATTGTCTTCCATGCCTCCATTCATTTCCAGGATCTTTTCATTTTTCAGGCTCTGCTGAAGACAGGGGAGGGAGCACTGAGTTACACACACCATTTGAATTGAGGCAAGAGTACACACAAGTTGGTCTGAAGTTATGTTTCCATCTCCCTTGTGCTCTGCCTCAAGCTGAATTTTGCATGCTGGTTCATCTACCACTTTCAATCTTGACTCTTAAAGCTTTCAAGATGCAGTATCTTCTCTCTGTGTACACTTACAGACACAATGAAGACCTGATATTAATTATAACTTCTGTAAGACACTGCAGTAAAAATATTGCTGTTAATATAGTATCAACAGCGCAACAGATGAGCTCCTGGGGAGGGAGAGGGAATTAAAACTTCAGCAACAGCAACATATGGTTTAAATAAAAGCAGAAAGATGCTCACCATCATACAGTATTATTAGTCTGCATGGGAGACTAACACCCCTCACATTTGCTTTCAGAAGTCAAAAATAACAAGGGAGAAGACTCCAACATTATCTTCCATGGCAGCATCTCTCTTTACCATGAGAAGACTATAAGGATTAGTTTCACAGAACAAGGCACTATGGCTCCCTTTACCAACAGAAAAAATACTTGCTTGTTTTCTTGAAATAAATATTTGAGTAAGTATTAAAACTAGAGTAAAACATCTTCTCATTTTAAATGTTCACCATGTTATGCCACTGTAACTCTTTTCAGAGCAGACTCCTTTTAGCAGTCCCTTGATAAAGTCACAAAATCTTAACATAAAAATTGCATGAATTAAGAGCAACGATTTGTTAAAAATCAAACCCCAATAAAATATCCACAAACAATGATTCAGTCAATCCTCAATCCTAGCAACAACAGTATGAAATATGGCACAGAAAACCTTTGACACTTCATTTACTGTCGGCATCTTCCACTACTGCAACAAACGGGATGGGAACTGCCAGGTAATGCAGTCTTAGAACCTTTATTCTGTCATCTCATACAACCCAAAGTGAGAGACAGAGGAAGATGACAAGTTCATGCACACCACAGCAAAGCTTAGCTTCGTTACAGGGTATTTCAATAAGTCTTCTTAGCCAGTAGCATACTGCGAAAGCTTAACAGACATTTTGCTCCAGCAAATCATTAAAGGGCACATGTGGGGTTGCTTTTAACAATACTCGCTTGTATGGCCTAAGAAACAGTACACAAATAATCCACTATTAAGCTTAAAACTTTCTCCTATCTTGCTAAGCATAATTTTCTACTTTTTCACATCCTGACTCTGCTAGACTTAAAAACCCAGTTATTGTTCTTGTCCTTGTGGCAACCATCATTGTATCCATTTGCTTCCTGATTCACACGGCACAGCTTTGGGATTCTCAGCTCTCTACCTTCCTGAGATCCTTTACTTTTTTAAATTTCCCACAATTTACCTGTAAAGTTTATGAACTTTAGCAGAAAATTATCTACCACTAAGTTTCTCATGTAGTCTCTGCCTAGTTCTGGGATAGCTCCCACTGCTGTCTTCAAGTCAAAAGAAAACAAACATAGCTTTTTTTGAAAATTACATCCCACTTTTTCCAGGGATAAAGAGTATCATCATGTGCTTTGCAGTTTCAATTAATGGCTTGCAATTCAGCTGTCATGTCAGACATGGATATAATCCCCAGTGAAAAATCTGCTACTTAGGCCATGAAACTTAGTCCAGAACTTCTCCCACTAAACCTCATGTCCCTTTTACATACACTGCAGTGATAGAAGGGTAGCAGCCACAGCTGAAAGATGAAATTAGCACAGCCAAGTATGTGCAGGCTAATATAGGCAGTCTCATGCCTATGAAGTACATCTCCACACCCAGCTCCTGGTCTGCCTTCACTGCTTTCATTTCAATCCCTGAAGTTTACTAAGCTTCCTTTGTTGATAAACCAGTCAACCATTGATTCACTGACACTTCAGCAGAGAACAAACCTGCAACTTTGAACCCAACACAGCTCTCCCCTGAATTTCTGGGGAGGGGAAGTGGCAACTTACCATTTGTTGAAACCCTCCAGATGACACAATACAGAACCATCTTTCCTCTGACTTCCTACTCCAGGCCTGCCTTCCCAGAACTTCTTTGTTTCTTCTTCTACCACAGAAGCAGAGTGCTCTTAGCCTGGCTTAGATCACTGACATGGAATCAAGTACACCTAGCTCACCTCTAGCAGTGGCTGGTTTCACTAGAGATTTCATTAAGAACAAGCTAGAGACTGAGAAAACTCTTTAAGTGGTCTGTTTAACAACTGCCCCAATTAGGTCTAAATCTTCTCTGCAGGAATCAAGTTCACATTTTCTTGCTCCTATTCTAATAGTTAAGGACAACAAGGAAATTGAAACAAGCAGATATTCACCTTCTTCCATAACTAGCACAGATCTCCACTTGAAAGTCAGAATATGTGTGATTTGCCTTCAGTTTTCTCTTGTAGTCTAGATATACACACCTTATTTCCACAGAAATCAAATCTGATCAACCCTGACATCATCCTCTGGAATTACTGCAGGGTTTTTTGTATCTTTCCTTGTTGCCTTCAAAAGAAACCTCCTTCTGGCTGAGACGTCACTGGTACAAAAGCAAAATGATTACTCTAATCACTGCTTCCTGTTGAGTTAGAGCAGACTATGAATCATTCTGCAGTAGCAACATCGTTAGTTCATTCCAGCTAGGACAAAGGAGTCATATCCTGTTTTATAATTGTGTATTAAATGCAAAACTGTATTTTAGTGAATTCCACCTTTCCAGTTTTGGAACATCTTTCCAGTTTAGAGAGGTTTGTATAAATATATTTAGGTATTTAATTACCTAATTAAATTTAATTACCTAGGAGGCTTTTTCAAGATGAAATGAAGATGTGTTAATAAAGACCAAATGCCATCAGATGCAACTGCTAATCAAATTATAAAACTACAGTCCATCTGCACTAGGCAAAGTTTCTAGTCATACATGAACTATGTGATGACCTCCTGCATGGGTAAATATAAGATCAGATGGTACAGTAAAAAAATGATGTATTCTTAGTCCCAGCAACTATAAACTAGCACTCACTACAGTTTTCTGCTTATGGTCCACAGCAACAAAAGTAATGTGATATGGTGCAGAGGTATTTTTTACTTGCTTCTCAGCAGTTTCTCAAAACTATAATTTTAAAACTGTAGGAAGGTAGGTCAGGTTTCTCTGGGAAGGCTATTTTTTGCTCAACAATTAATTCTGGAATTATTTTAATTTCTTATAACAAGCATCAGTCCTCCCAAGTACAAGCTTTTACTGGCTGCTATTAAACATTTGTTTTCATGGTGACATCAGCCCCCTCCAGTGAATACTCAGCTATTCCTTTTCCTGGGCCCCTTGCCCTAGTCTCATTGTTAGAGATGAGACACAAATGCTAAAATTCTTGAAGCCATCCATCCTCTTCTTAACAGTATGGCAGCCAGCCAGCCAGTTTCAAAATATGCTATATTTTTCTTACCTGCCGTGATTTCTGTCACCTCTTGCTTATCTTGCACAAGCTGCATGGTATCTGACACCACAACCTGATGGTTGATATCTTCTTCTTTCTCTTCATTAGGCTGGTTGGCTGTTGCAAAACAGTTGCAGCTTCCAATTTCTTTGCACAGGATCAGGGTCCGATACCAGTAGTCAGACATGAAAACTCTGTGAGCTGATTTCTGAAATATAGCAACAAACAGGAAAACATTTTCTGCAAAACATAAGGAAAAAAACCTAGCTACTTGAAAGAAGAGGCTCAAATGTTAAGGATAACAATTATATACAGATTACCACATCTTTGATTTTATTTGAAGAAAAAAATATGCAGTTTACAGTAGTCATCCATGGTGTAGTACCCAAAGTAAAAAGTTTGAGTTCCCTTTAGTTTCTCAAAATGCTTGTATCAAAGGTCAGGAAACTAATATTAAAAAAAAAAAAAAAAAANAAAAAAAAAAAAAAAAAAAAAGGAAAAAAACCCAGCATATAAATAACAAATCACACGTGATCTGCATAAAGGCAAAAAAAATCATTATCACTGTATTTTTCACAGAATAGTCAATATTTATCTTAAAAGCACCTTCTAAAGCCAAGTTTAACTAGGTGAAAGAACATACCAGAACATGGGTTGTCAAAAAAGTGAAAGAAAAAAAGATAATATAAAAAAGGAAAAGATACTACAATTGCCATTATATGGGAGGCTGAAATTACAGTTCAAAGTTTTCATAAACAAATTAACTGAATGACACCTTGACCATTGAAATCTGGCAGGAAGAGGAGATGCTCTGGTTTCTGACACAGCACCCAGGTCCTTCACTGCTGCCCCCTTCCTGAGCAGAAGGAAGGGGCAACAGTTCCCTTAGCCTAGAAGGGGCTAGAAATTACTTATATGTGTTTGCAGGTAAGAGAGCAAGCACATCTTTAAACACCTGCAAACTTCCCTGTTTATGCCAGAGAACAACAGGGAGGTTTGTTTTTTAACATAAACAAAAATCACCCCCTTCTTGAAATAACAACTAAACCAGCATTAACTGTGAACGATTTTGCCCACATGAGGAAACATCTTGATCTTTCCAAATAATTAATCATTGTTAAAGGTAGCTGGGAACTCTGCAAAGTTGAATCACTGAACAGTATGGGGTGTAAAGTCATAAAGCCCAATCCTGCAATAAGCAATTCAGTCAGGTTGCTCAGAACCCTGTCCAACGTGACCTTGAATGTTTCCAGAGATGGGACATCTACCACTTCTCTGGGCAACCTGTTTCAATGTCTCACTGGCCCATTGTTAAAAAAAACCCCAACCATAACCCAAAACAACCAACCAAAAAGCCCCTCCTTTCTTGCATCTAATCTAAAATCAATCCTTCTTCAGTTTAAAAATATCACCCCTTTTTCTATCTCCAAATGCCCTTGTAGAAAGTCCCTGTCCAGATTTCCCACAGGCTCCCTTAGGTACTGGAAGGTGCTGTAAGGTCTCCCTGGAGCCTTCTCTACTCCAGACTGAACAACCCCAGCCACCTCAGCCTGTCTTCACAGGAGATGTTCTCCAGCCCTGTGACCATCTTCATGGCCCTCCTCTGGACTCACTTCAGCATGCCCACATCTTCCTGATGTTGGAGACCCCAGAGCTGGATGCAGCTCTCCAGGTGGGGTCTCAAGAGAGAAGGGCAGAATCCCCTCCCTCAACCTGCTGCCCACAGGGCTTTTGATGTGGCCCAGGATTCAACTGGCTTTCTGGGAGGCAGGTGCACATGACTGGATTGTGTCCAGCAGCACCTGGACACTGCCTCATCCACAAGCACATCCAAGTCCTTCTCAACAGGGCTGCTCCTGAGCAGTTCATTCCCCAGCCCAGATGGATACCAGTGGTTGCCCTCACCCACATGCAGCACTTTGCCTTCAGCCTTGTTAAACCACATGAGATTGCCAGGGGCCCATTTCTTGAGCTTGTCCAGGTCCCTCTGGATGGCATCCAGTCCTTCAGATGTGTCAACAGCACCACTCAGCTTGGTGTCATCTGCAAACTTGCAGGGGGTGTATTCAATCCCTTTGTCATTAGTGAAGAGACTAAGTAACACTGATCCCAATACAGACCCCTGAGGGACGTTACTTGTCACTGATGTCCATCAGGACTCTGACACCACCCTCTGCATATGACCATACAACCAACTCCTCATCCACTGAACATTCCACTACCAAAGCCAACTCTCTCCAGTTTAAAGAGAAAAATATTGTGGGGCACCATGTCAGAGGCTTTACAGAAGTCCAGATAAATGACATTGGTAACCCTTCCCTTGTCACTTGATGTGGCCACTCAATCATAGATGGCCACAAGGTTGATCAGGCGGGACTTGCCCTCGGTGAAGTCATACTGGCTGTCCCAAATCACCTCCCTGTCCTCCATGTGCCTGAGCACAGCTTCCAGGAGCATCTGTTCTGTGATCTTCCAGGCACAGAGGGGAGGATGACAGGTTGGTAGTTCCCAGCATCCTCCTTTCGACACTTTTTTAAGATGGGTACAATTTTCTCCTTTTTCCCATCACCTGGGACTTCACCTGACTGCCATGACTTTTCAAATCATGCAGAATGGCTTGACAACAAAATCAGCCAGTTCTCTCAGGACTCTGGGATGCATCTCATCAGGTCCCATACTTTTGAGTCTCTCAGGTGGTCACAAACCTGATCATATCCTACAGTGGGAGGAACTTTGCAGCTCCGGTCCCCATCTTGCAGTTCATCTATTCGAGAAGCATGGGAAGAGAGGCTGCCAGTGAAGCCTGAGCACCTCAGCCTTCTCCTCATCCTAGTTACCAGTTTGCCAGCCTTGCTTATCAGCAGGCTTATCACTTTCTTTGATCTTCCTTTTTTTGGCTGACATACCAGTAGAATCCCTTCTCGTTACTCTTTGCATCCCTTGCCAAGTTCAGCTCCAGTTTCACCTTGGCCTTCCTCACCACAACCCTACAACTGGACTGCATTCCTGTATTCTTCCCAGGATACCTGTCCTTGCCTCCCCCATACTCTTCAGGAAATTACACCACATCCAGAGATGGGTTTGTTCCCACTCTCCACCAGAAGGCATATAGGCAAGAAAAATAATGGTCCAAATCTCCAAGCACAAGACAGACTTTTCCAAGTCTGACAGACTTTTCCAAGTCTATCTGGAAAGCACCAGGCCGAAGTAGGGGAGACATGCATCTCCCTGGGCAAATTTAATGCTTCTTAGAAAAGAAACAGATGCACAATCTTCATTTGTCCTGCAAGCATCAAAAGCCAAGTGTTTCTAGTGTTATCTGTTTGTAGCTGCTGATTAAATTGAGTAAAAGCATCACTCCAGACCATGGATATTAACAATAAGTTTGCATTCTCTGTATTACATTTGAAGGTGTCAGTTTTATAGACTTAAAAAAAGTGAAATCCATTTAAAAAGCCTTCTTAATATAAAAGAGTTACTTGTTTAAAAAAGGCAAAAAAAGACACTCACATTATTTAGCACTAGATCCCTCAGGAATCACCCATGAGGCATAAAGTACTCTCTCTGGCACTTACTGCAATGCTTTAACAGAAGAGAAGATTTCCAGATAAAACATCCTTCAAAACATTACAGCAAGCTGCATCTTCTCTCCAGTTTAAAGAGAGCAATTTTGTTTTATTTTAGCCTACATACTGCCATTTCCTCACTTCTCTTTGCCTATTTCCAGACTTTGGCTTTGCAGTGTTTGTCAGAGGATGGGTAATGGAGTTAAAAGCAAATTGCTCAACTCTTTCTATAGCTGCTGAACTGGATGGGTTCATTGCACACATCCTCCTTGTCACACAGAAAGTGGCAAACACTTCCAGCTGTACTAATGCACATTCTGTTAGTAAATAATGTATGTAGCAAATAGGACACAGTTTTAAGCTGCTTCTGCTTCTACAACTGTCTGGCATGCCATGTGCAATGACAGGCACAAGCGTGCACATGCAGGTACCTGAACAGCACAGGGGGTTTCATAAAAAAAAGCACTTCATAGCAATTCAATTTTTTTTTAAATTCTGTGGGAGCAGGGGGAATTCTTGCAATTACCCTTACATCTGAGACACTAAATAGATTTTACTTCTTAAAGCCAATTAGGAAAGTTTAAAGTTCTACACTTTTAACCCCAAGAATGGGGGCAAAGATGAAGAAGTCTTCTCTGCAGGAAACAAGAATCCCAGAAACTTCCAGCAGTTTTTCTTCCTGTTCCTGTGCAAGGTGAACCAAAAATCAACTGGATCTATGCTTCAGAAGACAGCAAATTAACTCTAGGAATAGTATTTTCATTTATTGCCATTCTTTAAGGAATGGAAACTCCTGAAGATTACCAGAAATAATTATACACAAACATGCAGTTAAAGACACACATTTATGACCTTAACCCTTATTTATTTTCTGATCCACTGATCATCTTGATTTTAAGAATGGTAATGTGATCTTAAGAAAACACAGTAGGAACTCTAGAGGCAATGAAGTTGGGGAAAAAACACACACAAGGGCTGAGAGACAGTCACTGTATATGTTTGTCACACTTCCATGAAGAGAGGCAGCTTGCACATTCATAAAACTACTTGACCAAGATTGCCTAGAAAAAGGGAAACATAAAAAAGAGAGGGAAAAAGAAACCCCAAACAATCCCAACTTTTTCTTTTGGTTTATGAGCTAACACAAGACGTTCCAAATAGTCAAAGCATCCCTGACGGATGTACCTCCACTTGGATGACTGCAGTGACACTGAAGACACAAGTAGCTTTTCTTATTATTTCAAAGCATCCAGAGATAAACTCATACCCTCAGCCAGCTGATACACCATGGAAAAAGCCCAAGACTGAAATCTCCTTTTGACATTTACAGATCTGAACAACTGCTCACAAACGTCAGTTTCATGTGCTAGAACCGATACTGCTTGAGAGTTTGAGTTTTTCTGTTTGCTTTAAATTAGATTGCAGACATCAAAGTTGGTGAAATATCCAAGGAAAAGCAGGGGCAGAATCTGGGTTCATCTGTCTGGACAAAAAGGCAGTTGTAGACTTCACTGCAGCCAGGACCTCTCTACCTGTGGGCCCATGAGCACTGTATATAAGTAATAATATTCTTAATATCCTTAATTCTTAACTCCACGTTATTCCTTAATTAAGGCGCAAATGCTTCCTGAAGCATTGCTTATGAAATTCAGACAAAAGAACAGTTTCTGAAAGAAAGAGTCCTATTTCAATCAGTTTGCACACACACTTCATTGAACTTAATTCAGTTTTCCATCCAAAATCCCCCTTTAATTCAAGAATAACACTGCAAAGGCAGTAGTTAATTATTATCTTCAAATGTAACCAGATTATGTAAGGCACACAGTTGTCTCAGAAACTTAAATCCACCTTCTGCAGCCACTTCACCAAGGCAGTTAAACCCAACTCCCAGGGTCTACATCACCCTCAATCCATGCACTGTTATTGGATCACTCTTGCTGACACATGATGCAATTTCTTCAGCCATTTCCCTGGTGAAGGGCATTATTTCTAGTCAGGTGTAACACAAACATTTAAATATATCTCACTTCTAAGACCACTTGTCCAATATTTTCCGATTGTCCTGTGAATTACCTCCCTCAGCATTTAATCAGTGCAGCATTTTACTGTGCTTTCATCACCGTTCCATTTAAGTCACTGAGAAATAAAATGTATTTGTGTGGGGAAAACTGCTCCTAATTTAGCACCTACTAAGATTTCACACACTTATTTTCCATATACAAGATGACCCTTAATGCCAATGCCCTTAAAGGAAAACTGTTTAATATCCAGCCTGGATAGCAGGCTTAAACTTAGTAATTCACCAAGCTCAGTACACCCACATCAATAGAGATAGCAGAGTCCAGATGATGATGTAAGAGCTCATCCATGTACCCTGCACGTCTCTGCAGGAGAACTGGACTGAACTGGATACCAATATCTGTATAATAGTATTTCTTTATTTTAGGATGGATTAAAATACACTGAATGGTATTTAAACCTGTCAATATTGCTCTGATGAGAATCTTATTTCAGGTGCATGTGTCTGTCTGCAGAATTCTTCCCAATTTTTATGCTTTGCAATGCTGGCCAGCCATTCTTCCCATGGCCCAATGCAAGGGGAAAGTGCAGAATACATCAGACACACATGATAGCCCAGGTTCCTCCCATCCAAGATCAGACACGAAACTGAGATGTCTAAGTTAAGAACCTACTTGACCCACATGACTTCAGCATTCCCTGGAGTAAGAGATGGGCACCCTCTGAGGCTCATCAGCCCCTTACTTCAACTCCAGAGAGTCCAAGGCAACTGCAGATGAACCTGAGTTTGTATAATGAAAAGTCCCACTTTTGTACACATTACCAACAGAGTGCCACAAAGAATGAGTCGCATAATAAAAACAATAAAACACTTTAGGATTTCAGTAAAGTCCATGAAATGACTCAAGTTCTTCCTATAGGGATATTGTATTTCTACTCTTGCCCTTCTCCCAGTCCTGTCACATTTTTTTCAGAAAGAGGAAGGGGAAAAAATCAGCAACTAAGCCCCATTCTAATCTCTCTCTAGGGCATGCAGAATACCCTCACATGTTTTAAGACAAAATCAATTTAAAGACTAAATATTTTCTCATTTGGAGTTGGACTGTGATCAACATTTAACTTGAATATTCAGTAGTCCTTCAAGATAAAGGGTCTCATTTTGTATTTAAAAGCCTTTCACAAAGCATTAAAAGTCATCAACAGGCTTAAGTAGAAAATACTAATTTCAAAGAAAATGCAAGACTATTTAGCAAGAGCTAACCTGAGGCCTCTACAAAGGAAAAAAATCAAATGCATTTCATAAGAGAAATGCTTTCTTATTTATTCAACTTTTCATCCTATAGGTAGCCACTTCTTTGAGGAATGCTTATAAGTTTAAATTAAGTCACTCAGATGTCTTCCTCCTTTTGGGGCAGAAAGCCATAAGAAGTTTATCTTTTGTTAGTCAACTCAGAATTGTGCATTATATTTTAAGACCTCTAACGAAAACAATAAAAATATAAACCTAGGATGACAGAGGGCAGCTGAATTCCAAGACTTGAGCAACCTTCCCTATTGCCTGACTCTACCCACTCTGCACACAACTACAGGAAGAGCTTCAAGTACTCAGCCAAGTTCTCTTCCTTTCCAGAGCTATGGGCCCAGTGCACACCAAGCCATCCCTGGACCATCTGAGCAGAGCACGAGGACAAGGAAACAACAGCTCCATGCAGGAATGAAACGAGGTATGGACAAAGCAACTGGCTGTAAGCAACCTCACCTGAGCTGCATCTCATGTCCTGCAGAAACCTGGACCTTACACATGGCATATTTCCCCTTTGCAAATAGGAAAAAAACAGGAGCCCTCACCTTTTATACAGCATGGAATTTGAAAAGTGGCTTGTTGCTCCTTCTGTACAAACTTGATGTCTAATGCTGAATGCAAGACTTCCATATTTTCAGTGCATATAACCAAAGAAAAGTCAGAGTCTGAGAAGTGTTAATGTAAATGTGAGAAAACCTCCATATTATAGAATTCCAGTTGCCTAGAGATCATTATTAGCAAAAGCATAATTTTCTTAGTCTTTAAAACTCCCACCAAACCACCTACATTCCTGAAAACAGAGCTTTTGGAATTAGATATCTAAACTTTTCCTCCTGCCCCCTCATACTGCCCCCACAACCCCAGCTTTCTTTCCCACTCATTTCTCTTTCCATCCATGAGATGTCAAATTCTGGCCTGAACATGGTGGCCTCTAAAGCAGCATGAAGAGCAGCTTATACTTCTCTAGAACAGTTCACTGTATCTATTTTCACTCAGATCACATTTCAGAGATTTTTTCCAAGACCCCAGAGAATGCCAAGCCAGGTTTCATTTTTAGATTAAGCCTGAAACACAATAGAAGCTGATAGTGCTATGCAGTACTCTGTGGAGAATGAGGTGGTTTTGTACTTGACCCCTTATTTCAAGGGGCTCATAAATCTCCCCTTGTTCAAGTTGTTGTCATGATAAACCCAAACTCCCATCTCACCAATGCATTATTCCAGGCACAAAGCCATGACAAACACAAGATGCTGCCCACCAGCAGGAGGACACTACACAAATCCCATTTGTTTAACTCAGAGGTACCTGTGGCCAAGCATGCAAATCCCAACTCCTGGACTAATTAAATTGAAAAAAGAAAAATACATGCTGAAAAATACTTTCTGAAAGTCAGTGAGCATGTTCTGGTTTTTAATTTATTTATCATGGGAACAAGCATCATAATATTAGCAGTTTCTCTTGAAATCAGAGCTTGGAACATCTAAGACCTTTCTCTGCAGAAAGCTCCAAGGAGAGTGCCTTTGTTCAGTGACCATAAAACAGGAGTACGTGCTTTGCTCAGCTTGGAGGACACAGGTCCCCGAGAGATCACTTGGGTCACTTCATAGCACCGACTTGCTGACAAACATATAATAGGTGTCCAGTTTCAAAGGGCTCACACAACATCTACTCCACATGTCCCTTCTCTTCCTCCTCCCCCACTGCCCCGAATCCAGCTTGTGGCAGATCAAAAGCATTTTGCAATAACCCACCAAGAAAACCCTCAAGACTCGTAGCTTCAGCATTCAGTCCTTTACCATCACACACACAGAAGGAAAAAAAGGCATGGCTGAGGTTTCCTAAGGCTCAAGAAATCTTCCCCAGCTGCCTGTCTACAGAGTACTGCCAATGTCCTGTGCCTGCAGAATTTGCTGAACCTAAGTGCAAGGTAAAGCTAATGCTTTAGGGAAGAAGAGGCAAGTTCCCTTCCCATCTACTTGGATTTAATTTCCTGTTAAGTAACTATGATGAACTTCCTAATGAAGTTGTTACAGATTTACCCAACAGTGTAATTTTGTTAGAAACAGCAACTGACAACTTTAATTGTGAAAGGAGCTCTGTGTTCAATGTTTCAAGTAGATGTATGTTTTAAGACGATTAAATCTGGTAGCTATTTTGAAGCTCCTGCAAAGCCTCACCAGTGCACACAGGTGGCTGCCTTCAAGACTGGTTGTACAGACCTCCATCATTAAAAAAAACAAAAGCCTTTCCATGCAACTTTTTTAATTACTTTTGCATAGTCCAGTGCCAAATCAGTGAAGCATATCACTTCTGGAAGCCATCTAAAACCCAAGAATTGCAAAGTTCAACAGAAAAAAAAAAAAATCACATGCATGTGACCCAGACCTCCCTATAGAAGGGATAAGAATGGAAAAGAGGGTTGTGTGGTAGCAGCCAGGCCCAAAACACAAGAAAGGACATGCAACATCAAGTACAGAAACAATGCTTAATTCCCTACCCTACCACTGTGCCTTTATTAGACATGTGCTTTAGCACCTTCTTGAATTAGGGTCTACATCAAATTCTTTTCCTCTCCCCTCCTACTAAAATGATATTTACTTCTGTTCAGAATAATATTATCTCTCTTTCAACATGCTAACTAAACTTGCACAGAGTAAATACCTTTAATAAACACAGACCCTGCTACTGAACATTAAACTGACTGTTCCACTCCCCAAGCCAGAAAAGCTCTGTTTGTACTAATAAATAAACTCCAAAAAAGCACTTATGATTATCATAAAAATGCAACCTACAGAAGATCTTTTAGAAAACAAATTTGGCTGCTACTTATTTGATAAGTTTTTCTATTTCTCTGCTATTCACATTCTCAGTCATTCTGAAATCACTAAATCAAACTGGCTGTATAAAGGAAATAAAGGGCTTGCAAGAGAAAATAGGCTCTTGCCATTGCCAAGTCTATCGATAGATAGATAAAGTTTTAAATTCCTTTTCAAGGTTTTTAGCTAAAAATATCTTTAAATAAACGTTTATTTCTTGTTTTTAGATTACAAACACTTAAATCTCCTTCCTTTTGTAGATACAAAAGAAACAGAAGTGAAAAAACCAAAAAACGAACAAACCCAAAACAACAAAACCACCAACAAATCTACAAACACAGCCGGCAAATTTATTTTAATAGTCCAGTCCCAGTGAAATACAAAAGGGAAATAAACACCACGAGCAGCAGAAACATCCTCTTTTATAGTCCCTGTGATTAACCATTGCAGGTAACACCAGCCACAACACCCCGCATCTAAAACACCTTCTTCATACCGAAGGACCGCTTTGTTTCTCCAGTTCGGGGATGTAACTCGGGATTGTAATTCGGGGAAGCAACCCCAAGGGCACAAGCCCTGCTCGAACCACCACAGCTCAGGGCAGGGGCAGCCCCGGCTATCCCACGCCCCCCGGCAGGAGAGGGCATCCCGTGCCGAGCGCCACGTTTTTTATTTTTCCGCTCGTTTTCAGGCAGGTTACCGTGCTTGCCTTTGTTTGACTTCCTCCCCCAGCCCGGACCCATCGCCGCCGAAACTGAAGGGGGCAAAATAGAGAGGAAGGAAGAGGCACGGCGCCCGGCAGAGCCGCGCCGCGGAGCGCCGGGGAGCGCGGTGCGGCCGCGCCGCCCCGAGAGCGCGGCGTGACCC
>VZSE01009142.1:179498-307116 GCA_013398275.1 Promerops cafer
TCGGGGGGAGGTGGCGGAGAGGGGCTGCCTTTTGTCCGGGCTCCGATCCTCGCCACGGCCCCGGCCCCGTGCGTGCTCCGCTGGAGGCGGCCGGGGCCCTTTGTGTGGCGGGGCGAGCGAAGGGAGCGCAGCGCTCGTCCCCGCCCCGGGCGCGCCGGCCCCGCTCTCCTCGAGCACCTGTACGGGCCGGGGAAGCGCCGCCGCCTCCTCGCCGCGGGCTACGAAGGGCAGGTGCACCCCGGGTAGGAGGGGTTGTTGGAGTGAGGGGCTTTGCGTGCCTGCTTCAGTGAAAAGTGGTTATATCCAGGAAAGCTGTTGCTACCTGTAGGAGTATCGCCTCATCTTTTGGGGAACTGTGGCACTTCAGGACACGGTTTGGTAGCAGTGCTCGGTCAAGGGGTGGACTTAGGAATCTCGGAGATCTTTTCCGACCTAAACGATTCCGTGGATCTGCAATAGCGGACGGGTACACCGTGTGCCACGTGAAGTGTTGCAGCCTCAGTTCTGATGTTTCCTGGTGTTTCAGTGTTTGGCTCCCAGCGTTTTGTTTTGCTTTTATTGGAATGTGTATGTGGAGGTAACAGCACTTTCTGTATTTACATCTTGATGAGACAATTGAACAGCTGGAATTGAACAGCTGGAAGTGAATTTGTTTTCCCATTATAAAAAGAGGGGGAAAAAAGCAACAAGCCAACCAGCAACAGGTATTTTCTTTTTTATTCAGGTACCCCCAAGCATTAAAACCTTTGCTTTTAAGCAAAAAAATGCACAGTATGTGCTTTTGTGTGCTGCATGTACAAACACATGAGAAATGGGAGCTGCAGAGATGGGTGTTTCATAGGACGCACCAGAGGTGTGTCCCTAACTGACCACAAGGTTTTCCCAATCCCCTCTCCTCTCACACAGCAGTCTTCAATGCTAAGAGTAGCATCCATCCCTGCTGCAACAGCAGTTGTTGATTGTCATGATAATGCAACTGCAAGTTTCAGACACTACATTTTTCAGGAAAAATATTCCAGAGCTGAGGACAAAGTTGGGCTAGGACATATTTCATGCACTTCCTATTTCTTGAGCTAGAGGCTTCTGATTTGGAGAAATACATCAGATGACAGAGATATGCTGTGTACACTTGTCTCCTTAATAACCTGAAATGCTCTTTCTTAAAGCCCAATGACCCAGGGTAGTGTCAGGAAACGTCTTACAGAAACAAGGTTTCGGTATCTAGCAGCTTCTTAGGGCAGCTTAACCCAAAATGTGGATCAAACACAACCTGAGATGCACGTAGGTAACCAAGTCAGCTTAGCAGCAGCATGGTCTGTTCATGAGATGTGCTGTGCTCCAGAATGTCATGGGAAAGAAAGAGTGACCCTGTGACACTTCACTGCGAAGCAAGGGACTGCAGACAGAAAGTGCAGATTCAGACATCGCTGATTTTTTCATTTTCTTTCAGTACCTCACAAGAACATTTTCAGTGTTGGTTGAAAAGATCCGTTTGGTTGTCCAGGGAAAAGGGCCAATTAATGATGACATGAAAGAGCAGAGAGGACGCCTTAATTTGGAGATACTGTCAAAAATAACTTTGAAAGAAGTCACTGAAGCACAAGGGAGGCAGCAATCAAACATACAATTTAGATTTCAGTTCTGTTTGGTGTTGCAGGCATTTTTTGATCTCTATCCCTATAGCTATCCCTACAGCAGTAAACTAAATAGGTCCAAGGTTCAGGATTAAAGCACAGCACTGGTCATCCTCTCTAGTGTCCCCTGGGTGGTGGTGTCCCTACTGTGGTTCTGTCCTAGCAAACAGCAGTCCCTGAGGCACAGCTCTAGGGTCTGTGTGTGCTGGGGCCATTCCCAGCAGACTGTCTGTGTGAAACTGACCTATTTCAGGAGATAAGAGTTCAGATGTGCCTATGAAAGCCATGTTGTGCCAGCTGGTTCCTGTGCCAAAGGACAGTTCCTGACCTGCTTTTTTTTTTTGCTAGCAGAAACATGAGGCTTTTGACTTGCGTGATTCCTGCTGTGTTCTTTGTCAAACCAGAACCTTAGGCACTGGCTGGAGTCAAACAGTGAGAAGTCAGACTGAAGATCTGAGCATTTTATTGATTGAGCAGGATTTCTGCAGAAATCTTTGCTCAAAGGAAGATACAATTGCATTGGCTAGTAGTATCAGAGTTTATGGAAGAAATGGACCATACTATCAATAGACTTTTATTATGAATAGACTCAGAAATGTTATTTCTTCTACATTAAATAAAATATATTCATTAATACAACATTGGCTTTTATATACTCTATGGAAAATACTTTTGTTTTGACTAATGCTAAGAAGATGGGGTGAATTTCAGCAGGAAGCAGTTAAGTTTCAAGCAAATGTCAAGAAGAGATGGCATTTAGGTCTGAAGAAATTAATGAAGAAAGTAAGTCACTAGAGCAAACGTGTGCTTTTACATTACAACAGCTGAAGGTAAAAGTGGGTTGGAAAGAGCTTGAATTTTCTTAAAATATCTGTCCTAAATATGCGGAGTAGGGTGGGATTCCTAGGAATTGTAAACCAATGAAGTATTACAGCTCCAGCAAAAATTGTATCACAGAGCACCTCCTTCACATACATGTACATGGTATTTCTGATGCTGTCAGTGTGAAAGTGTTACAAATTAATATGGCACTAGTGTTGATGACTCTTTTTTCCAACTCATACAAAAGCTTGGACAAGACCAGCAGGATCTAACAAGGACAGAGGGCTGAACACGCTCATCTCTTGCACAAATGTTGAGGATTATGGAGGGATAAACTCTGCAAGGTGTTTGAGACTCACTGGCATAGCTGTGTTTTGGGAGTCTGGCCGGGGAGGCAGAAGACAATATTTTCAGTGAAGGAAGGACCTTTAGTTCAGGAATTAACTTCTCCTGACCTAGCGCCCTGTGCCTGTTGCCAAAATTGTCCAGAAGAACACTCTAGAATACATGTTTAGGACAGAGTCTTAAGTTGCACCAGAGGAGGTCGGGCATTAGGAAAAAAGTTTTCACAGAAAGGGTGAAAAGGCACTGGAATGGGCTGCCCAGGGTGGTGTTGGAGTCACTGTCCCTGGGGATGTTTAAGGAAAGACTGGACGTGGCACTGAGTGGTGTTTGGTAGTGGAGGTTTGACAAGGTGGTGTTTGGTCACACGGTGGACTCGATCTCAGAGGTTTTTTCCAAATCAATTCATTCTGTGATGCTGTTACTTTAAATTTCAAGGACTAAGAAGAGATGTACAAAGGAATGTAATTGGGAATCATTATCATGTGCATGTAATCCAAGCAAGAGCAGAACTAACTATGGCACTATGGCATGAAGTTTTCTTAATATCAGCTGTACCTGTTTCTGCCAGTAATGAAGTCTGGAGGAGCTACAAAATGACAAGTTGGCTTTCAGGAACAGATTACATGAATTGGGTCTATCAAAAATCTGAGACCTTAATTGAGCAACTGGTCTGAACCACAACTTGTACAGAATCAGAAACTCTCTGTAAAATCATAGTAATGCACTGAGGAAAAAAAATAAAATTAAGACTCAAAGCTGTTATTTGCAGAAGTTCTCCAGGGTAAGTTAGGGAGATTTTTGAAACATACCAAGGAAAAAATAGTAATGACTGTATACAGGCAAGAAGAGATTCAATTTTTTTTTTTTTTCACACAGATTGACAATGAGTCTTTTCTTTATAATTATAGCAGTAATTAGTGAATGATGTAAACTAATTCTGATTAAAATTAAGGCAGGCTAAAAAAAACCCCCAAAACTGAGCAATAGAGATAAAACACAGGATTGAAAAAATTTATTAGTGGTAAATATAGTGAAAATGTGAATAAACTGGGAAAAGGAAGAGTCAAGACTTTAGAGAATCCCATTGGTTAGCTGCACAATTCCAGGTTTTTACAAGATGTAAGCAAAATATGTTACTAGAAAATCTAGCCTGTCTTCTTACACCATAAACATTAAGAAACATGACTCATAGGTTCGGGGAACATTATTGCAATCATACTCTGCTTTCTGATGGAGTAAATAATCTCCAGAAATTCTTCTTTCTCTGGTATTAAATATTTACTTTAATACAAATCCTAAGAACTCACTGAAAATAACACCAGTCTCTCCATAAATATTAGCAAGACTCTGGATTTCAGAATTACTCTAGGGCTGAAAATTCAAGCTGAATGTGCTAGAAATACCAGCAGAGGCCATGCTAGTCCTTTTAGCCTATAGTAAGTTAGATTTTATCCAAAGGGTGCAATGGAACATTCAGCTTGTTATGGTGGGATACTCCTTTTGTGTCTGCCAGAGTTCTTGATGAAACACAGAACAATTGCCATAACAAATGGGAAAGGAACTGGCTTGGGCAGGAATCAAATGGACAAGACATTCAAATATATGAAGTGAATAGTAAGAAAGCTAATTAGATACAAGGAAAAAGCTTTGCACACTAACTGTACTTTGATGCCTGCCCTGAACTCATTCAGAAAACAGTGTACAAGCTTGGGATTTAAAAACCAGATGGTCCAATGAGAGACTTCTTGTCACTACTTGTGTGAAGACACAGGATTCTGGAGATTAAGTCATCCTTTGTAAATCTCCTACCATTTATTGCCATAATTCTCTGAACCAATCACTGGAAAAAAAGTGTAGATACACTCCAGTCTTGTAAGATGTATGAGGAATGAATAAACCAGGACAAACATTATCTCCAGGGAATCAGGTAATAAAAGGAGAATTCTTTGGTGGGACCTTCCTATTGGAAGGTACTAGGAAACCCATAGCAATAAGAGTGGGGACCAAAGGAAATTACAGCTAATGTGGAGAAAGCCTCTCATTTGCGTGGCTTTAAAGGGGCAGATTAAAAAACTCTTCTGATCTTATGAAATCTGGAAAGGGTTTTTTTTCTGTGCTTTTCCATTCTAATTGAACCAACACTGTGGAGAGCATGAGCAGCAATAAGCAAGCAGAGTTCATGCAGCTGATGTGCCATAGCTACCCTGCACAGCAGAGCTTCCAGAAAGGGCCTGGAAGAGCAGTGCAGTCTTAAATGCCTGTCATGAGACAGAAGGTGGTTTCCTGCAGGTATAAGTAAATCTACAGGGCAAGCATCTTCCCATATTTTGATTTAGCAAATATTCATTCTGGAAGTGGCCGTGGAAAATCTGTCCTGTTGTTTACCTGGGTGGTTGGCACAGAATCAGACTCTTCCACCACTCCTGGTGCCTGTAAAACATATCTGACGTGGAGCACATGATCCTCTTTCCTCTCCTCCCTTCCTTCCTTTCAGGGTAACAAGTCAGACGAGGTCTCTTGTTAGCAGTCCCACAGCTGTTAAAGGTATTGGGTGGACTGGAAGATCTGCCTGTAGCCCCAAGTGTCTAAATGGAAGGAGGAAGATTCCCTGGCTAGAGATTTGGGACTCTGAAGATGCTTTGGTCCTACAAAACTCTACAGCTTCAGGCTGCAAGGTCCAGACCTTGTCAGCTAAATTAAATTAGTCCTAGAATGTGTACTGGGGACACAAGCAACAAAATCCATTTGGGAGGGCGAAGCTGTACATCCAACCTGCTAATGGCTTATGCAAGAGCCCCAAATTCTACCTTTGCTGTTCACATTTCAAATTTTGTGTCTCTGTGTCTTTGTTGTCACAGTGACAGAAAGCACCAAGAATATTCTATGGGTTTTTTCTTTGTCATGGATGCAGAACATCCTTTGGTATGTATGTTTTCTCTCCCTCCTGGTTACTTTTTTCCTTAGCTTTCCCAAGAGCTTAAAAAAAAAATGAAATAATTAATGGAGTTCACTATGCTTATGCTCAGTAAATTAGTAAACACAAACAGACACAAACAATACAATACATACTAAATAACTTGGGCTGAATGTCATGATTAAAAATATGTTGCAGGTACTATCTGTTTTTATTTCACCCAACAGGAAAGCTCCTGCTGGCTGTAATGGGAGCTTAGACACCTGCATTCAACACAAACAGCCGTAAATGCCTGAACCTGAGCCTCACATTTGACTGCTTGGATCATATTTTGAGGTTGGGCTGTCCAAATACACAACTTCCACTTAATTCTGCTTGTGCTGAGAAGAAACAGAGAGGGAAAGGGGACTGGAAAAGTTCCTGGGACTAGAAACATGGTGTACTTTGGTCTGCAGTACGTGAAGCAAGGATTTCAAAGTCACAGGTGCTGCTGTCTTGTTCTGTGGGAAACACAGTCTAGGTCAGAGTTTTGGGCTGTGCACCAAGAAACAACTGAAATGAAACAATGAAGACTCATAGTAAAGGAAAGAAATTGTTTGGGATTGAACAAAAACCGAGGACTTTCTTCAAAAATATTAGTAGAGCATGTTAGTTTTGAGTACATCTGATGTGGTGGTAGAGAATAAATGGATTTGCAATCCATGAACACTATTAGAAGAGTGGTGTGACATGGCAGTTAGATGAAATGTCTGTGAACAGGAATGTAAAAGGTGAGGTGGTCAATCCCCATGAGAGGATGCCTGAACTCTACTGCGGATCAGTGGACTTTATTTCTATGCCAGTCTAATTAACTTTCCTAACTCCCAAGCTGACATACTTTCATGTAACACCTGTAGTGTCCACATAGAGATGAGAAAACACATCAGTGACAAGAGTATCGTGGGATTTATAGTGCCTGGCAGCAGAAGCCTGGGCATTTTGCACAACATCCACTTTTCTCCCTATATCAGTAGAATTCCAAACTTAGTGTCTTGGCTCAATACCTGGAATTAATTATAACAGGATTGTTAAGTGTGCATCTCTGTGAAATGTAAGGGGAATGTAAAACTTCATAGACTGAAACAGTTAAGAAGTTAATAGTGTGGCTGGCAGTTAACCTTATGGAAAACACACATAGCTTCTAGCAACAGCTGTTAAACAATGAGTCAGGGTGGAGCCTTCTTGAATGAGAAGACTGGTTGCCGGTGAAATTAAGATATATCTCAACTTTCTGTATTTCAGTATTCATACACATTTGGAAATAAAGTGTTGACAGATGGTTCTCGTGAACTACATCTGGATATATAAGATGCCAAAGTTGAGTGCATTATTCAAATAGGATATGGAAATACTCATGGACTCAGGATAATGGCATATTTCCAAAAGTTGATTGAAGGATATAATCATGATTGATGCAGAACCAGATCAGTAGGAAATCAGAGTGAAATTTATCTTTTGGATATGGATAAGAATTTTCTTGGTGGCAGTGGTGTTAGAATTTAAATACCCATTCCCTTTCTATTTTAGCTTAAAATCTTTGGCTATGTATGAATACACACCTTTTCTCTTGTCAAGACAAAATTGTAGGACACAGGTAGTTTGCAATAAATTAAGTGGGTTAAAAATTCCTTTTTTCCCCAATGCTTTCAAATCACAATTTTTTAATAAGGAAAAATAAATTTAGCAAGTCTCATCAGACCATGTATTCTTTTGGAACAATTCACATGAATTGACTCAACAGGGAGAAGGTTAATTTCCCAAACGTGCCCAGTTTCAGTAAAGAAAAGGATGGATGAGCTTACTTCGAGAGTAATTTGCTGAGAAAGAGGCCTGGGAAAAGCAGGATGAAGATGAGCGATTATCTCCCACATGAGATGGGGACACACAGAGTCTGTGTGTTTATGTGCACATGATCAAGTACTTTTTGTGTAAAAGCAACCAAGGCAAGTGACCATTGTGGTGGTGATCATGTTACTTCAGATCTGCTGGTTTGCCTGCTGACCATTCCTCTGAGAGAGCATGAAAAAGAGAGATCAGTCTTGTTAAAATGCATGGAACTACGTTTGCCCAATCATAAAACAAATGGTTTTTTTTCCTTTCAGAATTAAGCATAGTATGTTACACAGACTTCTAGGGGAAAGGGAGGTACCCCAGCATACCACGTAAGAGGCACGTAAGGGGAAATGTAAACATGTATACCATCTCCTACCTGTAGGGAGAACAAGAGTTGAGCGGGCATTAAAGTTTGAAACCCGAGTTCAACTCCAGATGGACAATTCAAGAAAGGTGGATTCCCAATCATGTGCTGTGGGCCGTATTTGAGGAGACAGAGAAGCCTGACTCATGTTCCAGTACAAACTTCAGTGGAAGGATCTTCAGCTTTTTTCCATCTGGACCAGTTCCTGTCAGCACAATGACGCACAAACACGGCTTTTGTGCTAAACTATTACATCATTTGGACTTTCTAAGAAGAGTCACTTAAAAGCCAAGTGAATCCCAACTCCTACTGAGCTCTATCACTGCATCAGTGTTAAGCTTTGTGATCTTGTGCCTGAAACCACTCAGGAGGAGAAATAATTTTTTCTGGGCTGTAACTTTGAATAAAATTATACACACCACCTCTTCATAGCTGGGAATAAACAATTAGATTCCAACCTAATTAATAGTGACAACTTTCTCTAGCTATGCAATTTTGTTCATCCTAGAAGCAACCTGTTCAGTACTTCCTAGAAAAATGTTCTTCTAGGCTGGCTCCTTGGTTGGCAGTATTATCTGAAATCAAAGTCAGCATATACCACTTGATGACTTGATCCTTGGACCAGGATTTGTTTACCTTCTCTTCTAGACCCCAGTGTTTATTAGATGGCAAGATTCAGGGCTTTCAAATTTGGTTAACATTTCAGCATGAAGAAAAAGATGTCTGAAATCTCAAGGTAAGTTGTTGATGTACTTTTGAAAAAACTATTTACACATTCCTTACCTTGTTAGGAAGAAAAACAGATCAGTTTTTCCCACATTAAAAAAGGAGACACTCAACAGTTTTCCCTGAAATAGAAAGCCTCTGAACCTAGAAGGACACAGCATCCTATGTATTTTTAAAAGCATAATGCACCATGAGATTTCTTAACTGAAATGAATAATGGAAAACAACAAGCCTTTTGGTGGTTTAAAATTGAATACTGTTTGTCACCTTTAAATGGAAAACCAACACTTAAATGATTAAGACTCAACATTATTAATTTACTGCAGACTTGCCAGTTAAAAAAGAAAGATCACACAGTGTAATTTTCTTTTAAAAAACCTTTTAAACCTAGATGGGGACATTAGGCACCTGATAAACATCTGTATAATGAAGGAAGTTAATGGATATATTTGGTTTTATCCCTATCTTATCACTTCCTAGTGTAAATGAAGCCTTTAAATGTGTATGGGTTTTGCTTTAGCATTTGAATAAATGAAAATTAATACACCTGTATCTGCAGGGGAAACACACAACAAAGCTTTAATAGAATAGTCAAACACTGTTTCTAAATTCCTGTAGAGTATCACCTGAGGAAATTGGAGTATTTGAAAAACAAAACCAAGGAACTTCAGTCTGTCTCCAACCTACCTCACTTCACATCAAGATAACCTTCAGGAAAGATTTTATAGAGCAGGGTTGCATATATTGCAGAAAATACTGCGTAGCCTTACTGTAGAGTATAAAAACCAGTTTTCAATCAATTCTATAATGTAACTTACTAAAAGAGCGTAACTTAAAAGATAATGGAAAACACATGGTATCTGATTGAGAATACTGTTCATCACTTAAATTATTTTATATCCTTTTTTCCTTTAAATAAATAAATGTATTTTTATGTGCAAAATGAAGTTGTGCGGTAACATGTCCGTATGGGTACTGTGTTCTTCCTGAAATCCAGATACATCATCACATTTTTTTCAAAAACAGTTTCAATGTAATATCCTATCTAATTGCAATCGATGCAATTTTTTTTCTTCTTTGCATGAATAAAGGGGAAAACATCTTCCATATTTACATAGCCCCTTCAAACTACCTTCTCTAGGAGTTCATTCAGTAGAAACACAATTTCTTGATGTACAAAAGGGAGATGGGTACAACATTCCTGTATTGTTTAGATAAAAATCTCATATAAATACAAACCAATTCCTCTGAAACCTTTATTACAGGAAGTGTAAAATCAATATAGAAGCAAAGGCCTAAGTATTCTACATACCCTCAGAGCAGCAGGAGGCACCAAACCTGACACCCTGAACTGCTTTGTGGAGGCTATCTGGAGTACCTTCACCCTGATGGAGCCAAAGTACTTTGGAGCCTGTAATGGTTTTGGAACTGCAGGAAGTTCTGTAAAATTGTATCACCAAATGAAATAAAATAATGGTCTTTCTGTGCATTCAGCCTCTTCTGTAAGAATCTATGAACACTGCTACCAACTCAGATGTCAGAGCACATTGTTTTTTAACTTTAGCTTTAAATTGACAACTTTACAAAAGAAAAGAGAAATAGCTCTGGGTACATCACACAGCAGAACTGTAAGGAAGTGTAGCAGACCTTCTCATGTGTAGCTTATGAGTTTACTTTGGAAAGAACCTCAGCACTTAATCTGTGCAGGAGGAACAAAGCTCTCCTGGACTGGTACCAATTTCTATTAGTTTGAGAACAACCCCCTACCCTCCAGCTCATGTTCCAGCCTTCTTTGAATTTCTTTTTGTTAGCTTGCTTTTTTAGCTGGCTACATACACTCTGAAAATTGCAGAATTACAGAACTGGTAGGGTTGGGAGGGACCTCTGGAGATCACCCAGTCCAACCCTTCTACCGAGGCAGAGTCAGCTACCGCAGGTGACACAGGAACGTGTCCAGGTGGGTTTTAAATGTCTCCAGAGAGGGAAAGTCCATAACCCCTCTAGGCAGCCTGTTCCAGTGTTCTCCCGCTCTCAATGTAAAGAAGTTCTTCCTCATGTTGAGGTGAAACTTCTTGTGTTTTAGTTTAAGGCCAAAGCTCCTCGTCCTGTCGCTGGCCACTGCTGAAAAGTGCCCGGCACCATCCTCTTGACACCCACCTTTGAGATATTTACACGGGTTGATGAGATCCCCTCTCACTCTGCTCTTCTCTAGACTAAACAGGCCCAGCTCCTGCAGTCTCTCAAAAGAGAGATGCTCCAAGTCCCCTTAGTCATTTTTGTGGTGCTCCGCTGGACCCGCTCCAGTGTGAGAAATGAGCGTGACTACAAACATATTCAATAACCGAATAAAACACTCATTCTGTTTTCTTTATATGCTTACATTTTATTACAGACTAATATGAAACCATCTCATATTCATACTAGAATTACTGTAATTACTTGTGAGCAAACTTAAACCAGTCTTGAATGTTTATATTTATTGCAAGCAGATTTGTATCTCCTGCTTATATATTCTACATAAGGATCCAAAATGTGGCTGAATATAAACAAGTTATATTTGGTTGTCTACAGAAATAAAAGTTAAAAATAGTACTGAAAAGAAACTTTACAGTAATGTATTCACACAATGACTCTTCAAATCAAATAAATGAAGTAGTATAGGATAATCTGAACATTAGATGTGAAGGCTGATTTATTTTCAAATAAATGCACCTAAAATGGTTCAATTAAAAATAAGCGTCAGTATTTGGTGCTGATGACTACAGACATCTTGAATGTTTAAAGCACAGATAACTACCCCCAGCCCCATACAGCAACTTTCGCAGATTCTACTTTACATTAGATCATGAAAGAATCTCTAAAATGCAAAGTGTACATAGCACAGAATTTATGTCCAAGACAATGCAGATTGAAATCTTGTGAATTTTCATAAGGTAAAAAATTAAAGCTATAGAAACTGATTTTTTTATTATTCTGCAAAGTAGAATCATGTATGTTTTCACTTTTGTAATACTTTCACAAATTTCCATTAAAGCTTTTTTTAAACAGAGACGACAGCATGAGCACAAGGATCCCACTGGCTTCCAAAAGAAAAGTAGTGCAGTTCCTCAACTTAGCTATTCTTTTCCTCTTATTTTTGCAAGCCAGTTGGGTCAAGACAAACAGGCTAATGCAAGCAAGAAAGTAAACTGTAAGCTTTTACATTAAATGGCCGAACAAACAATTATTGTACATGGTAAAACAAAAAAGATCTTTTGTCACAAGCCACTGCAGGAATATATGAGCTTTTGTGGCCAAAAAGCTTGAAATACTTTCTAAGTCTTCACATACATTTGGTTAGCGCTTACCAGTTTCAAGACATTTATAGAAGCAGTTATGGAGACATTAAGCTGTTAAAGCTGCAACAATTTAAATGAGGCAAGTTAGAAGGTTACATAGATTTTTAGACTTTTCCTCTTTTTTTTCTTCATACATAAAAATCTGTCTCCTTTCAGTGTCCCACCCATAATCAAACACTCTAATGCATTTTGATCTAATTACTACTTTTTTCATCTTTTTATCTTTTGCAGTAAAACTCCCAAGTTAACACCTGCTGCAGTGGACAATAGTAACAGGGACTGAAGCAAAAATACATCAAGTGAAGCCAAGTTTATGTTTTATGTTCTTTTCATTAAACAGTCTATTTTAACAAACAAACAGCACCAACTTTTACAGGTAAAAGTATTGCTAAATCAAAGCAGAAACTTCCACTTAAATTCAAGCATTCTTTCTCCTCCAAAAAGTGACATGTTTAACTAAAATTTCTCAAACATGTATACAGGTGTTTCAGCCTGAACAATGTTGTCAACAATATCTAAGTGCAGGGCTACATGAAGTTAGCAATGAACTGCTTTGTTAGTAGGCAGAACAGGAATGCAGCATTTTCAAAAACATCAAGCAAAATTTTCCTTATTTAAGGCTAAAAGATAGAACTCACAAAGTAAAAAAAGCAGGAGGCTTTATAGAGTAAAAAAAGCTAGCAGTTGTAACATAGCACTGCAAATACAGTGCTCTCATCACTGCTACCACAAATCCCAACAAAGCATCAGTAACTTGGGTGAGACTCATAGAGCAACAGACCTGTATTTCTAATTTGACATTCATTAGAATTTCAACATTCAGCCACAACCCCACTCTAAGCTAAATTTAAGTGGCCAAAACTTATAGTTATAAAAAAAGCCTTCAAAACATATACTTAAAAAAAATAGAAATGGTGTGTTAACAAATGTATGCGTAAAACAGATTTATAAATAGCTACAGTATGAAAAATATTTCAGTGCAAAGGCAATTTTAAGATTTCTAAAAAATACATTACAAATAATTTGTTAACTACACACAAGAAATTTGTCACTGCTACTGGTATAAAATGTATACCCATATTAACTTCTTAAAAATATATACACCAGTGTTTTATGTAGGGGACGGTTCTAACTGACCAACATTCAAGTCTGCAATGGCAAGTATATGTACACACACCCACACATGTGTATGTATTTCAAAATGCTACTGCTATAAGGACATTCTTTGAAACTTAAAAGTGCTATATGTTAAATGATAAAAAACCTTTATCTGTGGTGCTCACTGTTAGACTGTGTAAAATTCTGTTATCTTTGGTATACTGAAGATTTCATAACCTACTTTACAATCTCTGCTTGACCCAGGGCATTTTAATAATAAATCACTGTTTCTTTAATATGAAAACTACTCAGAATACTGTGAGGGACACTTCCTGTAAGTTGATTTTTATCTTATTAGAAAGTAAAGTAGTAAGTAAACTTATTTTGCCTCTGTTTTTTCTTGTTAAAACACAAAAAGGGAAATAATTTTTCTCTGCCACCCTTGTCCACGTGAAAGACAACTAACGATGTCTTGGCCGGGTCTTCCAATAAATGCTGCAGGTCTGATTCCAAATATTTTGTTTTCACACTGAAATAAATTTTTAGGTAATGTCCTCACAGAGGTATTGAATGAGGATGGCTATTAGCCAGTTGTAACCACCAAGCTGAAATTGACTGAAATCCGATTACTGCTTCAGATATTTTTGCACCCCAAAATAAAACACTGGACTAAAGAAACAACACAAGGATGCAGCTAATAGTTGAATTACTGCAAGGTAACATAAATGTAGCAGAGAAAATAGAAGTGCAAGTTGGCTGTCATTCTTAAGGGAATTCGAACAATCCTTGCAGTCAAACTAGTTTCTCTATCCCAACTGTGCTTCAACTGTTAGTCAACAGTTGTGTGCCACCTCGTGGTTTGCTTGCAAAAGCTAACAGTTGTGTGCTTTGTAATACGTCTACCAAGCCCATTAGCCAGTATCTAACCATACACGCACACAAAAAAAATCAAAATTAAGAGGATGAATCAAGACAGTAAAAGATACTCATCCAGAAAAACAGCTTTTCTTCTTTTAAGAAAAAAACCCAAAAAACTGTGTCAAAAAAAGCTTAAAATATAATACTTTCTGCTATATATATTTTACAATCATAGGGACAGGAAGTGAGAACACCAGGTAATGTGCATCTTTGACAAATTTGAAGATGTTTTAGGCAAAATGCTTACATTCAGTTTATAAGTAGATACCAACATTGGTGCTACTTACCTATTTAACAGCCAACTTGACTTCATATTGTGTGTGCATACTCTACACAAGGACTGTTTTGCCTATCCTTCTACAGGGGAAAACTAACCAAAACCATACATAGCCCTGATTTGGCCACTTACAAGGAAGTGAACATTAGAGAGTGTTTCTTGAAAGCAGATTTGCACAGAGGAAACACCAGTTTGTTCTACAGAAAGAGCAAAGAAAGAAAAGAGGACAGAGGAAAATAAGAAACAGCATTTGTTAAATATGCTTTAGGAGTATTTCATTTGAAATAACTAAGACAGTTGCTCCTGGCTGAAAATTAAAATTGTTGATCTCAAAATGTAGGTCACTGACTGAAACTATGCACTTCAAGTAACAAAGAAAATCACTAAAGATGACAGAAATAGTAAATACACAGAAGTCTTGACACAGGATGTAGAGAATTTTTAGTGCTATCAGTCTCACAGTACCAGACTGTGCAGATTGTTCATTGCTCCAGTAGTTCAAAACATAAAAAGAGGCCTATTGGCCTGGTAGGGTTCATACTTCTAGCTCTTGATCCTGCTTTCTCAACACTACCTCAGACATCAAAAGCCACATATAGTTTAATATGTTTCTGTGACATGTCTGTTTCCTGAAAAAATAAATTAACAAAACCACAGTTTTTAAAGGCTTGACTTGGTGTTCTGTCATATGGACGTTTCCAAACGTGACCCACTGTAGTGGTAGCCTGCACTGGAACGCCAATGCTTATTTGAATAGCCAAAGACAGATGGAAGTACTGAATAATCAATGCCTCTCCACTGCGTAAACATCACTTTTTTAGAATGAGAATTAGACCTTCTTGCTGGGGAATTGCTGCAGTCACTGCTTCTGTATCTTGGGCTTTTCAGACAGGCAAGAGGTGTGAATTCCGAGATGTGCTCCCGACAGTGCCTCGATGCATTCTGTTAAAGGGAAAAAAAGAAACAAATACACAGTAAAGAGACTATCTTGGAACCAAAAGCATATAATTGTTTTTTTTCATAGGACCACTGTCCCCTTGGTATAATAATGCCTTTCCCTAGATCACCACTCTGGCTATTTGTTTCATGTGAAAGTATAATCCCTCATGTTGCTTTGCAATCAACCAGTTTCAACATGATTAGTTTTATATTAGGACCTACAGAACCAGGCATGATTTTACACTTAACTTCTAAACCTGATAATGGACTCTTCAGAGAAGACATGAAGACACAGAGGCCTGCCTTTAAATCAAAGTGTTTTAAAACAAGGTTATGTTTAATTTTGGAATTTCTCCTGGTACATCTTTTTATCCCTGAACTTCTTACGTGGAATTTTAAGACAGGACAGATTCAAGTACTTTGCCTGGTACTTCCAAAGGGAGGAAATTCTTTACAGTCAGTTTGTGCTAACAGCTGAAGGTTCCAGAGTTTAATGCACTTGCTTTGTACTTCTAAGCAGTACTGAATTTTAGACTTGCTTAGGTTACATGTAGCATCTACACAGGCAATTTATACTGTACATCTCAATACTATCTTGCTCTAATTGCCCATTAAAATTTATCTTTCTCACATAATCACTCCAAACTCTGGCAGAATCGGCACTTCCGCCCAGGACATGCTCGGGACTAGAGAACACCACAGCTGCATGACAAGAGCCTGGACATGTGCATTAAATAAAACTAGCACAGCCCTTTCCCAATGAGTTTTTAAGATTCTTTTCACTAAATGCACATATAATTTCCAGGTATAGAGGTATAGAGGTTTTGTGATGGTATCTAACATATAAATGCATTATAAACATGGTTCAAAGCAATGTTGTTCATCAATCTCTCCATGAATGCTATATAAATCAGTTAATCCTCGATTCTTAATCATCCCCTTCTTCCCTGTTAATCAGAACACAGTAGCAAAAGGACAAAATTACAGAGTAAATATTAACGATGTAGCTTACAGAACTTTGGCTGCAATGTAACATGACACTTTAATGCCAATCACAAGCTTGAAACACTACTCTTGCATAACCTAGAGTAATCTGAAAGCTCTCTTAAAATACACTCTTGGAAAGGTCACAAAACTATCCTAAACTGCTCACCACAGTGAGGCCTGGGTTCTTTTAAACACATATAGACCAAATAGCAACATTATTACATAAAAATCAGGTAACACATTAGCAGTTTGGTAACAAATTTTCCTATTCTTTCAGCCATTAAGTGAAGCATTTTAATTACCATATAAAACACTTTTTTCTACACATGGTTCTGAGACAAGAGCCTTTACCAAGCCTGAAGCTAGTCAAGGAAGTTGGCGTTTTCTACTACTACTTGTGTAACAGCCATTAAAAGCATATCAGCTACTTTAGCTACCTTCAGCTACATTAAAGTCCTACAGCACACAGAGCACATGACATTTGTCCTTTTCACATACTGCTAACTTTGCACCTTCACTTAGTTCCTCGTGCTGCTTTTGGGGTCAGGAGAGCATGAAGGGACTGGAACAGCCATGGCATCCAGGTGGGAATCATTAGAGTAAAGAGTGCACCTTCTTACTCGTTGGCGTAATCAGTGGCATAGCAAGGATATGACAAAGCAGAGAACTTCATTCTGCTGGCCTTATGTTTGGGGAATTTAGTTCACTGCTTATGCTGCTCTTTCAGATATTCAGCTAAACTATCACACTTCTCTCTTCATCTGAGGCAGTAACACAGCAATGCCCTGGTCTGTACAGAACACAGCACAGTGGCAGACACTGTCAGATGCACAGCCCCAGTCTTCTGACCCAAGGTCCTATTCACAAGTAACTCACTATGATTATCTTCACATGTTACCATCTGCATTTGGTCTATATACGTATTCAAGAACATGAAAGATGATGGATAAACTGCTCATGGGTAAGAATTGACTGACTTTGACTCTGACTTCATGTATTCTACACTGGGGTGTAATGTGAGTACACACTGCAATAGTGACTGCAGTTCTTACACAAGAAATGTCACACAACACCTATACATAATACAGTGTACTTATAGGACATGAATATGGGTATATTGATTTATTGGTTTGCTTTACACGATTAAGTTTCTGAGATAAAAAGATCTTACCTGTGGCATGGAACATCTCTTGCAAAAACTAGGCTCTCCAAGTAAAACATAATGATTTTGTATCAATACTGATAAAGTACATCAAAAACTCTGGAGGAAACAGTTGATTTGTAAATAGCACCAATAGAAATTAATCCAAATTGGCAACACGTACAGTACTGTTACCTAGCTTTGATCTAATTATGGCTCGGAAGGTGAAAGATTTCCTTCAAGAAGTGGCCCATCGCAGTTCGCCAGTGCATTTTGGGCTGTTTTATGTCTCATACTCTTCTGCAAGGATGAGGAAAAACAGTGAGACTCTTGATGAATACAAGAAATGTGAATGAATTGTACCATTTGGTAACTGTTATAGCAAAGCCCTGTAAAAGTGATGGATTTTCTGACAGATTTAAAAAGGAAAGGTTATCCTGTGTAAAACAAGCTTTCTATTTCTGGATTCTGAGAATAATCATTTGAGGGTGTTTTTAATTCCATTTCAAACTCTGTTAAAAAATTACTCTCAAAAGCACTAAACTGACCAAGTACTGTGGGCTGTGTGTCCTGCCCCTCTAACAATACCCTGCACTGAATGGGAGAGGTGCCTGTGGTACAAGGAGGCCAAATTGATCCTACATTAAAGGGTGGATATCCCACTTCACTACTCCCCAGAGTAACTGGCACACTGAAGGGAGTGCCCCACACGGAGTTGATGGGGTGGTGCTAATGAAGGCTGACTTACAGCTTAGTCATTATACTATGGGCAGAGAGGGCTGGGGAGTTGCCAAGGAAACTTCTTCCACAGCATTCAAATATTGCAACAGCAAGATCCATTGCTTTGTTTCCACAGAGGAGGAGCCTGACACGTGACAAAGGCAGCAGTTTGCTGGAGAACACTTTTCTGAGCGCCCAGTGCAGTTGTTCAACAGCAGCTAAGCCCATTGAGGAGCAGAAGAATGACGAATCCCCAGAGAAGCTTCCCCAGGCAAAAGGACAACTTTGGGTTTCCCCAGGTGCAGCAAAGGGTAAAGATCTCACAGCATGGCTGATGGCCCAAGCTTGTGACTGAGTGAAAGCAAAGTAAAAAAATCATCAGTCAAAAACAAAGAGAAAAAGAAAAATATTTCCTAAAAAGGGATGAAAGTACAGAAGTCATTTACAGCTCAGAAACTAAAGACCTGGCATTTCAGCTACCAAATACTTGGAATTGCTGAAACACTGTCAATCAAAGTGAAAATTATAAAAATGGAAATAGGATAATTTAAATTGAATTTATATTTTCCCTAACAGAGTGGCTGAAATTCTGCTACTAATGAAAGAAGAATAAAGAAAAAGAAAATATAATCAATGTAGATTGGATATATTAAAAAAAATACCCTATTGCTTTGTAAAAGTAAAAGCTGAAAGAAACCTCGCAGCTGCACAGTCACCAGTTAAAGCACAAAATTCAGTTTGTGTCATTGAGCCAGAGTTGCAGAGACTACATGTATAAGAAATAAACAGATTTTGATTGAAATTACCAAAAGGCAACAGATTCCTCCAAAGCTTTTGCAGAAGTAATGTTTTAGCCCAAGCTAAAGACAACAGTTCATATGTATATATATTTATATCAATATCAATATACATGCACATATATATACATATACTTGTATGTACATATATGTATCTGTATACACATATATGTCTATATGTGTGTGTATATATATATATATATATCACGGAAAAGCTCTCTGAAAAAACCCCAGAGCTATATGTGGTATGTTTAAAAACATCCAAATGTTAATGATGGTAAACAATCACTCACAACACACTGGAGTGACTCTCAAGTAACTGAAAAACTTAGAATTATAAGAACTGCTTCAGAAGCTTTAAGCATTCTTATTGCCTGAGCAGAACTGATTTAGTAACCTGGGAGATAGTCACTAGTCCTGTGTTAATCTTTTCAATTGTTCCCGAAGCCCTTTTGTTAAAAAGAAAGCAATATCACTTTTAGGAACACAGTACATTTTAAAAAAATTATTTATAAGCTCAGTTCAAACCAATCCTAAGGCACTTAAGAGACAATTTTAGTCAGAATTGTCAACAGTAAAAAAACCTGTATTTCCCCTCTGATTTACATAATTACAGTAAATTTTATTGACTATATATTTTTGAGGGGGAACAAAGGAAAAAATACATTTTTTGTTTTAACCACTTAAGAAAGAAAGAAAGATATAAAATCTGCAATGGAAACCAACAGTCTCTGAATATTAAGTAAAAAGCAGTTTTCTTGCAGACTGTAGGAGAAACAAGATTTACTAGCATTTCTGCTACTCTTATATTAAATAATGTCATAAACTTTCAGATCTTCAGCTGTTTTCTTTCTAGAAAGAACACAGAATTTCATAAAAGGGAACAACATAAGGAAAGCTGTTTCAAAATGCATGCTTGAAAAGAAAATAAGCTGCATTTTCTAGCAGCAGAGAAGACACATTAATATATTCCAAAGATTGCTTAAGTGGTTTCCAGTACCACATTTTCTGTATGATGCTAGCAACATCAGCCTAATCAGAATTATCACTTGTTTTTTGTGGCCACTATCCTACCTATTCAGGTACAGTGGAAACACAACATGTATTCATTTACAGGCAGACCAATGATTAAAATGGGGATAATAAGAATCATAGATTCCTGAGGCAGAAACATTCTGTAAAATGCAGCAAGAACGGTGACAAAAATTGATAGTGACAGTGATGGACTGTGACAACAATTCATACAATCTTTGAGATACACAGAAGGAAAAAACTATACTAAATACTATTCCTCAAAATATAGTCGACATGAATCACAAATGGAGATAATGAGTATGGTAAATAATTTCTGATGATAAACTTTATAAAGCCCTTTGAATGAAATGGCCAAGCATGCAGAAAGGCAGAAAAAAGTCACCTTTTGTTCCATTAGAAACTTAGACTGCTTGAAGTCTGAGAAAGCATAAAGATGGTGGACTGCTCAACAGAAAGGCACTGATGTTTAGTCTGATTTCCCCAGAAGATTGTAGGAAGCAACCGAGCACATCATTTACGTTTAAAGCAAGGTAGCAGTTATTTAGACAAAGCAGATTGGAAGACAGGAAGAAACAAAGAGAGGGAAGAAGAAACACAAGCAATATAACTGGTTAAAAGTCACAGATCTTTGACTAAATATTAAAAAATGAATATTGCCAGTGTTGAGCCCAAAGTCTGCTTTACTACTGATTCATTTTCTAGTACCAATATACAATGTCTGTAAGAAATGCTACAAAACTTTTGTTAGGGGTTTTTATTTACTAGCTTGTTTCTTTACCTTAACCCTCACTCATTCTCTCTCTTTAAACTTTTAAATTAACTGCTCAGAATCTATACTGAGGTCAACTCCTTCCACAAGTAGTACATATTGCAAAGAGACATCCAAGATCACCAAATGAAGAAACATTAAATACTGATCTGCCTGAGAATGCTTTCCTGCTATTCTTTATTCTTTCCTGAAGTGAGGCATTATTACACCTGTACATTCTAGGAATACAAAACAGTGGCAGAGGGTTTTACATTTGCAAAAAGGATATTTTATTTTCCTTGGTAGCAAATTTCCTTTATTCCTTTCCCCTTAATACAAAGTACCTTCTCAATTAAACATCAAAATGCTACCTAACCCTTCCGTTGTTGGTAACTCATTCTTTTAACCTACCAGTGGCAGCTCATGGGCTGAAAAGGGCAAGGGCAATTAAGTTTTAAGTTCAGCACCTCTACTGTCCTTCACATTCTAACATATATAATATATAAAAGTTTACTGGGGTTAAAATACAGGAAACATTTTCTATTCATGTCCCCAGCATAGCACCATGGTTCCCACAGAACCTGGCTTCCTCTCCAGCCTTAGAAGAGCTGGCCTGTATTTCTCCTTTTGGGCTGAACAGATGAAAGGAGAGAATAGATTTAAAAATCCTCTTCCCATTGGCACAGCAAGGCACATTTATGTACAAATAATGGATCAGAACAGGCAAAATGTAAGTTGAAATATAAAAGAGGAAAAAATTATTAATAGGATATGAGTAAGTTTTAATACATGTGTTTTTGTAACAGGCATTAGTATGTTATCAGATATAAGTGCCTCTTATCTACCCTTATAGAGATCCCAATCCCTTTGCCCTTCTCATCTCCTCAAATCAGAAATCATGTGGAACCATGTAGCTGTCTCCCACCATCCTCATCAGCTGATTTCCCTGTGGTTGCTGGTATGGACGCACAGGTGTTGCCCCATGATTCAGGTTAATGCCACCATGTAAATGACAGGCAGCATCTTTCACCATATTGCTCAGATACCACAGATGGGGAACCTCTGCTTTAATCTTATCTCTGACCTTGGCCTAGGTGATTAGACACTTGTAACACAAAAAAAACCCTAACTTCACAATGGAAAAGATTATTTACCTGGATTCTTTCTGTTGCTGTAGGCCACAACTCCCTGCATAAGACCTTCTTCAGAACATCTGGAAGAAGGCTGACAGTTATGAGCAGAATTATACCCAGCCACGCAGGACCACTGGACAGCATTTGCATAAACACGTAATACATCCTCTGATAATTGAGAAAAGGCCTGGGAGGAAAAAAGATAAAATAGTTATTACACCTCAATACACAAAGAAAGGCTGACGGTATTAAATACAAGAATTATGCCAGTGGTGAAATACTTCAGGTTCAATTTCCCAGTTTGTGGGAGTTCATCCATCCCAGTCTTCTCAAAGGGAAAGCTAACCATGCACCATGTGGAGATAACTACCTCCCTTTTGTCTTCCAGACTGCAGGAAATATGCTGTCCCCTCCCTGCCATAGTGTCTCTCCCTTGCAAAGATAAATTAAGTTCATTCTTAATGTCTTTATGCTCTCCCATGTACCCTCATCTTGCCCCAGGTATTTCCACCTTTCTTCTTAGTGTCCCACCCACCACTGCCCTGGTCTTTGCTAAGGCACACTCCTTTGTATGAGACTAATGCTTGTTAACCACACTTATTTCCATACCTCTCAGGCTCCCATAAGTATCTCTAATACTTTCATGTTATGTTTCCCATCCTGTTTACCACATACTTATCAAACCACACTATTAATACCTTCTCTTCCTGATCTCCCTGTATCCCATGCAGATGGATGATTATTGAAATGCCATCACTGTGTCATACTGGGAACCAGAGGCCATAATCACTAAGAGCCAAGATCAAGGGACAGTTTGCAGCAACACTGCAGTGTAAAACCAGTAGGGCAGTTTCCTGACGGTTTCCAAAATTTGATAGTGTTTGCATGCTAAAAAGGTAACTGAGCTAAAATACATTTTGATATACACACAGTCACATCTCTGATACACGGCAAGGCTGGTTAGAAAACATTATCTCGGAAAATGTCACTTCTGCAAACTGATGCTGAAGAAACTGAGATCTGATCTTACTAGAAAAAAGAAGAGGCAGCTAAATAACCAAGAAGAGGTAGTTACTCATTTGCAAAAGACATGCTAAATAAAAATCTGTTCTCTAAATTAAATGGCACCTTAATCACCAAGCAATAGTTAGCCCCCTCCTTCTCTGGTCCCTCAAAATACTGTGTATACAAAGTAGAATGGCTCCAGCAGTAGTTAAAAAGATGGCCTTGTAACTGAGAGCTCCACAAGTGTGAAACAAAATTTCCAGCTCCTTGTTCCAACTTGATTTCCTTTCCAAAAATTTCCGTTTCAAGCACACAGAACTTGTAATAGCAAAACCCCCCAACAGTTTAAATTGGCTATGCACAAGAGTTACACTAATTCCTACAAAGCTTCTTACCAACATGAATAAGTAGGTGATCAGACACATACAGTAACTCCACTTTGCTAAGTAAGGAGGCAAAACAATGAGCTCAAACACAAGACTCTTGGACATCCGCATCACTTTGATATTGAGTTCTGCTCCCTGTCTATAGTTTTGACTGCTACAGCTGGCTTCCAAGACAAGCCCAGCAGGTAGGTGGGTACTCACCAACTGCACAGACATGACCTATTCTGTGACATTTTGACTCAGAAAGGTAACATCACCTCCTTGAACCAACCCTAGGGCTGCTTTTGACTGACACTCCTGAGATAAACCCAGTGGTAGTCTAGGGTCTGATGTAGTCTGGGGTCCTTGTATTCTTCTTTAAGAAGATTTTAGAAGACATTCATTGATAGAAGAGCTGAGCACTCTCCAGTTAGCAATTATGATGTGTTTAAAATAGAGTTCTGCATTGTACAAAGGCTAAATTTAATTCTGTGACAGAAAGGCGAAATATAACAACATTTCTGAAACAACTTTTGCAATGCAATTAATATTAGAGTTCATACCAAATAATTCCTCCCCAGAGCAGAGAAAAGACAATGTAGAATACCAGTGATCCCCAGATCATGAAGTGATTTATCCACGTCCAATAGTGTGTATCTATTGCAAGCTGAAAAAAAGAGATATTATATGATGTTATTACTATCTAAATGGAAGAAGAATTCCCAGCATGAATTATACCCTTTGAAAATAGGGAAGAATTCTACATAGAATTAGTTAAAAACATCTTTCAAGTCTGAGCACCGTTAAGAAGGCACAGATAGCAAACTCTCTATTTAAAGTAATGAAACAATTCATGGTGATAGAAGGAAACCAATATAAGTAAGCAATTAAACAATTTAAAAACAAGTTTTAAGAAAGTTTCAGTGGATGAAATACAGCATACCTTACCTTAAATGTAACCGTGAATACAAGCACAGTAAACACCACTGTTCCAAAGGTCCAAGTTCCAAACATCTATAAAAAATGGTCCAAAGCAGTTATAGGCAATATTGTCCACTATGTTGTGAATTGTTCAGAGTAAACATCTTAAAGCTTATTATTCCTTTGTATCATGACCTGACACTTGAGCAAAAACTGAATTCCTACATGATCTATCCAGTGCAAAGTGTTCTGGTTTCTTGCTCTGTGTGTACACACCTCAGATTTCAGACAGACAGGAAAAGACCACAACCAATGCTCTGAACCTGAAGTTCACACATATATTTCCTAATAAAAATCAAAGATAGCACAATTAACAAATCACTGAGACTGAAAAATGAACTGCAGTCATTGCATCAATCTTCTTGGATGTCATCTTTTTTCTGATTTCCCTTCTCTGTTGGACATCCTTGGCATCCAACAATTTCTTGGAGGTTCAACAGCATGTTATACAGATAAGCATAAGAATGTTGTAAGAATAACCATACTAGTACAAAAATGTCCATACATGTTTTAAGATAAAAGACTTTTAAGTTTTGATTTTCTCCCCACTTGCATAATGACATAAAAACACCTCTGCTTTTCAAGTGGGCAGAAATGACCATTAATGCTGATGGCAGGGAAGAACTAGTGGTGAACACTGTCACAGAGGATTGCTAGGACTTCAGCAGCTACCAGATGACCAGGTTCAGGATCCAGAGAAATACTGGGAAAGTGAGCAACAGTTAGGACACTGTATTTTAGAAGAGACTGTGCTTGTTTCAGGGTATTGCACCCATGAAAGAGAAGCGTCCAAGAGATCTGAATTACTTTGAAAGACAACTGTTGAGATCTCATGAACTCCCTTCTGCAGTTACAACTTCCACACAGGCATGGAATCACAGACAAAACTCAGCTCTAACTAGGATTACTGAGGGGTGTTGAGGGGGACAAAAAGGATATTTACAGATATCCTTGCTTCAAAGGAAGAATGCAAGTCTGTTGTTAGTAAGACAACCAAGGTTTCAAAGAAAATGGTGAATTACTCAATACTCTGGATAATCATCTTCACAAGCAAAACCTGCTCCTTGAATTTAGCAGCAAAGCTTGGGAAGGAAAGGAGCAGGCAACAGTGTGGGACCAACAGGTTGAGTTGTTTTTAGGAAGGAAAAGCAGTGGATGCAATATATTTTGAATTTAGCAAGGCATTTGACATTTGGACAATAACGAAGCAGGGGCTGGCTAAATGGACTACTACTACAGTTGAAAACTGGTTGAACTGCTGGACTCAAAAGTCCTTGATGGATGGGTGGCTTCTGGTAATCAATCAACCACACTAGGAACAGTGACTGGGCTGGAAATCATGGAATATCCCTGTCAGTAGCTGATGGTGACGGAATATCATGAGCAAACTACCAGGTGGTATAAAAATAGAGAACAGCTGAAATAATGAATGACAGAGCTTCAATCTAGAGGGACCTCTGCTGATTTGAGAAGCAGGCTAACAGACACCTTACAGAATTAAATAAGGAGAAGTGCAAAGATTTACACCTACAAAGGAGCAGTGACTGGCTGTGCAATGGCCCTGCTAAAAAGAAGCCGCAGTGAGGTTATGTGGACTACAGGCTGAATACAAGCCTATACTGTGCTCTCTCTATACATAAGGTAAACTGCACAGCAACTAGGAGGAACATGGCCACTGAAGAAAGGTTATTATTACCATCTACTCAGCTACAGTGAGGTTGAACCTGGAACACTGTGCTCGGTTTTGGGCCCTTCAGTTCATGAGTGATGTGAAAAAAATAGGAAATGATCAGTGGCAGGCAACCAAGGTGTTTAGCAGCCTATAGCTCTTCTGCAAAGAGGGGTGGAGGAGCTTAGTGTGGTGAAGAGAAGACTGAGAAACAATCTAGCAGCTGCCCACAAATGTCTGAAGAACTACAAAGATGAAGAACTGGAACAAATCCCTCTTCAACAACAAGAAATATTCCATTTAGGTATTGTGAGAAATTTTTCCTCCATGAAGACAGAAAAACATTGGAATAAGTTGCCCTGGAAGGTTATGGAACCTGCATCTTCAGAGATACTGAAAACCTGAAAAAGACTAAATAAAGCTTTCAGCAAATCAATTTTAATCAGCCATGCGTAGAGCAGTGAGTTGAAATGGATTATGTCCAATCTACATTTTTCTGTATGAGCTCACCCAATATTACACGACAAGGTATCCATGTGGAAAGTTGATCACACAAATATGCTCTGTGTGAAAAATTTTGAATGAAGAGCACAGCCAGTTAGAGGACATAAATCAGTAAGAAGCTAGGCTAAGATAATGCAATCAACTGAGAATGGAAAAAAATTAAAATAAACAAATGACTGACCAAAAGGTTCATGATTCACAGTAATCATTTCACTATTTTAAAACTACTTACTGTGTGACCGAGTCTATTGAACACTAGATAAAATTCAGAAAACCTTTGGATCTTTTACTTTGATATGTAATAGGCTCATGCCATCATTATATTTTCTGTGCCCCAAAAAAATCCTGTGCAGTTAACACCAGACAGGAATCTGGATCAGCAACTTCCAATCATGCCATTTATCAGCTTTCTTCTTTACAATATTGTTGTGTCATATGTAGCAGCTCTCAGAGAACCTACAGTTAGTCTAAGTTTCTGCATACTGAACAGATTTGTCCATACTTGCAGTAAAAGCTGCTAAATGAAATAAAGAACTTGAAACAACCTTTCCCTGTCTGTTTGTTAGGCTAGACAGAAAGCATTGGTCTGCAACCAAACCCCTTAACCACCCATCTTATTGACTCAGAAAGTGCGGACCCAAGATCCATAAAGCTGCTACTTTGGCACAGAGAAAGGTAAATGAAGCAATATGGGAAGGTGTGAGTTACAAAAATCCACAATGTCTTTTTAGCACTGAATGTCTACTACTCATGCCTTCAGGCAATGAATCATTCTTTTGTAAGTCTGTTAACATCTAGTTTATTAACAAGTATTTTTCTATGTTCTGCTCCCAGCCTATCCAAGACTTCCCTTCCTGCTCCTGTGACTGTATTTGTTGATCTTCCCATGTTCCAATTCAGCATTCTGCTCACCTATCTACCTTCCTGTTGTTTTGTATTTCTCAGTCTGTTATTCCTTTTAACTTAGTCTCTCTCAACCCAGCTTAATTGCATATAATGTACTCTGTATCAAATGTGAAAATAAAGAAAATCACCCAAGAAATACATTCTATTATATGGGTAAACTAAGATGACGTTTGCAATCTGCAATGACTTCTACAGTGCCTCCCTTTCTTCTTACCTTTCTTCTGTGGCTGGTTTCTAACTATGTTTTTGCAACACCAACCGTGATGTCCTATCCACAGTGGAACACCATACACACAAAGCAGTATCACAAAGTAGTAACAACTGACAGGAGATAAATCTTTGGCATCTTAGTTTTGCTTACCAGAAAATGACCAAGGGAGGCATTTATGAAGTAGATCTCAGTGATTAGAAGTACACTTTTCCATTATTCTAGTAATATCACACTACAGGAAGCAAATAGTTTCAAACTGATTTCTAAATACTGAGAAACATTGTGGGAGGAACTGTGTTTGGAAGCAAGCTTGATGGTACGTTCATTTTAATCTGACAGGCATCATTGTATGGGAAAGATATTGACTTTGTTCATTTTTTACTAGTTTTGTGGTAATAGTGATTAGTTCATTTGTTGGGGAAAAAAATGCAAAATTTTTGCTTCAGTACCTGTTTTAACAATCTGGAACCTGACTTGTATCATTACATATCACTTACGGCAATCGTGTTACTGAAAGCTCTTTTATCTTTACTGCTTTCTCCCTTTTCCCTGTTCAATAATAACATTTTGTTGCAGTAGCAAACCTTTCAAACCTTCAAATTCTTCACTGACTTTTTCCATATGTAAGCATAATTTAAAAACCGGGAAATAACTATCAACACCTATTAGCGTTCATGTGTGTATGACCTCCCGTGTCTCTGACTATTCCTGAACACTTGAAATTTTCAAGCCTTTAAATCTAAAATTGCAGCTCAATATCTCTCAAGTTTTGTACATAAACACAGGCATGCATCCTCAATAACAACAAATTTTCTATCACAGACACTCAAGACTCAGAATGTTTCCTCAAGCAACACATTATCTTCAAGTGTTAATATGAGTATCTAGTTGTAGACTTGAACATTTGAAATTTGAGAATTAGGCATTAATCTGGCTTTAGAGCCTTAGAATTAGATTAAATGTGTGCAATGGAAGACAACTAGAATTTCAGAAAGGAATCCAGTCAGAATATATGCAATACAAACTGTTTACAAAACTGGTACAGGTATGATAACTAATTTTCAGCACCATAACTATATGGTGATGAAGAATTTTGAACATCTAACAGAGAGCATAATGGTGCCAAAAAAAGCTGTAGTGCAGTGTTCAGTTCTGTCCAGTGGAAGTTCATTCTGTCCTTAGAAAAAACACTTTTAAACAAGTGTTCTCTCACACTAGAAGTTCATTTCCCTGACAGATGTCACAAAGGTGGTTTTTAATGATAACTGAACACTGCATTTCTAGCAAATGTGTATGTTGCATACAGGCAACAAAACTGTGTAGAGTTCATTCTCTCTCTCACTTTGAGGACATTTTCTAAAGCCATTAAAGCACATTATAGTATAAACTGTAAAAAAATTTCTATAGCAGAGAAATATTTCTATAGCAGAGAAAATTTCTATAGCAGCAACAAAATGTAGGTTACAGAAAAGCATACAACAGAATAACAAAATGCAAGGAAGCAAAAAGCTTTTTCAAAGTTCATGGTTCCCCATGAACTACACCTCATATACCTCAATATACTTTGCACAAAGTTCCTTTTATTTTAAGTACTTATAGAGTAACTATAAAGAACATTTCTAACTGTAGGCTTAAATGATATTTTACTGCTCTTTAACAGTTTAATTTAAGAACAGTGAAAGATGAAATGGATATCATGACAAATCCACAATAGTCTTACCATGTGAGTGCTGGTTGTCATTAGCTGAGGATAGGAAGAGAAGCAAGTAGCAAAAAGAAAAAAAAGCACACAAATAAAATAGACCAAAATATCAATGGATAAAATAAAATGCAAAAGTTCATAAAATTTGCATTCATGTGACTGCAAAGCAAGTAGAGATAGATTATTTTAAGCTGCTACATGTCAAAAATAATTAAACTATTAAAAAGCTGGTTATATTTAAGATCTTTTCTGATCATTCATAACTACTCTACTGAGAGTCTTTTGATATGTTAAACAGATATTCATCAGATGCATGTTAAGCATGAAACTGAAAAGTTACTGTATAAATTCAGAAGTAATACATGGAATTTATGTTATATATTTCTCCTAATTAGTATCCACGCCGATGTCTGCTTACTAATGCATAGTACATTTCATTGCATAGTTCAGATTTGTTAAATAGATAACCCATCTATCTCACTGTAACTCATAAAAGTTATCATCTTGCATGACATACTGAAGAAAACAATTAACACTATGTTCATTTTGCAACTGGCATTAAAAAAATTACCATTGACTGATGAAATCCAACACTAACCTGTCCATTGCTGGTCACAACTGTGTTGTCTAACAATAAATAGGCACCAAAGAAAAATACCACAGCATCAAACACTCCTAGGAATGTCCAATAAATAAATGCACGCCAGCGCAGCAAAGCATTCTTGGCAACATCTCTGTGTGAAACAAGAAATGTATTCATTATCAGCAGGTTTGAAAATCCCAGATAAATGAGATCATTCGTATTGTTTCTTGAAAACCACCACATTTCCACATTACAACTGTCTACCACTTCAAATCTAACCCCTTCCTCAAAATGTCCTCTATATTTATTTTTATTTGATTCCTACTAAACCCTTTTTACTGCTCCCTGTAACTCTGCTTATTTCAACAATGGCAAATTCCCTGTGCTGTATCCGTTTACTTTTCAATCTTTTTACAGAAGGTATCTCTTTTCCAGTGCTTGCTGTGCATGTCATAATCCACTGCAGATATTAAATGGAAACACTAGAGGTCTCTGGAGACTTTGCTTTATTTCCCCTAGGATACTTATATACAGACTGTTGCAACAAAATAAAACATTAATTTTATGTGGAATGCGAAACAAGGGGTTTGCAGTTGACTTGAAGCTTCAGGTCAAATAGAGTTTCTTGAATGTTTTTCCACAAAAACATACAGGGATTTGTCAACAACAGAACTCTTCACTAGCATGCATTTTCTTACTACAAAAAATTTTAAATGTTACTACTTCAGTTCTTGTCCACAGAATGGGTATGTATCAACTTGGCATACAGTACAGAATGCATCAGAGTAAATCAGGACACAGTTAAATGAAAACCATGAGTTACAGAAACATGCAGTATCAACCAGTACTTCCACCATTTGAACTTTAAAGACTGTCTGATGACCACATAAAGTAATTTCTCCCCAGAGATTAACAATTTGAAGTGCAAATGCATATGTGACCAACAATAGCCTCATCTGGCCCAGAACAACCACTATCGCTCAAAGCAGCTTAGCAATAGGCTCTGTGAGGTATCAAAACCCAGAAATTTCTGACAAATAAGCTCTGCTAGCTTTCATAAACCAAAAAAAGGCTTCTGAATTACCATTTCTATATTAAAAACATTGAAAACATCAAAGAGAAAATAAAAACATTACTGTTGAAACTCAACAGTAATCTTTTGTATTCCTCTTCAATTTCATTGGTAAAAACATATCACTACATTGATTAACGTTTGGGCAGCTAATATTACTTCTTTCAAAGAATGTTTTTCCTTTGATTATCTACTGTTGCCCCTCCCTGAAATGTACTGGCTTTACAGCTACAAGAATCTAAACTGGGCACTGTTCTTAATTTATATGGCCAAATGCAGTTAATTGGCAAGAACTGCATTTCAAGTGGCTAAGAACTTAAACAAGTCAATTCCAATGCCCAGAAGTGAGTCAACAACATGCAAAAGACAATGCTGGACACCACACAGAATATATCCTCTGATACACTCCAACACTCAGTCATCTTCTCTTTCAGAATAGAGCATGTATATAAAAAACCCCAGCATGTTTTCTTTTTTTAAAATACTTCTGTTCCCCATGTTTCCTCCCCATCATTGGAGGAAATAAAGAGTAATAAAATATAAAAATTACGAAATAAAAACTAGGAAATAAAAAATAGTAAAATAAATGTCCTAATTTGACTTTGTTAAACAGTGATTTCTATTTTGCTCTCACTCCCTTTGTAGCAAATGCATGGTGTGATTGGTAAATGTGCACATAAAAATACATGTCTGTCTATTGTACTTCGTAGGCCATGCACGTGGTCTTCAACCCTCCTGTTGCAGTGTACCTGATATTCTACCGTATCCTTGCAGCACAGAAATCCTGAGGACTTCCACTGTAACAGACACAGTTCTCACAACTGAACAGTCAAACTTTGGGGTACAGTGTTTTAATTTTACCTGTACAGGGAAGGCTCTCTCTTGAGTGTGTCTGGACTGATATGTTGTTCCATTAGACTGTACAAGAGGATAGGAAGGGAGGTGAAGCTGATATTGTACAGTGTTAGATACGCAGTATCATATAAAGTCTGTGGATAGAAAAGAATTAAATCAACTACTTTGAATTTAAAATTAAATCTTACTTTAAAATTAAATCCTCTGCATGAGACTTCATTTAAAATGAATGTGTGAACTTCTGCAGGAAACCAAAGTTATATTCCTTCAGAATGGAGGCAAATATCCCTGAACAGCTGCTAACTGATATAGGACATAACTCTCCACTTGTATTCCATTTACCTGGAGGAAGAAGATCAGCAAAAAAATCCATTTCATGGACCAGTCTGGTCCACATACTGGCTTCTCCTATTGTTTCAGCTGTAATACCAACTCCAAAGTACCCAAACTGAACAGCACATTCCTGTAGAGGCAGAATTTCTTCTCTGACACAACATCCATGTATCTCCCTTCCCTTTTATCTCCTCAATGTCTATAAAACATGGAGATATTCAGAGAAGAAGCAGGAGCACTCCAGAGGTTTTTCAGCTCTGTGTGACTGCAATATGCTTCACAAAGAAACATCCCAATGTGTCTTTGATTCTTCTTCTCACTGAGATGCTTTTTCACATATGCATCATCAGTGTACCCTCAAACCTACCATGTCACCCCAGAAAAAGAGCTGTTTATTTCCCAAAACATATTTGGTGATCATTTATTCTGGAAAAATTGCTATTAAATCCCCATTTTTTATTCAAAATTATATTTATCATTTAAAAGGATAAAAATTAAGCTAAATTTTCATAACACATGCTTTCATATCTAAATCCTAATGACACTTTATAAAAACCTAAAAAGTTTTCAGTGGTCATTTGAAATGGAAACCAAAACAGAAAAAATAGTTCTGTCATTTTAACTCCTCCTGAGGCTTTCTTTCAACAAATTCAAAACAATAGTACTATTAGTACAATAGTACTATTTTCTCCCAATTAAATTCTCACTCAATTTAATTCTTAATATTTAAAACATAAATCTTTTTTGTCTAAATTCAGTCACTCATTCCTTTGTCTTTTGCCCCCTCATTCAGAAGAAAGAAGAGGTAGATCTCTTCTGCACAAATTACATGAGAACAAGGGAGAAGAGAAAATAAACAAAAATTTAGGAAGGCAAATACTGGATCATCTCTTGAATGATGGCACTTTTCTGGTGAGCAACAGTTTACTCTTCCTCTATTTTTCAGTTTTTATATTTTCTTTTCAACTAATTGAATGATGCTATTCATCTGAAATTTGTAATTCATACCTGTTCATGCTAGAGAAGACTAGTTGATTCATTTTTATTCTGGATTCTAAAAATGAACAGCTGGTTCAATTACTCATCTTTCAGGATTTCCTCTATTCATGTCCAGTTGGCTTAAATCCAACTGACTGTATATTTCCCACAGACATTTCACTTTGCACTGGCATTTCCAAATATTGTATTTCTGTATTCCTTTAACATTGCTTTTATGATAATTCATAAAACTGACTTCTGTAACTTAAATGCAATTGCCACTGAATACCATACGAACAAAAAGTGGTATTCTTCTTTGTGTAAATTAACACTAAATTCTCAGGAAGATCCTTTTTTTCTGTTACAAAAAACACAAAAGAGATGACATTGATGGAAAAAGATCAACTAACCTGTTGTGAAAACCCACAGAAGAACTGATATAAAAACTGAGGAAAAATGAAGCAGACATTCTGAAAAACAAAGTGACTGTTGTCAAGCGAAATGCAAGCACTAATTTATATAAAATGCTATAGATATGTATGTCATAGTTTTATAACACTGACAATAGTGAGCATTGCAGGAAAAGTAGAAAAAACTACATATATTAAACCCCAACAGTCACATCTTGCAGTAATACTGTTAGAAAAAAACCACTTAAAATACTTTCAAAACAATCTTACAAGGCTGCTGTTTGAAAACTAAAGGGCAGTGAAATTTGGGATCCAGGAACACATTTCAGTTAAAGCAAAGCAAAAAAGGGACAATCCACAGGAGGAGATAAACCACGATAAGCAAACATGGATACTCTGGTTAGCATGGTTTCCAGCAAAGCAGCTGTAAGGTGTTTCTAGCTGTAACCCCAAATGTCATTCTCTCCCAATTATACCTACAGTCAAACACTAGAACCCTGGATTACCCTGTGACAGTTCCTTTCTATAATCTTCCATTGTTTACCAAAAGAACTTGGATTGGATGCCAACATTTAGAAATAAAAAAGCTGTCTAAATAGGGGGATGCTCACTATGAACTTTCTCCACCTACACTATCCTAATGAACTTAGCATAACCTAATTTGCAGTAATGTCTAAGTTCTCAAATACTATTTCCAATGTGATTTAGAAGTTTGCTACAGAGACAACCTGGAAGGTACTGGAAATAAACAGACCAGTATGAGAAGGAATTAGTAGGATATGAAAAAATAAGATAAAAATTTTGGTTTTAAATGTAACATCTATTACAGAAGCTATCCATATAAAAGCTATTTCACTTCATGTTCAGAATAAAAACATTAATCCCATTTCAGCACTGCATCTGGTACTCAAGAAAATCTCTTTACGGAACTGTTGCTGGTTTGTACCATGAGCTGCAAAAACTGTATATAGTCAGATATTACCATTTAAATTTTTGAGGTTTATGTAATTAGAATAAGCATTCCCCTACCTTATAAAAGAAGTATTGCACAAGTTCAGATATCCTGATGTAATAAAAATGCCCATGAACAAGCAACATTTTTTTCAAATGTTTAAATTTAGGTATTGCATAGTCACTGTTTCTTGCTGCTTGACGACCTTCTTTGCCAATGATTCCTTTAAAAAACAAAAAAGAGGTGAAGCTATTTAATAACTAAAGAACCATAAAAAGATATCATTAATTGCAAAATTATATAATAATGTTATGGTACTTATCTAATGGGAGATCATGACTGTATCTCATATAAATCCTAGGATAAATGCACTAGAAGTTGTCTTTAACATATAGAACCTGATTCTTTGAGACTGCCTGTTTTTAAGAAATATATAGTTTTTGTTATTTCACTTGAAATAATATACTAAGGAGCAGGCTTACCTATACCAACATGTGCTTCTAGAATCATACTGACATCATTTGCTCCATCACCAATTGCTAATGTGATAGGATGTTCCTTTGATAACTTAATCAACTTTACAATCTGGAAAAAAAATAGTGTTACAAACTCTCCTCTGTAATGATTTCTTGTTTTGCATAAGGATTACAATAAATAAAAATTACCAAGACAGTTTTATAAGAAATTCACTGAAGGAACACAAAACCAACATTACTCAATGCAACAGCTATGCATAAAGATCACAGTTTCTTCATGTTACGAAGTAGTTATTCCAAACATTTTTTAAATACTTCCAAACTACTTTGAGAGAGATGGACAGGAGGAAGAAGAGCCGCATAATGGAAGATGATGTTGCAATTGCTTAATGCTGTGTCAATGCATCAGTAAATTAAGAAAGTTCCAGAGACAGAGCGCACCATTTCAAAGAAATCCTGAAATGAAAGACTAAAAACTTCTGCTTTTTCATCTGTGTTGAAGTTTTTTCCTACATTTAAGAAAATATATTGGACTCTGTATGCATATGAAAAGTATTGACGTACAAACTATCAAAAAAATTTGACTTCAAATCTCTCCATTACAAATTATCACCTCTGTAAATTTGGTACAGACTCAGCTGCAACTAAAAACTTCTACAAACTTCCAGATAGTTATAGTGCTGGCTAAATACATTTGTTAATGTGAATAGGGTTACATATGCTGTACCTGTGCACTGAGAAAAAGAGGTGAGAAACTGAAAGAAAAAAGAAATGAATATTCTAGTACTTGTTTCATTTAAAAGTTCTTCAGCTATCTTCAGAGGTTTCAGTAATGGAAGGATAAGTTTTTACTTGATACAAACGACAAATGCAACAGTCAGGTACACTTAAACATGATAATGCACACGTTTTTTTGTCTGGATTCTTCTTGGCTTTCCACTTATGTTAAAAACAGAGAAAAAATATCACTCTGCAGTAATAAATAACACAGGTTCTTGTAGTGTCAAAAGAGTAGACTATACAAAGCTTGTTAGATTAAAAAGAGAGCAATTAGTTCATTTATTAAATATGTTCATATTAGCATATAAACCATAAAATTTGAACAGTATGTACCTAAATCAAATTCAGGTGCAGAGCCGGGTGCTGCTTTAGCACACCATTATCTAAATTGCTTCCCAGCAGAAATTCTCCCTTCTCCAATTTTTTTTTTTACTTTTTCCATTTTAGAAGATACAAAAATGAATGGTAGCATCTTATCATATTAAGTCATACAGAGTATTAACCTTCCATATTTACATCTGTGCATAGCTAACAAGAAATTATAAACTAAACACAAACCTGTGCTTTTTGCAGAGGTGCCATCCGACAGCACAACACTGCAGTGCAGTTTCTGCAAATATTAAGAAAGATCTCTCTGTAGTTACCAGAGCTCCCATCATGTCTTGGTTTCATTATTAATGATAATGCTGCTCCATCAATAATTAAACCATAATCTTGCGTATCAGTTGAAAGTCTGTTCAGGGATAAAATATAAACTAAGTGTCACTATAAAATTCTCAGACACGTTTAAAATCTGGCAATATGAATTATGTGAAAATTAATTAATAAAAAAATAGTGAGTATAGAATACCGCAAAGTTAATACACTTCTAAAGGAAATTCCTTGTATGAGACTGGTATTTACAACATTTTAAAATTCTGGATTACGTTGAAAATATTCAGTGCTTCACCAGTTTGAATACATAAATCTGATACCTCAGTGACTTCACCAGTGAGTATATAATTAATGACTTTTCAGTTTGGTTTGAAAAAGTTCCAAGAACTGTAGTGAGGTAAACCAAGCTGCAGGAATAAAGTTAATTTTGTGGCACATTCCATAACACAGCGGAAAAATAAGTTAAAGGGAAATGCCTTTGGTACTCTGATGAGGAAATTATTTTTTTTTTACAGAAGTAAATTGTGCCTTGAAGGAAATGCCTAAAAGAAACCTGTTGGCCCAGATGGATAAGGCCACTGTCTACATCTAGAGTATGGATATTTTGCCTTTAGAGTAGTGGCTAAGTCAAATACGGGTTTACTTTTATTTATAATACTAAAATAAAATAAATAATTATGTTTCCTATAATATCACAATATATTCTTATCGACAAAAATCTATTTGCAGTATGCCTGTAGTAATTTGAGCATTGCTAGGAGTGTAACCACGGTCACAGGAAGTAGTTTATTCACGACTTTATCATACGCTGAACAATGGGGGAAGATAAGATAGTCTGGACTGCAAGAACCATTTTCTGCAGCATCCAAATGAGCTATTTCAGAGCACCCTTGCATCTGCCTGCATTACACAGCAGCCTCAGGCTCCAGGTCAACAGTGAATGTTGTATAAATGTACACTGAGGTTTATTTTTACTCTCTTTTCTGTGTTCCAAGGTTATACACTACTGTGCATGGGGTTTCAACAACCATGGTTTCACCAAGACCAGTGTTTGTGAGAAAAACACCGTATTTATTATTATGTATTTTAGGCATCTCCATCTTTTTTGCTAGAACAGAAGTTATTTTTGACAAGTAAGATAAAATTCTGTAAACTACATTTAATAACAGTTCCCAGATATTTTCACCACTTTGTTAACCGTTGGCACAAATAGGGCAATGCCACTGGTGTACAATGATATCAAATGAAAAGGTATCATTATGAAGTTCAAGCAATGTACTGCATGTTTGGTGTATTATAGTGAAATATTTTTAGCCTGAATTTGAACATACAGGCAGAATCCTGCTATTACTATCTTCATACTATTCTGCAGCTCTGGAGATAAAGGCAAAAAAAAAATCTAAAGAGTTTTAACATGCAGAAAATTGGCACTGCACAAAAAGTTAAACAAACATGTTTGATCATACCTTGTAAGTCCTGGGGTACTTGAACAAAATGGTATGGATGACATGGAGAAAAATGACTTATTTAACTGAATATACAAATGTTCTTGATTAGACCAATGGGGTATAAATTGTAAGGAGAGCTAAGAAAAATTATCTAGTCCAGAGATTTAAGCTGTAAGGCTAGGAGTTATAGAAAATCTCTGCTAAAATAGTATCACAAATGCTTGTAAACTTATTGCTAATGGTTTTATGGTGGAAAAATTATTACAGTATCAGTTGTGATTTTTCTTTTAAAAGTCAAAGTAGTACCAGAAATGAGATAAATAATCATGACTGAAAACTTAAATTTATCTAAACAAGCTTATACTTACTTGCCATACAATAATTCACACATTAGCAACAGAAACTGAAACATACTGCTGTTCTTAAGGTAATTGGTCATAATTTCATTGTTTACAAAATGCCCAGAAGCCTGTTTCTGGCCTGAAAATCCAACTTTTTCCTTACCCTGAGAAGGTATCCCTGGTTAAGCTGCCATTTTGTCTTATGACAGTTTTGTTTAGGTCAAAAAGCACATCGTGTAAACTCTGCTCCTCAATTTTCTTTGTGGTTAGCTCAAGTATTTGTGTATTTCTTCGGAAGAGTTTGCAAGCATAGCAAGTAGCTGCAGCAGTCTCCATTTTGTCTCCTGTCAGAACCCAAACTTTAATTCCTGCTTTCTGGAGTGCTTCAATAGTGTCAGCAGCTTTTTCTTGTAGTCTGTAAAGTCAATTGACAACATACATTGACAGATTGCTTGAAAATGAGAAAGGTCTTTATTGAAAGATTTGTATAAACAAATAAAGAATTTCAATAAAAGTTATCAGATCTAAGAATTTTCCTGGAAGTATGACTGCAAAAATGTTTAGGGGACTAGTATATGTTTTTGAATCTTTTTAAGACCTAAAGATTCTTCCTTCATTTCCTCAATACTCATTTTGTAGTCCTTTCCTCCAAAACTTTACCTATAACTTGATCAATAAATTATTACATGCATGTAAATGGTTCACAAACACTGATTTTTGTACACTTAACTATTATTATTTGCTTTCTAGGTTATAAAGTTACCATGTGTAACTTTAGTAAGCTAAGGGTGTGGAATTGATTAAAATCAGGGGTTTCCCAAATAACTCTCTAATGCAGACAAAGAGTCTTCAATTACTTTGTCACCATCACTGAGCATAAGAAACTAAGAAATGTAGTAACTAACCGATCTTCAACAGCCGTAGCACCAAGTAATATAAAATCTCTTTCTATCTTCTCATACACTTCTGCCAATTTCTTCTCCCGGTCCTGAAGGGCCAACTTTGCACTCTGAAGCAGCTTCTGTACATTGCGATATTCTTCTGCTGTGAGCTTTTTATATGCAACACACAATGTTCGCAGTCCCTCCTAAAGAACGCAATCAGAAGAATCAAAATGCATTTTACAAAACTCTTCTTGGACTTCTTGCTGGTGTTTATGCTGGAGGATTTGATAAAGGAACATCATGAAGTAACTAAGTATAGACTGGTACAGTATAGTATAGACTAGGATATGCTTCAGCTTAATTCTGTTCTGCTCTGGAAGCAGTTACAACCTGATGGACCAACCTCCATCTCCCAGAAGATAAACAGCTCAGTAATCCAACTGGATACGTAAGATTACAAGAGAAAGAAAAGTCAAGGTAAAGGTTTCCTTCCCTATGTGTATAATTAGGCAGGATGGGTCAGAATAAATAATAGTAATATAAACAGGAGCTCTGCAGAGTCTGATTTTGATGCTGTGTTGAAACAGATCCACAGACAGGGACCAAACATCACAAAGAGAACTGAAAGTGAAAATCCAACTGTACCATTTCAGTCAAGTGAAAACTAGAATTCAGCTGTGGGTGTCTCAGACTGCATCAAACTTCCGAACTGCGTGATGAATAAGAAAGGGAGTATATAGATTGTGTAAGGTAGGGAAAAGCTACTTTAACACAGTAAAGTTTTGCCACCTGAGTTATATATTGCTTCTCACAACACCCTTTAACTGGCACTTCAGCTTCCTTAACTTTAATCCATCCAGTAGGGCTTTGTATAGTTACTTATAACCAAACCAAGAAGGAGAATTATTAAAATATCTCCCTGCCTCTTGAAATTTATAAAAGCAGTTGCCAGGTATTTTCTTTGAGATGCTTCTGTGTGTAGGAGCCAGTCCTATTTCCAATTATGCGGGATGAAAAAATAGGTGCTGGTCTGGATTTCTTTCTTGACAGACACTGAATGGATATGACAGGTAAATACTTTTCGATTTCATTAGCCTCTTTTACTTGTAATTATCAGACAGCTGTCCCATATAATGAAGCTTAATAAAGCACTTAGAGTTTTTTGCTTCAAAGCAAAAGCAGGTGACACTGTAGGGTTTTTTATCTGCATATCTGTAATAATACTTCACTTTCAGTTTGAGTACTGGATGCCAGCAAATTATATGCTATATAAGACTGGCAGTTGTCCAGCATTGCAATGAGTTCTGCATATTTTTGGACACAACAAAATTCAGTACTTGACCACTCCAAGTATGACTTTTAGGTAAAACCAAGTTCTGAATTTCCTTTATAGGTGATCAGCCAGTTCATAGCTGATTTTTAGCAAGCAAAAGCTAAGATATGGATGATCACTGCACTGTCTTCCCAGAGCTTGTAAAGCAATCAAAGGCAGCAAATCACAGCTGCTAAGGCTGGGGACTGAAACTAGCAATAGTTTTTATGGAGATTTACAGTTTTTCACTTTTCTTCTATTCAAAAATTAATTCAAAGCACGATTGTGAAAATGCCATACTAACGAGTTAACTGATGACCTCTGGTTTAACAACAGTTGTGCATATCTAATGCATTCATATTGCACCACAACTGACATTTGGAAGATGAGATGGAGGACCGATGCAAATAAGGGAGTTACACAGACTGCTACCCACAAAGCCTGAGTGAACCTTGGCATAGAATAACGTTTGGTGCCTGTAAAGACAAATCTGTTAGCAGATAAAGCAGGAAGTCAAAACACTTAATTTCTTTTTGACACTAATATCATGTGAACAGATCAATAAATGGAATCTTACCACTGCATTGCGTTGTACTCGGGATCGTACTTGGTCAATTTTACCTTCTTTAACCCTAGGAAATATGGAGGAATCTGCTCCCTTACAAAACAGAAATATATCACCTAAAAGAGACAGCATATGGAATTCAAAATAAACAAATATACTTTCTTCAAAAAACATTCAAATTAATAAGTCTTCAAAATGTTTTCTTCCAACTTTTTTGTAACATTTGTACTCATGCTAGTACCTGGTCCCTTATTTTACAAAGAAAGGCATACAGACTGTGTTTAATGCTTAACTCTGATAAATCTGAAACAAATTCAAGTGAGACAAAAGAATCAAACAATGTGACAGCCCTACCTGTTGAAGATTTAACGATTACACTCATTCGCCGTCTCACAGAATCAAAACTGAAAACCTCCAATAGTTCAAACCTGAAACAGAAACAGAACTATTTTTTACACAACTCTATTTGTCCTGCTCCCTAAACTGGTTATTATGACTTCAAGCATATAAATTAAACATTACTTCTTACATGGAAGATTATGTTGAGTACTATGGAATATGGAACTAGTACAGAATGAAACAGCAGGCTGCAAATAATAAATAAGGAAAGCCCTTAGCATCCTAATTATTTGAAACAGAACTTGTGATGTCCCTAAGTATCTTCGGATGTATAATCAATCTCATTTATTTAAGTAGAAGACTAGAAACCTTGCAGCAGAGCACTGTACTGATTATGAGTAAGTTTCTATGTATAATACTTAGACATAGCTTTAGAACTTAAAATGCATGCTTAAACCCAAGTCTTTATTTTATATTTTTCTAATTTTTACTATTCCTAATCTCCCAAAAGTGCCGACCTAATTCCATAATCTTGCTCAAATGTTGATAGATAATTTATTCAAGTGAAAAAAAAAATATTTCTTTTTACTAGTTTTATACCTTCCATACATTCTATGATTTGACTTTATCACATGTTCCTTTCCCTTCTAAGAGGGACAATGAACACAAGCTCCTGTTGCACTGTTTTGGTTTCATCAGTTTGTATACTTCTATCATTTACTCTCTTATCTATTTCCATAAATTTAAGAGAGCATCTCTTTTTCCAGCACAAACATAAGCAATCCAATCATTAATCCCAACTTCTTCAGGATTCATCTCTGTCCAAATCTGCTTGTTTAATTAGATCCTTCAGTCCTAAGTCCTTTTAATGCCACAGTACTCAGACTTGTGCAAAGCCACATCAGGCCTATGTCTACAAACTGTGATGCATTTGGGAGAAAATTCTCAATGACCATAGTGCTTTCTTCTGAGTCACCAAATGATACCGGCTCCAGTTCTTACGAGCTGAGCAAAAAAGTCTTAAGTAACCTTTGGGAAAAATTCTCCGTATTATCCTAAAAGGGGGTAAAGTAACAGCAGGGTTCCTATATTTGTGTCCAAGAGTCCCTGTGTAGTTAGCAGAGTACCCAAGCAGGAAGATACAGATATACAACAGACTTAACCAGCAGACATCTAGAGAAGTGTAACGTAAATTTTCAAGGGTATGTACATATCATGGAACAGCTGTATTATTTCAATGTTATTGAAAATTTGAGTTATATTATGGTCCACAAAATTTATTCTACAGATATTACCCTCCTGTAAATTCCATGGATTATTTGTGAACAACAAAATTGGTACACAGCGTTTTCTATTAAGAATATATTATTTACCACATAGAAAACCATCAGGAACTATTAGATTAGGTCATGAATCCCACACCACACCTTCATTGTCGTATCAGTATTTTATTCCGCATATAATATCAAAAAAAGTGAAAGTAATTAAAATTACTAAATTTTCTTTATTTTTCTATTAAAATGCAAGGCTCCTGGCCTTCCTGACTTAAGAATTCATTTGTAAGGAAACAATGGTTTATTAAACTCAACCACAAAAACTCATCATCAGTCTATTTTGTTATATTTTTAACCACTCACTTTTCTATGTTATTTTCCCGATTTAAGATCTCCATATAATTGTCTTTCAGTCTTAGATAGGTGTAACCAAGTCTGTAAAATGCAACACAGAACACGAGAATGAATGCAACAAATATATAATTATCCAGTTTAAGCATGTCATAAGGATTTAAGACTGAGCCCACAACAAACCAACACCAAAATCCCAACCTGTTTTTAGTTGATTTTAGGCTATGAATATTTGTGAATTCATGTTAAGAAAGCAATCAGCTGTAGATTACTTGGTGGCTTTTATTACCATTTTTGTTCTGAAAACAATTTTGAGCTTCAGTGATTAGATCTGTAGTTTAGAAAAATATAATACCAAAGTACACACATACCTCTGTATTCCTTCAACTAAAGCAACTTCATCAGGTGATGATGATATATATATACAAGATCTTCTTGGTGCCTGGTTTTTCTTCAAACCATCTATGTTATCATCATCCTTTACCTGAACAGTGTGGCAAAGACAAAGAGCTCGGAAAAATAGTTCCTCTCTCTCCTGAAAAATAAAAGGAATGGTTGTCATTACAAGTTATCACTTGAAAATTCTTCTTATGGAAGGTGATCGATATCACTGATTACTGCTGATTATTAATCCGACAAAGGCAGGCTCCTTGATGGGGAGCCAGGTCTTTCCCTGTGGTAACCACACAGTTGTGTCAGAGCTGTTTGTACCCTTAGGATTGCCACACAGACCAGGGTGCTGGGATTGCCATACAAGTCAAGCCAATGATGCAAAAAACCCCCAGCATGCATCTTCTACCTCCTCTGAATGCCTAGATGTGGCTGAAGGTATTTTTTCTTTACTTCTGCTTAAACTTTAACAACTTGTATTAATTAAATACTAGTCAAGGTACCATTTAGAAGTCCTGAGTTCACACAGAAGGATGTAGAACCTGGAGCACAGGTCTTAGCAGGGCTTACAGACTTCAATCTTTTGAGCAGCTTGAACACTCCTCGTAACAAAATAAATTACTGAAGTGCACATACTTTGGCAGCTCCAGCCAGCCACTTCCTAAAAAATTTCAGATGGTTTGGTAATGACAGCTCCTGGCACCAGAAAGAGATTTCTGTTTCATGGATACCTGTCTGTGTTATATCTTTATCTTTGTGTCTGAAACCTATTCTTCTGTGCTGTTAAATACAAACTGTCTGTGCCATTGTGATTCCAAGATAAACTCAGCATACCTCAGGACCACGTGCTAAGGGCCATGGGTGAGAGACATAATGCTGCTGAATTACACCAACATATTTTAAGAGACCTCATTTTGTCACAGTGAAGGGTATGATATGAAGTGGGTGTGACTGATATGATACTGTACTGATGTAATAAAAAATACATTGTACTTTGGCTGTGATTATCCTGCCTATATACACCTTGTTCACCTATTGATACTTGAAGACTCCTGAACTTTCAACTAATTTTGCTTTACACAGCAAATAGCCACAAAACCTACATGCTGTAGGTGGCACACTTCAGATGTGGCTAGATTAAGTCACATTTTAAAGTAATTTAATTTGATCATAAACCATTCTCTGGCCACATTTTCACTCAGTGATGACTAAATAAGTGCTTGCACTAAGCCCCCATTTTCCCCTTTGAGGATTTTCTTGTCTTGCTTTCCCTGTTGTAGCTAAGGTTAAATGGAAACCAGTTATCTGTGTCTGTAGCTATTAACCAGAGAAAGTTCTATATTTGGGTTTTAACTCAGCTTTACAACTGCATTAAAATGAGAAATTTCCCATTAAGCCTTTAAATCTTACTCTTAACTAGGAAGTGAAAATGTCTATGCAGTTATCCACTTTGATTAGTAAAATTCAAGAATGTTGAATTTCTAATACTCCCTTCATCAGTACAGTTTAATTTTCATGTTTCATAGTAAAAAAACAAGAACATCGAAAGAGTTATCATACCTTTCCACTACCTCCTGGAGATGAATCAATCATATCAATGCCTGTACAATCATGGAGGATTTGTCCATTGCAGATAACATGTGGTACATAAACATGCCCTTCAATGCAACATTCTACAAATTCCATATTGTTCTCAGTTAACGTTCCTGTTTTATCTGTGAAGATATACTCAATCTGCAAATGAGCCCAAAATAAAAACAGCAGGAATGTGAACAGAGATTTTCCAATGTCTCTGAACAAAACTGAGTTTGTTACTGGGCTACAACTTCCTTTGAAAATCCTTATGCTCTTTCAGATAAGGAAGACAACAATTTCTTTTGGCAGTTATCTTCATAGAAATATAGGCCCTGAAAGATTTCATCCTAGAAGAGTATCAAACAATGCTATCTTTTCCCTCATAATGCATATAAATGATGTGTTTAACTTACTTCCACTCTTCTCTCTAAGTCCTTTTTAGTTTTTAATGTCTTTCTTGCAGGTATTTATAGAAACAAAAGGCACCTAAATTTCATTTCCCAAGGATTATTATTTAATGCACATGCCTGGATTTGGATCAGTTACTGTCAGAACCGTCTTTAGGGTAGTATCAGAATTCCCCTACACTTACATTAGTTTAAATCAGGATTGTAGACACAGACAGTTATACACATGGGCACTGTAATTGCCCTGGAAACATTCATTTTGTCTCAATTTTGAATTTTTCATTAACTTTATCTTTTACAATGAGCCCCAGCGCTTAAGTCTAACAACATTACAAATAAAACCAAACTCTGAACTATCAACTAGAAGAACTAGATTGGCTCAATTTTGGATCCTTCATGTAGGTATTGTGTACATATTGCATGGCATATTTGATAAACTAAGAGAATGAAGTAAGGTAAGCAACTGAACACTGAAAATAAGGCTATTATTTAGAATTCATCAGATTGTTTATCAAACTTCACCATTTATGCAGTGCATTGAACAAGCTAAAAACCAAATAAATTTTTGCTCAGCCTTCAAAAACGTCATTAATTATGCACACTTTCCACTGAGATTGACTTTTATGATATTCACTAATCTGCAAAGGCAAATGCCAGATTTTCCAGTGGCTTTTTATCTGTGGACAAAATACCCGCAATTAAACTTTTTTCAGAGTGGACAGGATTTATACGGATTTTTTTAATCTCAACCCCTACATTCATTTTCTTCAGAAAAGTTACAAAACACTATCAATCAAGTCATTCAGTGTGCTGCTTTGTCACAGTGTTTCCTCATGTTCACTGAGAAAGTCCAGTTTCAGGCTGTGTCTGCTAATTCTGGTCCTGTCACTGGGCACCACTGAGAAAATCCTGGCTCTATCTTAGTACCCACCCGTTCAGGTATTTGTATAGATAGGTAAGATCATCCCTGAACCTTTTTTCCTCCAGCTGGACAGTCCCAGCTCCCTCTACCTGTGTCTTTGCAGGAGCCATGCAAAGTCCAGTCCCTTGGCTGTCTTTGTGGCCCTGCACTAGGCTCCCTCCAGTATGCCCATGTGTCTGTACTGGGGAGCCCAGAGCTGGACACAGCACTCCAGGTGAGGCCTGCAGAGGAGTAGGATCACCTCCCTCCACCCGTTGGCAACACTTTGCCCAATGCAGCCCATGATACCACTGGCCCTCTTTGCCATAAAGACACACTGTTGGCTTATGCTGAACTTGATTTCCAGCAGGACTCACAGGTCCTTTTCTGCAAAGCTGCTTTCCAGCTGGATGGCCCCCAGTCATCCAAATCATTAATGATCAGGATGGGAGCCAGTACTGACCCCCAGTGTACACTGCTAGATACTGGCTTCCCACTGTGCACTGCTGACCACCACCCTCTGATCCTGGCTGTTCACCCCCTTTTCAATCCACCTCACTGTCTGCTCATCCAGGCCATAATTCAGCAGATCCTCTTCAAGGATCTTACTGGAGACAATGTCAACTGTCTGCCATAAAAATGAAACACCTGGTACCACCCTTAATCCAAATAAATATGTATCCTTAAAAGCTTTATTACCAGTTTGACTAGAAAAAGAAAGAAATATAGTATCTTATTTATTTATTTGAAAAGCCTATGAAAATATTTTTAACTGAGATCTTAAATATTTTCTCAAACAAAATTTATCTGCATCTGTCTCAAGGTGATGATTTTCTTAACACAGAACAGAATTTCTTTTCCAAAATGGATGAAACTTGTGTCTGGAGACACAGTGTCAGTCTAGTCAGACAAAAAGGTGGGTTTTTTTCCATCTAACTTTTAATCTAAGGAAGCTAGATGCTTATATAATTTCCCTCTATAACCAATGAAGAAGAAGTGTTTATCCCTTGACAACTTGGAATACTAATTAAATTCCACTGACTGGGTGAGAAATCAGAATTTTTGATTCTGAAAATAAAAATATCTCAGATTTTATTTTTAAAATTAATCAGCACTAAGGAAAATGCACATGTACCTGCAAAAAGACCCAAAATACAACAAAACTTGAAAATGTTACCTTGAAGTAACAATTTTAAAATAAATACGTACAGTAGAAAAAGTTGAAAAAAAATATCATTCAATGAAATTTACCTGTCCCAACTCTTCATTGAGGTCAGAAGTGTTCACCAATGGTCCTTCACCTGTACCCTCATCAAACATTTCCTCATCCCAGGCAATGAAATAAGAACCAAGAAATTTCTGCATTTCCACAGTGACATACATGGATACAGGAATAATGTAGTTGAAAAGAACCATAAATGCAAGGAAGTCTGTAAAAGCTTGAAGAAACTGACAAAGAAACATGAAGGAAACATTGATTTTTAATGTGCCATTAAAGACTGCAAGATTACTACATGTATTTACAAATTTTTTTTTTCAAAGAACTTTTGAACAGTAAGCAATGCCTTTCATAGCTCACAGTTCAGCACAGGATGTAAACCTTCACGGTTTATAACATCACAACTGGCATGCAATAGAACTTTTTCTTTTAAATTTGCATTTTTCTTTACAGATATACAGGTGTAGAGTACCATTACGTAGCATTATTGTAAAGTTCTAGAGCAACTAGAACTGCATGGTGAAGACTTTTTGGGGAACAAGGGAAACATTAACATGTACATTAAAAAAATTACCAAAAAAATAGCATAGTTCCACAGCAACTCCTTCAAGGATTACCAAATTACATAACTTTCAGGCAGCATTTCATAAATAAATAAAGGGTTTCCTTTTCCTCTCTCAACACAAGCAGAATGTATGCACATAACCTGGCTCAATTTTCAGTGGTGTAGTCTTGGTGGAGCTACAGTCAACCTGCTGAGCAGGCTGAGACAGTGCTGCTGGTGGTAATGACAACTCTAGAATGCCTGCCTAGCACATGCTCTTCTTGCATTTAGGGTAAGGAAGCAAATTTTCCCCTAGTCTGATTGGGAGGATTTAGTGAAATAAATATTGTGCTTTCCGTAGGGCAGGGCTCAGTTCACTGCCTTGGATCCTCTCCATATCCATTCAGGACAATGTCCTTGCCCCTCTAAGAACATCTGGCTCTGGTGACTGATGCTCTCTGATGCATTGAGTGCTGATAACAGAGCAATATGAAACTAAACTTTTGAGGGGCATTTTCATGGAGATTCCTAAAATGGATAATTGGAGTGGATTATTTTGAACATGTCTCTTACGGGACTGCCAATAGCTGTGGGATTCCTTCCAGCCCTTGCATTTCTCTGCAAGAGGTCAATTCTTTAGTAATTTATATAAATAACAGGCAGCTCCAAAACACTTTCATGAAGCTTTTTATGCTAAACCAGACATTTTATCATCAGTTAAATTCACACATACGACTTAAGGGAAAAAATTTAACATACAAGCTTTCTACAAGTACACTATCACCACTGTCAGCAAAAAAATTGACAAGTAAGCAGGCTGTATATACTTTTCAGAATCTCTATAAATTAAGGGTTATGGGAGACTTTCTTGGTATTATAATTTATTTCCATACCAAATTTCTTTTCTTTTCAGGCTCTGTTTTCTGATTATACCATGGCTCATCACGAAATGGTTCACTCTGCCAGGCATACTTCAGAACAGTATTTATTAGTGCTTTACTGACGAGAATACAGAGGTATACAACAAGAAATACATTCATTGATCTAGAAAAAAAAAGAAAAAGGCAAAATAAGAATCCCATTAGCATATAAACTACAGAGTTTATTAGAAAATGTTATACTCGCACATCAGTCAAGTATTTGCTGCAAGTCTAACAACGTTAAGATGTTAAATAACCCTTCCAAAATGCTTTTCCAATGAGGAAAAACATTACTGACATTATTTCTATTTTTCTATTTTTTCTATTTTTATAGTTGTTTCCAAAATGTGTGTGACAAATTACCAAAACTAGTATATTAGTGAAAACAACAGTATACCTAGAATCATAATAGAATAACTGGGCTTGTATCTGCAGACCTTTTCATGCCACCTTGCTGAATCATTATAAGATCACTCACATTAAGTACTTTTATAGAAATAAAAAAACAAAAAAGAACATTTTGCTACATAGCTTTAATGTTTTAACTCTAGGCAGATCTAAAAAAAGAGCAAGAACACTTTGCATTTAATATTATATTTTCATTAATGATGGGCATGAACAAAAAGCCATGGGTTATGCATCAATAACAAGAGAAAGAGACACATCATCATTGCTCAGTCACTGTGTGAGAGAGAGGCTGTCAGCTGGTCAGTACATCTTGCCTCAATCAGTGACATCTTGTTTTTCACAAGGCTGGACACCTTACTCAGAGCTGATGATTTCAGATAGGAGAGTAGGAATAGAAAATAGTAAGCAATCCAAGTCAGCTCACTCCTTAAGGACAGCACTGATTTACTTTCCCATCATATATGTCTGTATGGAACTTGTTAATTCTAGCTAACCCATGAAAAACATGCCACAGACAAGCACTGTTACTGCAGTTGATCCAAACCAAAATGCATTAAAAAAGTTATTTTTACTGAATTCAAGACTTAATTGCAATGAAAAGCATTGAATGCTAGGATAATAAAAAACACAATCTTGGAAAACTGTCAGGAAATGTACTCTAAACAGTGAAAGCAAATTCTTATGGAACAACAAAACATCATATATTAAAGAGCTAATCATTAAATCAAAATGGCTTTATTTTTTAAACATCTAACAAGAATAATTCGGTATCAAGAACCTCATTTATATGATGTTATATGACTTGCATTATAAGTAAAAATTATTTTAAAAGAAGCAAATTTTATGTCCCACTACCTCTTTTTTTTAGATTTAAATCCATGAAACATACACTTTCAGAGAAAAAAAAAAATCTTATTTGCACCATTCAAACATGCAGCTTTCAAACCCCAAAATAAGCATTAGAAATTTTACTTCTCTACAGCAGATCGCTTCTGTGATTTTGATTGGTAATTTAATGCCATCTTAGTTTCCATGCCAGTGTAGATAGCAACACCTGAAATTAGACAACTTGTTTTACTAAAGATTGCACAGTGCAGTAACTTCAAAAGAGCACAAGTCATTAGATTATTTTACTGTAATTTCTTTAATTCTTTAGTCTGAAGAAAGAAACCACAGATTTGGATGATAACCCAAAATTAGAAATGGCTTTATTATCTTAGTACTTAGAAACTTTAAGCAGCATTTACATCCCATTCCAGTCACAGTTATCAATTGCTAAAATGTTTCTATGTAACAACATTAAACCTCATTAAAAAGTTATAAAACCAGTGACTCAATAGAAATCATAAGCCCAGTAGTTAACTGTAGGCTTATAACCTTGTTTGGTGTTTGCTTATTACTTCTGGGTCCATTAAAATACTCAATAGAAACATTTACCAAAGATTTTTTCTGTGTTCTTTAAAGTGGCTCCTCTAAGAAGCAGATTTTCAGATCCCAATGGCCTGCAAAAGGTAAGTATTACAGAATGTAAACATTTAGAGAAAACCATCAGACCTTAGTGGAAGTTACATAAAACAGGAAATTAGTTTTACTAAAAACCTTTTATTTTAACAAATTACAAGGCATATTTAAAAATTTTAAATGAAAATTAGAAATAGATAAACAGATGCCTAAAATTAAGCTCACAATTTCACAGTTTGTCTTAAACCAATGCATCTAAACCCCATTTATGTAAGTACTGAAATAGAGACTCAACATTTTAATTGCACAGTACTTATTTTTAAAAATATTAATTCTATTATTTTTTAAGCTTATATAAACTATAGTGTCCTGTACGTTAGAACTACTTAAGGACAATACACTCCTCCATTTTATTTATTTTAAGTATAAATGACATACAAGATATTTTTGATACTTGCTGTAAACATTTCTAAAAATGACGATAAATATAGGTAAAATAATTTATTGAAGAGTACAGGAATTAATGTAAGGACCTCAATGAAGTTTAAATAATATTTTGCAACATGGTATGTACACTAATCATCATATGAGTTCAAAACCAAGGACTACTTTACAGACAGACTGCATGCAGAATTGTCAGCAACAAAATCTATACAGCCATCTATCTATACAGCAATAAAAATCCAAACCAGTAAGGACATTCAGTGTTTTCCAATGTTATTCGAAGTACACTTGTGGTATGAAACTCCCCAAAAATGAATAAACTCCAAACAAACAGGGCCACAATTCTGATGCAAAACCTGAAACTAGTATCAAGAAACTAGTGGAACAATGTTACTTGAATGACTCAGATCAATCCACAGTTTCCACAGCAGACTGTGACAGAAAATAACGTTTCTACAGACACACAGAGATTAGGAAGGCACTTAGCCAGCACTGAGTAACACCCCACACGCTGGGATCTAGAATATCACCCCAGCAAGCAGCTTTTTCCTCCTACTGCTTTGCCTTTCTGTGGCAAGAATCAGAACAAAATCGGGTACAGCAAGCTGGATGTTGCCTTCCTTGAACACACAGCACTATGGACACCTTACACAGAAGTACAAACACACTCAGTAAAATTAAACACAAAAAAATTATTTGACATGTTCAAACCCTTCAAAATCTAAGAAAAATTAAATACACAAGTGATACTATTCATATTGTTTAGTGCACTACCATGATCTCACGCTAATGGTGCAGTATTGCACAAGTGCTGTCAATGCTATCAACATCATTTACAAACTAAATACATTTCAGATAAAACTGAAGTTGAATAAAGACATAAAAATACTAAAGAAGAGAAATATGATTAGAAGATGAAATATCAATTATTTATGAAATAGCAGTCTGGAATTTTTTAAGAGAAAAATATTCTATCACTAAAACCAAGTAGCACAATGTTGGTGAACCAAAGGTAATTCTCATTATTGATATTTATTCAACTGTGAAATATTTAAATGTGTAGAAACTCTGGATTTCCCCACCTTGCAATAGGCTCATTCCTATCATGGTAAACATTTATTCGACCAACAAATCTGAAAGGGAAATATACAAGTAGTTTAACAGTACTGCTAATAGATTACTTAAGAAATATTTTCTAGGAAGTATGTATCACAGAGAACATTTTCCAACTGAACAGGCTCCAATTATCCAGAACACAAACAAGAATGTAAGAGATACATATAGATATACACTTAAAACATGTAAATACAGAAATACACAGAATGGTACCTTGACATAAATTTTGCATATAAAGTGGTGTAAGAGATTATAAAATTAGGGATAAATCTTCTAAGTAGACCTATGAGTAAGAAATAGAAAGTCTTATTCCCCAAACTACCTGAGCTAAGTCAGTGCAATTACTATCTTTTACAACATCTAAAGCCTACAACTAAATTAAAACCAAAGCAAACCAAAGCACAGAGCTAGTAAGTAATTCTTCCTCTGAATATCTGTCAGTATATTTTATGTGTATGTGGTGGCTTCACCCTGGATAGCAGCCAAGCACCCATCAGCCTCTCGTTCCTTCCCTCCCCAGCAGGATAGGGAAGAGAACTGGAAGAGCAAAAGCACAATCTTGACACTTCAATAAGTGAAGGCAAGAAAACAAGTGACACAAAGGCAACCACTCACCACCCCCCTGTTGGATGTCCAGCCAGTCTCCAAGCAACAGCTGCTTTGGAAGACTGCCCCCCACCCCCTGGTTTTATTGTTGAGCGTGACACTGTATGGCACAGACCCTCTGGTCAACTGAGGTCAGCCATCCTGCCTGTGTCCATCTCCAGCCTCTTGCCCACCCCCAGCCTATTTGCTGGGGGGGCAAAATGAGGAACAAAAAGTTTGACACTGGGTAAAAATCTGGCAACAATAGCTAAAATCATGGCATGCAATTAACGCTGGTTTTGTCTCAGAGCAACAACACTGCACTACACTGGCTGCTATGAGAAATGACCTCATTCCAGCCAGACTCAGTACACTGTATTTGCAATACTGCTGTCCAAGTGGATAACCTAATGCAAAGGGGATTAAGCTGGACATTAGGGTTCTCAATTGTAGAAGAAACTTTGGGGAGCTGCTGGGCTTCTTACCCTGAAAGGGAACCTCTGAGGCTCAGAGGAGTGGTAACCTGTCTGCTTAGAGAACATGCAACATGGTAGGGCCACATCTGAAGACAATAATGTACAGTTGGTTATGATGCATCATGATACAAAATAACCACATGCCTTTGGAAAAAAAAGATTCACCACTGTGTTTTATTGAGAGATAAAGTTTCAAGTCAGAATCAGCAGAGATACAAGCTGACAACCAATAAACAGTTTCATTATTTATGTGTCAACAGCTGTCCCAAAGAATTTCACCATCTATAATAGCATGAATTTCAACTTGCAGTCATTCACTTTGAGAGCCAAGTATATTAAAAAAAGGATCAAGCAAGTGATGGGCTTGATACTCTAAAGAACCTGTTCTCAAGCAGATTTCTACACCAGCTTCCTAATCACCAAGATCACAGGAAAGAGATGCTTTCACACCTCAGAAATAATCAATGTTTTTTCTGCATCTTCCAACAGTATTTTCTGTCAAAAGAGTGTATTTTACCTTGAGATCATATTGTTTTCTATGTATTATTTCAGCTATTTTTCACTGTGGCAGAAAAAACAAGTGTTTTCTCAATGGTATAACACATTTTGTATTACTATTAAGAAAGAAACCTCAAAAGGGGCTTCTCAAGATCTCTCTCATTAGGTTGAGTGGAATTGTGTACAGTTCCTTTGTAAAATATTGAGTACTGAATGACTTTATACAACTGTAGACATTTTTCTTCATGTTCTGCATTGAAGTGTTTTCCTGATCATGATGGCTTCATGCTGTCATTAGCCGGCATTTCAAAGCCTATGGTCTGAGGCTCATGGTTAACAACAGTGGATGAAAATCCATATTTCAAATAGTCTTGACAATTTAAATTTTTTCTGGCTGACATCCTGTCAGATCTGATTAGATTGACAGTGGCTTTACTTTGTAATGTGACTGATGAAGTTCTCTACCAGGACTAGAAGTGCTTGCCATTTACTTATTGTTCATTTTGTGCTAGAATGTTACTATTATCTTCAACCTGCAATATCTTTGCAAGAGTCTTTTTAAGCCACTTCAGCATTTTGTGAGTGCTATTTTAGTTAAAAGTAGACAATACAATCTTGTAAACCCATTTAACTGGGTACACATAAATGACAATACTTTGCAATACACTGAAAGTAAAGGAGTGAGTGCCAAGGCAACTTCTCCATATGGTGGAACACCCTCTTCCTCTGGAGAACCTCACAAACGTTATGTGACATATAGAGAGGGTATGGGCGCCAATATCAACAAGTGTACTAAGTATTAGTAAATCTTAATTTCTTTCTTATTTTTATATTAAAAAAAAAAGAAACTGAAGTTTTAAAATTTTTGCCACATTCCTCAGTGCACTGCTTTGTGCCACCCCCCTTTGGAAATCACTGCCCCAGAGCACGCCTAGGGAGCTACCTGCACAAAAGGAGTATGGATGGAAGACCTACCTGACTTCAAGCTCACTCTGTGGCTCACTCTAACCAGAGAGATGCAGCCAGTATCCTTTCATTATGATTTTTTTATGATTTATTGCTCAGGTACCTTAAATGAAACAGGTAAGAATTACTGTCTTACTTATAAAGGTCAGGCTGAGGTTGTTCACATTCAATGGTAGCATGTAGTGCATCGATTTCTTGTTCATTGTGAAATGCCTTTGTGTCTTGAACAGCATAGTAAGTCTGGAATCAATAAAAACAGGTAAATAAAAAAGAACAGATACACAAGACATTAATCTGTCCACACACTGCAGTTCAGCATGAAATTTACTAACATTTCTGTAAGAGTTCATAATTCAAATAAGAGGTATCCCTAAATGCTCCTACTTGGGCATCATCTTACATGGTCTTTTCCAACCTTTTTTTTAATGATTCTGCAGTTATGTGCAAGTACCTTGCAGTGTATTCATAAAGCAGGTCAACATGAAAGCACATTAAGTACAAGAACTATTACCACTTTAATCTGCATGCCTATACTGGACACAGACAAAATCACAAATAAATGTCTTAAAACTTTTCATAAAACAATACCACTTTTAGAGAAACAACGTCAGATGGTAGAAAGATAACTTACATAAATTAGTGTACCTGCTTACACATATAAGCATGAAGTCATTGTGATCTGTGTCAAAAATTAAAAGCAAACTTTGCCTTAAAAAGAAAATGTAGAACATTTAATTACTTTGTGACTGGATTCACCATCCAAACTAGTTGTTGTAACAAAACATGTTCCATCTCCTCTACTACTCGATAGGAATATTAAATCACATGGGAATTTTTCATCTTCTTTTACCATTACAATATCTCCAACCTAAGGAAAAAAAACCACAAGAAAATAAAATGCATGTATGCAGCAGCCCAAATTCCAGATTTCCTAGATTAATAAAAATACTTTGAAAATTCAACAATTTTTATTTACACCAGGATTTTACCACTAGAGTAAAGAACTACAGAGATATCTCTGGAAAACTGAATTACACCTTGTGGAATGACTGAGATCTACTGTTTCTGGCTTTCCTCTCAGGATAACCACCCACCTGTCTTATTAAGTTTTGCAACATTATTTGAGAGATGGAAGATATTATCCTTGTTTTAAGACTAAATACAACAAAACTGTTTCAAAACTACCAGGAGATATGAGCTGTTCCTAGACACAGCTGAAAAAGCCAACAATTTCATCTGTTGATGAAAACAGGATATATTTTTAGCAGAATTTTTGACTAGAAGTCCATTCTATTTTTATCCATGTTTAAAGATGAGCAAAATAATTTTTATTCATGGAAACATAGGCAATATTTTACAGCACATTAGAATGTTGCAACACAACAGCAACCAATTACAAATTGAAAATATTCTTGCAAATCATTCAAGAAAAATGAGTTTTTCTACATTTTTGGAGGTTAAACAAGTGGCAAAGATATACTACATGTTCTAAGAATATCAAGGTTTTAATAAAAATCCCATCAAAAATATGTAATTTTTGCAATTTTTCATGTAGGTCAACATCTGTTCAATGTACTTTTATGTCATAGTTTATTATAATGAGACTCAGCTTAATCATTGTTCTTGATATATGCTTACAAAGCTAAATTCCACTATTCTTAGCAGTTGGCAGGAGTCACTTAATTCCAGTTAAAAACAGTCTGAAAAAATCAGCACTACTAACATCTAAAAAATAAAGTTTTAGAATGATTATAAAAAATGAGATTTATCTAATTGTAGATATGAAAAAGGCTTTTTTTTTCTTAACCAATAGCAATGAAAAACTGCAGATTGTACACATGGCACAGGAGAACACAAACTCTAAGCACTCCTGCAACCATCAGGTATGAAATTCTCATTTTCCTCAACTCAAACCAAATAAAAGTACTAAAACATAGCATCTTAATAAAATTTAAAAGGTGTTCCAGCATTTGCCACTAAGTCAGCTAAGGATGCAAAGAGGACAGGAACAGGTTCTTTCCAGTGGAAAGTGACAGGACCTGAGGCAGTGGGCACAAGCTGGAACATGGGAGGGTCCACCTCATTTTCATCATGCTGGTGACTGAGCACTGCAACAGTTGCCCAGGGGACGTAGTGGAGTCTCCATCCATGGAGAGACTCAAAACCTGTCTAGAAAGGGTCCTGAGCAAACAGCTCTTGGTGGCCCTGCTGGAGCTGGGGGCTGCATCAGAAAACCTCCAGAGATGCCTGACAACCTCAACTATTTTCTGACTGTGTGAAAAAGAACTCCATTTTTTAGCAATTCTTTTTTTCCTTCTTTAATCAACTGTCCTCAGGCTTTAGGTGCAGAGGGGTCTACTTTATACAAGCCAGTCTGTTTTCTCATGTAATATAGATCTGAGAATTTCATCCATTTACAAATACACATAGATATCCCTTTCTGTGCAAGTATTTTCAAGGTCTGTCTCTCCTATAATTTAGTCACTCAATAGACACCCTCTGAAAGGCAGTAAATGGAAGAAATTAAGAAAACATGGGTGAGAGATTAACCACTAAAATTCAAAATCCAGTTGCATGGCACTTTATTTTTGTTTGGAATATTTACCTGGTTAGTTAGCACACCTGGAATTCTCAAGCATGTGATGCCCTAATTTTGTTTATTACCAGGAAGCCCAAGGCAGAAGCTACCACACTCAAATGGAAGGTCACAGCAGAAAGTCTGTGAACACTGTTGATGCACTTAAGCCCAAAAACAGCAGAGCAGAAAAAGACATCCAAATAAGCATATTAAAAATAAGAACATTACAAGTATCTGTCAAATTTTCCAAGTTCTAGAGAAAATTATGTCAAGCTAATCTGCTCACAAAAAAAAGCAAAAATTAACTTCTGAAAATATACCAAAAAAGGGAATGTAGCAACATTCACAAGGTCAATGAAGAGATTGTGATTTGATGGGTTTTGAGAAAATATTTAGAATGTGTTGTGTCTGTAAGTATGCACATCTCTCTACACATAGCACTGACTATCACAATCTGGCTTAAATAAATTATTAATGTGCATAATAGTAATTATACCCCATCCCAGAGAGTGTTCAAGGCCAGGCTGAATAAGGCTCTGAACAACCTGGTCTAGTGCAAGGTGTCCCTGCCCACAGCCCAGGGATTAGAACTAGATGATCTCAAAGGTCTCTACCAACCCAAAGCATCCCATGATTCTGTGATAATCAGAGTGGACAGAAAATAGAGAAAAGATAAATCATGACAGAAATTCCACGTTAAAAATGGAAAATGAAAGTAATATTTACAGGAGTTAGATAATTCCAGTTAAGCAAAACAGCCTGATAAAAATTAGCTGTAGTAACATCTATAAATAAAATTTTAGAATGATGCTAATAAATGAGATTTATCTAACCTCATTAGACAGTTTAACTCATTAGAAGTTTAGTATTATAACAATATTTTATTCAGGGACATAAAACTAAAAATTAGTATACTGTAGATCTAATCATTAAATGCAATAAATGCTACATCATCAGATTACATTTCTGTACAACTTGTTTTATGTGTGAAGTGTATAAGAAGGGTGAAGTGCACAAGAAGGGTGAAGTAAAGTCTGACTCATGTTAAGTCATAGTTACTTACTCTTAATTTTCGGCTTTGCTTTCTAACCAGTTTACCGTGCTGAATGAAATGAACAGGGCATTGATTTATTGCATTGTCAGCTTTATGTCGCAGCCAATCTTCATAGCCCTAGAAAACAGCAAAATGGAATGATGCAGTGATCACATTTGGCTAAAAAGATACAGAATAACTCTAGCTTGTAAGAAAAATTTTAAGAATTGTCCTTGATCACTGTAAGAGAAAAAATATTCTCACTAGAACAAATGAAATTGTGATACATGTCAGTACTAGAGTTGTGCTGGATATCTATGAAAAAGAGCATTCATCATTACAATTAGTCAAACAAAACCATGTATTTTAATGAAGACATTTGGATGAATAAGGATTTTGAAAGTGTAGAACAGTTTCTGGTATTTAAGTGACCATCTCTTGCTCATGCTCTATTGACTTGAGTAAGTGCACAGTACTTATAAAAGCAGTTGACAAGAAGGCAGCAGTGTAGGCAATTTATTTTGGAATAACGGGACTTTATCCTGCAAGATGATAGAGATGACAGGACAAAAGGCTGTCATATTTGATGACTGTCATACAATTAGGCCAAACCTTTTAACCCTATATACAATATATAGTTGTGAAGAATTTTGTTTCAAGAAACTTTGCAGAGTACCCTATTTTTAGTGCTCAATTACCCCATGAATTTGTGTTTTATACAAGCAGACAAACTAAAGGATAGGGAATTTGCAACTTTCTATTGAAAAGGTCCTGCCATATGACAAAGATCAGGACTCACATCATCATCAGTGGTTTAGAGATGGAAAGTACCACTCGTAGTCCACAGCATTTTTAAATCTAATTCTCTTTAACACATTTGAAAGTTCAGTGCAGAACAAAGTATCACTACCTTGGATGCTCTCAAAAATAACCTGGGAACTCACAGAGATTTGATAACTTTAGTGCAATATACTTCCAGGGGTTGCTACAGCTACTCAAGATGGTCTCAAAATCTATACAAGTTGTTGGGAAGAAAAATCAAGGAAATACACACGACTGAAGTACCAGGCACAGCATGTAATAACCCAGGCTTTGGTAGGTCACTACTAAGTAAGCAAGACTTTAAAGTGTAACATAGAAAATCTTAGGAGTGGGAAAGCCACACTAAAATACTAGCTCTTGCATGTATCACAACTTTTGCTCAACAAGAAGTGCTGAATTTAACTAAAGAATATACTGAATTATGAATAGTTACCACTGCAAAGAAAGAGAAACACAACCCTCCATAGCTTCTTTGAAGACTCATGAAGGAAAAGTCTGTATTTAGCATAAAGACTGTGAAGGTAGTAAGTTACCTATTAAGGGACAACCAAAATTATCCTCTGTTTTGGGTCTGTCTGGGGTGGAGTAAACTTTCTTCACAGCCGTCCTGTGCTGCTGTGCTTTGTACTTGGGGTTAAACCAGTCTTGGTTACACCCCAGCGTTTTGGCTACTACTGAAGAGTGTCAGCATCAAGGCTTTCTCTTCAGCCTTCTCCCACTGCAGACCAGCACACTGCGGGGGGCAAGAGGCTGGGAGGGGGTGTTGCTTGGACAGCAGACCCAAACTGACCCAACTCTCTCTTTAGTTTTACTTTTGCTCACTACATTACTCACCTGTTTGATAGCTGTGACAGTGATGACAAACAAAAGTGGAAGTCCACTTGTAACTGGACTAGTAGGTGTATCAATAATTAACTGCAACAGAAAGAACAAATATTTTCTGGTTATATTTTTGTGAATGTAAACAGTCAATCTTTCAAGTAAGATCTTTCAAGTAATTTCATCAATACACTACAAGGAATTTTAATTAAAAAAAACAGTACTTCAATACAGCTAAGAATGTGCACTATACTGATAAAAATTTGAAAACTGAATTCTATAAGAATATACAATACTGTAGTTAGATTACATTAACATCAGATGCTTATGCCTTGTAAAAACATTTGCTTGCAAGACTTTAAGGAAGTATTAGACTGGAAAGCTGCAGCTTCAGAAGCAGAATTATGGAGCACCATTAGAAATTAGCATGGCACTAGCTTTACATGTTATACAATAGAGCTGTTCTTAAGCACACAGAGTAAATTCTGAAATATTAAGCTGAGGCGTCTGCAAATATAAACAAAGAAGCAGAATTCAAAGAGGGAGTGCAAATGACAAAATCTAAGTTGTCCTAGGAATCTGCACTGCTTTTTTTCTACAGAATCTGGTTTGCAAAGTAATACAGCTTTTCACTTAGTAAGATTTTTATTATTTAACACAGTAAGTGACTGTGACAGGTTCAGAATTAAGACACCTAGAAAGCAGCACACTAAGTATTCATGGAACTCATTTCAAAAACAAGTATTTATGTACCTCCCTAAGCAAGCATCATATCAGTACCTACTATTTCAGTTCTCACAGGCTTTGATCACAGTACAGTTAGAAAACTGCTATTGAGATATTATTTTGTTACAAAATATAATATTTTTGCAAAACAAAACTGTCATCAACAGAATTTATAGTAACAGTTTTACTGATCTGGATGTTTATTACAAAATAAAAATTACAGACATTGTTTCAATTTTTTCAAGACATAGATCTTGCCATGCAACTAGTGATGCTGTCAAATTCTCTTCAGATTAAATTCACATTGACAACCTGGAAATGAAATAAAACTCCTTTTGTCACATCATCAGTGTAAAAAAGGCTTTCTAGGCACAGCCATTTACCTCCATGGTCATCAAAATCAGTTAATTTTAAAATCTTTTTCACCTTCCCCCTATTTTAGAAAGAGCACAGAACTTACTGGAAAATGGGGATAGCTTACCTGAACAAGGAAAATGATGAGAAAATAGAAGTTAGCTATTCTTCTGAATTGCTCAAACAAATTTTTTGGTATAAAGTTCCAAAATGTGTACTGAAAACAAATGCACAGATTATGAGCGTTTGTGAAGAAAATATTATTCACATTCAATTTTATATTCACATTTCAGGATGAAACTAAACAAGAAGCAGGAGTGTTTTTGTTACACAGTTTAATAATTTACTGAATTTGAATCTTAATTGACAATCATGTATTCTCAGAATAGTATCATTTTTCTAAACTGTGATAATCTTTGTACTAGGGACTGTAATAATACTGCTAGTTTTTAACTAGCAACAACACTAGTCCAGATTTAGTGTCCAGAGTTAGTCAGTTAGGGAATGGTTTATTTAAAGCCACTAATGGATTTTAAAAGCACCTTAGTAATTTCAAAGAGCAATTTTAATTCACTTTTATGTTGTGTTCATGACTTGAGATAGGTGGCACTCAGAGTTAACTACACAGTAATAGCAAGACAACCAAATAAAAGCTGCCAGCCCCTCTTTTGTTCTTTGGCAGGGACACAAAAATACTCCTCAAGATAAACTACAGTGGTGAATAAGTGGCTGCATATTTCTGTACTGATCTTAAAAATTATCACAAGTGTTGTAAAATGACATAAGAAACAGTATATAAAGCAGCAAACAGAAAACGTAAAAACTTCAAATTTAAAAAGTCATGTAAAAGTGGTAAAGAACCTTAACATCATCTAGTCCCCATCCCCTGCTCTGCAGCAGGTTCAACTACAGTCTTTTCACACAGCTCACTCTGTAGCTCCAGGAAAACATTGCAAGGATTGCTTATTGGAACACATGTAAAAAATGTCAGCTAAAATTGTGTGAAAAGGTTTGAAAAATGGCTTGAGAAAACTCGAACTGCATCATCTTATTATCCAAATTATCCTTTGACACATAATAAAATGACAACTCCAATAAAACTTTCATTTCAAAGGAGATGGGCTAAGAAGCTTATCCTAATTTATTTGCCCTGTTACAAATGTGCCTTGTCTCCTCTTGGCAGATTGCACTTATACTTGCTGATAACCAAATTATTCCATGAGCTAGACATCTTCTGAATTTGGCCTGAAGGCAAAGACAGAGCTCCAGAAGGAAAGCACTCCTATTTCGTCTGAAGACAAAAAGTATCCATGAGAAATACGTTTTCAATGTATATGAAACCCTACTATATAGGGCAATCTTCGTACTTCTTGGGTGCTAAAGCCTGAACATGTGTTACACATAGGAATGTAATGTTCTTCCTCTATTGTGTGCCCAAAATCAGTATCTATCCTAAATATGCCCTAAGTTACCACTCAATTCTGCATAATAGCTAGTTCAGTATTAAATCACCTGTGAGCAAGTCAAAAATCAGGCACGCAGACATGCAACAGCTAGAAAATCAAGTGTTCTAGTCTCGCAATCAGAACACTTATCATCAGACAGGAATGCAGTTTGCACTACCCATTATCCAGCCATGTGGAATTTTCAGAGACCGAGTTAGACTTGATTATTTTTCCTTGCACAACAATGCTGATCATTCAAAACTGCTATTATGATAGATGACCATATGGATTCTATTCAATAACAATAATTGCATATTTTCATCATTATCAGGTAAGTTATCTTTGTTTTCTAATTTTACCCATTTTTTTTAAAGAATCTCTGCCTGCTGGGAAAGAAAAGTGAAAAACATTTGTTTCCATTTTTCTGTTTACCTCTTTTGATGGAAATACTGTTTTTTCTCCATGGTAAAGGGTCTTCTGACCTTTAAAAGTTTGATGATTTACATAAGCCCCCCAAATCACCATGTATTAACTAAATAAATAATCTATTAAGTAATAACTTCCACTTTAATTCTCCTAGAGGATTATTTAACTAAATGTCTGGTAATAGTATTTCATTGTTGGATTAGATATTTAAAATACCTGACTGAGGAAGCAAGTAAATCAATTAAAACAACAATCTATAAAAAGGCTGTTCACCTTTACCCTTAGTATCCAATCCTCCTCATATTCCAACCTTAGTTCACTGCTTTCCCTGCTAAACTGTGGTCTACCACAGCTCCACCTTTGATCAGCAACTCTCTTAGGTGAATAAAAGTGAATAACATAGGAACAAATCACTTTTATGGTTGAGAAGTGCTTCCTAAAATGGATGCTTCTTTAACACAGACTACTTCTTAAAACTCTATTTTCAATCTGACAAATTTTTAGCGCTTTATGATTCTGGGTTTCAGGCACACTAAGTATGTCTTTATTCTGCCCATTCATCTTCAACAGAGAAGTAATGATTTTTGCAGTTTAGGCAAGAAAAAACACTAAGATGTCTCTAGAAAGACCTTCCCCTACCCAAGCCATCAGTAGCTCAGGAGTAGTATCTACAAATGGGCAAGTAATGTTTAATCATTCTCTAGAGAAGCAACAGAGGGGTGCCACTCAGAACAAAATTCATCTCCTGACTACTGCATTCAAGGCAGTTTCTCTACCCTAACTAGGCAGGAACAAACCAAAAGTAATTTAAAAAAAAAAGTAATTAAAGTAATTAAAAACTGATGATATTAAATCCATTGGATTACTGTGCTGAGAGTTAACAATATCATCTCTCTTCTTCAGATAATTTCTAGTCATGCTCTTTGTAAACTCTTGAAAAGTAGTTTATGTATATTTAACTACCTTTTTTTCACTATAATTCACTTGAAGAATGTAAGTTTATCCAAACAGTTAGACACTATTTGGATAAGCTTTCAAGTTGGAGATGGCTTAATCAATCTTTTCCAAATGCTACAGAAGACCTAGAGGCCAGACCACACGGGTGCTTTCTGCATATGGGAGGTAACACATCAGACACCAAGTAGCAGTAGTTACACATTCAGCCAAAAGAACACATGGTGCCAACAGATGCATCTGAAGCACTGGGCAAGAGCCTGTAAGATCAATCAGGTGCCAAAACAGCATCATTCAAGAAGATTTTCTTCCCATTTATAATTGCGGTAGCACCTGCAATGCTGGTGTATTTCTGCACTCATGAGCATGTCCATAGTATTCCCACCCATGCCCTTGGATCCATCTTGCTCTTTACTGATACCATCTTGCTTTCAGCTACACCACCTCCTTGTTAGAGCCAGTCACATAAATTCAAAAATGTAAAATACAGTGTTCTTGACACTGTATTTTGACCTTTTCATTTGATATCTGCATGCCAGAATTCTGGCTCATGTTTCAAGCTTCTCTTTCCACCCTAAGAGGCAGATATTTTCTTAAGAAAAAGGAGAGTTTCTTAAGTAATCACTTTACATCAAAAGCTGAAGCTGTAAGAAAAAGCACTTCATACTGAGTTTTGTCAACATCTCAGTTTCTTACAGATGTTTTAAATAGTTACCACCTCTCTCCTAACACACCCTCATTTCACTCTTTTCACTCAACCTTTCTGACTGTTTCTTGTAAATTATTATTACAACAAAAGCATCTACTATATCGGTTTAGTCCTGATTCGTAGATATCTTCCTACAATGAGTCTCATCCATTCTGCAAAACAAAATTCATCCTGAGGATAATAAAATCACAGTAGTGTAGAGAAAAGCTGATCTTGCAGTCATTTGCGTCCATGGTGACTTCAGTATTTTTAATGTACACATTTTTTATATCAATTACTAAGAAACAATGCATTCTTAAAGCTGCAGTTTAAAAACTAGATTGCAGGCATGGGTGCATATCGTAGAACGGTTTGGGTGGAAAAGGATGTTGAAGATCTTCTGAAGCATCTAGTGCCAACCTCCCTGCCATGGGCAGGGACACCTTCCACTTGGCCAGGTTGCTCCAAGCCCCATCCAAACCAACCTTGAACGCTTCCAGAGATGCAGCATCTACAACTTCTCTGGATAACCTGTTTCAGTTCCTCACCATCCTCAAAGTAAATCTAAACCAACTCTCTTTCAGCTTCAAGCCCTTCTCCCTTGTCCTTTCACTTAACACCCTTGTAAAAAGTCCCTCTCCAGCTCTTTTGTAGTCTCCTTTTAGGTACTGGACATAACACTTTATATATAACACCATCTTACATAGTATTATGTTATTAAAACAACAAATATTACATATATAGGTAGCCCTTTTCAATGGAACAGCTGAAAAAGGTCTGATCAAAAGTTTCACAGTTTCTTTAAAGGTAGTTTTACTTACAAAAACATTACTTTTTTGAAACACAATTTGTCTATCTATATAGAGAACTGGTAGAGAAAACTACTGCATAGGGTTAAAAAAACAGGAGATGAATAATTCTCTGAAATCAGAAGAAGTGAGTTGAGAGTATGCCTTGTCTAACTCAAGTGACTTGCTTATAAACATGCAGGAAGCTTATAGCAATACTCATGTATGTTCTTTAATGTATTAAACTAATATCAAGACTTAGACTCGAAGTAAAAAAAATCATACTTCGGTGCTTATATGCTACTCAACAGAATTGGAATATTTTGAAAAGCATTGTGCCATATTTATTGGGAATGAATGTAGAAAGACAGTATTTTACCAAAGGTATTAACATATGCACCATCTGCACAATGTTTATCACTCCACTGAGGGAGGGACTCTGGTTTTTCCACATCACAAGGTCATTCACAACACAGGGACCAGTGAAAGCTCTGCTACATGTAGGGCTTTTATAAGTGAGTAACAACCACCAGTATGTTCAGAGAAAGTGCAAAAATGAAACTGATTTGGGGAAGTTAGATCAAATGGTAGATTTGATGAACAAACATATATTTTGGCATAGGATTTCTTAAAAATAGTTGCTGATAAAACAGGATTTCTATTACAAACAAATCTCTCTTAAGTCGTCTTTGTTCAGCAACTCTCAGTCTTATCAAATAGAGGCTATTAACTCCAGGAACTCCTCTGACAAAGAAATCCTCCAGCATCTGTAATTATGTAATTATAATTTTAAAAAAGAAAAAAAACCTTACAGCAAGGATGACTGACTGAAGACAGAAGTCACAGAGAAAACTAGGAAAACAGAAGAAAAAGCGTGTGAGAGCAAGCAAGCTTCATTTTCTCACTTGTAAAGAGAGAAAAATTACACCGGTCTTCCCGGGCCTTAGGTTTGGACCTGTTGTTTTCCTTCCTTCTCCTACTTCTCTTTGCTACATGAAGACTCCACACTGATACAAAAAACTTAAAAGGCTCTGTTAGGGGCACTACCAGCAGAAGATAAAATATTGCTAATAAACCTGGACTGAGTCATAGGAAGGGTAAATGGCTTCTCCTGGGAAAATAAGGAGGTTGCAAAGAGCCTCTGACCTGGAAATCCCATGCTGAGCAGGATCATCAAGAGCAAAGAAGAGCTTTTCCTTGCTCTCTTCTCTAGGCACTGACAGTTAGCCCCAGAAGGAAATGGTATTATTGTGCCTGGAAGAAGTGCACACTCATGCACTCCCATTGCAGCTCAGGAACTGAGATCCCTGAGCTGGCCCCTTTGAGAGTCCAGTTGATTCAGAGGCATTTAAGCTTTACTGCCAGCCACGTCCATTTACTCTTCTCATCTCTAACAGCTCCTGCCCCACTCAGTGCTTGGCAGGGCTGGGCACACCTGACCCTTCAGCCCTTGCAGCACGGGATCTCACCTCCTGCTTCTCCCAGTGTGGCTGGGAGTCAGGGGATTTTCCAGGCAGAAATGGAGAGCTCTGTGTTACAGCTGCATTCAGAGTAGATCAGTAAAAGGTACACACACCACTCCCTGCCTTAGTCCCTGTTCCATACACATTTCTGTCTACCCACCCTCTCTGCCCCCCCAGGGTACACTACACAATTATTTATCGGCTTCACAAACACATGACTATGCCTCTTTCCACTGTGGGCTTGGGATGCTTTTCTGACTTTCAAATGTCCTTGCTCAGGGCTGTGTTTGAACTCCTCATCTTTCAAGTGCTATGTCATGGCCCTAGAGAGGCCAGACAAAGCATTCTAGTTGTAAAGCCTCACTTTGGAAAGTGTAGGACAGCCTAGGTCTCTGCTGGGTTCCAAGTGGCTAATCTTAATAGAGGTGGTTTAGTATTTCCTTAAGCTTCAGAATTAACATTTCTTCTAATTGTGGCAATGTAGCAGCATGGTGGATGGCAACAAAATGAGAAACCAGAGCAGGCCCAGTCTTTGCGTGTTTATAACAGCACTATGAGGAAGTGCTGCAGGGAAGAGGTACAGCACAAGCGTATGAATTTCTGCTGAAAGAAAGGAATATTTCAACAGCATCTGCTGAAACATGTCAGAATTACTTTATTAAACTATTAGTCACTGTGATTAATTGTGAGTCATCTCAATCAGATTAGCACTGAAGGCAGCTAAGGTTTCCCTTGCAATGTATAGGATTCCCAACATGCAGCATTATTGTCTCAGGCCACTACCACAGAAATCAATGTTTGGATCAGTATTTGATGAAAAGTCCTAAGGAAACAGGCAGACAACAGAAGACTGCATTATTTGTGCAACAAAACCAGGATCACTTCTAATCCATGAATACAGCATACAGCATTACAAAGTAGGAAATAACAGTGGTACTGTTCTCCCATCTGAGTTCAACTTACTGCTTTTCTATAAGGAAGAACAGGAAATAAAGCTACAGCACAAACAAGCATTTTTATATTTCATATATAATTTAATTCTAGTGACATCTCTTTAGGGCAAATTCTTCAAGTAATAGCTCTGCATCCACTGTAGAATCAATCTTGCATTTCATGCAAGATTCATATCCCACTACTCTTCAATATGCTCCTCTTCCAGGAGCATAAGCCCTGCTGCCTCCGGTTACATTGGTGACCCAGACCAAGTGGATTCTGTAGCTGTAAAATTTCTCTTTATTAAATTATGACAGTAAAAGTTTGCAGCTGAACTGTGTGTTGTTTACCCACAGACTGAAACAAAGAGTAAAAGCCGCTTTTAAGTCTCCTTAACCCAACTTCCTTTATGGATGGTATGGGGGGGCGGGGAAAAAAAAACTGTTCTCCTGCCTAAAGTTCGTGGATTTTCTAATTTTGCCAGGTGTCTCCGACACACTTAGGAAATTCCCTTGGCTCTCATTAAACAGGCTACTCCTATCCAGGAATTTTTTGCTCTTTCTTGTGGTTTTTTCTTTATGGGTTTTTTGGGGGGGTTGGTTTTTTTTTCCCAAAAGCCATAAGCAGCTGTAATTAAACATGTTCCTATGAACTCCATGTTGTTGCCTCAAAAATTATTTTATTTTCAGTACAATTTTTCCCTCTGTTCAAGAGAAATGTATGCATCCAATCAGTCTTCAATTCATTGATTCAGGTTGAACAAGAAATGCAAACCCCTACTTTGTCAACAAATGAGCTCCTTAAAGCATAGCAATTCTATAAAGGTATTAGATTAACTTCAGGAAAAGGGAGTTTAGATATTGAAAAATATTCAATTAATAACAAGCTAAAAACATCACACCACTACTTAAATCCATAGTTTGCTATGCATTGAATGACCTGTGCATGATTCCACTGGCTAGGGAAAAGGCACAGACCAAACCTGAGAAAAGGCATGGAACAGCTTTCACACAAACAATTATTACACAGGCTAAGGCTATTCATTCTGGAAAGGAATATGGTGGAAGACCATCAACAGAAACAAGACTATAAACAGGGGATAACAGTCATTGTCAGATTCAAAGATTTGGAATATGAACTCAAATTAGGAGGAAGTTTTAAAATGAAGGCTCATAGTTTCTTTTGGCAAATATTTCTACAGTTGAACTGTTCTTTATTCTGAGAATTTACATGGGCTTAAAAAGTACTGAAGGAATTCGCAGAGGAGAAATCCATTAAAGACTACTAAATACAAAATCATATTCCCAGCACAATAATATGAAGCTTCAACCTTAAGGAAGTTTTGTACAAAAATGTTATTTTATAATTTAGCAATTTTTTCAAAAAGTAAAATCCTGTTTCAGAAGAAAAAGAGGTGGTTTTTCACCAAGTTTTGGTAGCTGCTATGGCTGCCTAGTTTAACTTAAGTTTCCTTTTAATGTCTAAGTTCTACCAAAAAGTAAAGAGTATCAAAATGTGTATAATTTTTTTTCAGAAAAAAAAAAGCAAGCCACCTCCCTGCCAAGTCCATTACTTTCTTTCTTCTACATTTGAAACACTGGGGTTTTTCTACCAGCTGATATTTTTCCATGCTGCAGCATTGTCATGTGATAAATTCAAGGGCACATAACAGCCACTTCAAAGGCCAACACCCAAGGCAGCTGAAGTAGCTGGAAGTTAAATCAACAAAAGGATACCTGTTATAAAGGTCACTGTGTCTAGAACCTAAAAGGAACTGCAAGCACAATCGGAAAGACATGAGTTACTGTCTTTTACTACTTCAACATACACCTTTTGCAATATATTGTTAATATCATAATTGAATTAACACATCAAACCAATAGAACACCGTATCATTCATCACAATCAGGAATGTATCATTAAGCAGACAGAGCATTACACACATTCCACAGTGACACTGCAATGTACATAAAATATGCCTCTGCACTTGAATCAAAGTATCACCTTGCTGACACCAGGAAGCCTCTGGTGAAGCACAGCAAAGCATACCTTTGGAAGGACCAGTAAAGTCTAAGGTTCATATTACTGCAAGGTGATGTCTTTTTCAGGGCATTATGATATGACATTTTTTAGTAAAGCAGCATACAGACAGACTAATTCTTCATGCTTTTCAAATACCCTTTTTAGAAACTCAGTTTACCTTAAATTGATAAAGTCTGTACTTGGAAGTTTAGAGTTCCTCATCCTTGAAGAGCAATCATACACCTTCTTACATAAGCACTGAACACCTATAAAAGCCCAGCTGAAAGTTACTGTCTGTCTCACTGATGAAAGATGAGGGAAGTATCCTTCATGGTTGAGGTAACATTATACAGTGTGCTTGCGAGCATGTACCTTTACTCTAACAATTATGGATTTGCTATCTTAATTTTCCACATTTGAGCATTTAGTAGGGAATTCATGTCTGCCTTCCCTACGCTCTAATAGGTGCCCCTCTAGAGGGGTCATAGGTGAGCAAGCGACAAGGATGGGTGAAAGGGTAAGAGGCAGCAGCTTATGGAACCAGAACAAATGCTAGTCAAGTCACAACGTGCTTTATTCAGGCTTGACAGTGCTTTATTCAGGCTGTCTGGGATGGAGCATGGGAATAACAGTTTACTTGAAATGGATAGCATGGGAAGTTCTCAAATACAGCCAACAGTCATCAAAACAGCTTTCAGCAGTCTAAGGAACTTTTCAATATTATAAAGCATTTACATGAATTCTGTTCCCACGTGAAATATCACCACTATAATTACTTCCACAAAGAAAACCTACATTTTTCAAGTGAGATAAGTTTAATCAATAAACAGAGAAACTGAGAAACATCATGCATATACAAGATGTATTTCCACTAATATTTTTTTGTTTATGAAAGGCTATTTACAGATACAGTTCACAGCTAAATAGTTTAACATTTAAAATGTTAAATATTTAACTGAATATGCTTTATATCCAAATAAAAATACAACAAAGTCTCTGTCCTGAGCTGGTTGAAGTCATATATATTTACTAACTGCTTGCAGGGATTCCGTAGTTCAATGCACGTTTAAGTCATACTTTAAAAATCTCACTCTGCAAAGCAAAGCAACTTGTAACTTCCACTAAGTTAGTAAGATGTCAAAACATAGTTGAACAGGATGTTTTAATTTCAAGAAAAGTATCAGCAGTAACTTCAATGGCTTCAGTTATGTATCTCAGATGAGATTAAAAAAAGAAAAATGTCACAGGAGTACAAAAATGTGCATTAAGTGTGTTTACTCTTCCATAATTCAAAAGGCAATACAAATCAATGCATAGAGCACAGGATTTCCCACTGTACCAGTCTGACTGTACTTCATGTGCCTTACCTTTCAAGCATTCTATCTAATTAAAGATGCCTAAATACTACGTTGCTGCTTAGTACACTTTCTTTGAATGAAGTATGGTAAGAAGGTAGTAAATAGAAAATCTCACATGAGCACTGACACCATTTGTGAAAAGTCTGGCTTTCATTATGGTAATGGTTGGCAAGTGCTCAGATCCATGAGGGTAATCACTCAGTTCCTTGAGATCACAATGATACCAAGGTTCTTAAAATAGCTGAGGATATGAGACACTATTCAAAAATAAATTGTCAGTAAAGGAGGTATTATTTTGAATTGATTATTTTGTATTAGCTAAAGGTGTGAGCTTATGAAGATTAAAATCTAAGTATATTGCAAACTTGGGAGTTCTTGAGTTGTTAGCCATACATCACCTGCAAGCCTTTGAATTTCTATGCCACTGCAGTATAAATCTTTGGCTAGTGCAAGCAAGCTGATAAGTACCAACATCCCAACAGCTCACACAAAGCTGCTGGAGCTTATGGAAGTTAAAACTTACTAATTGAGGTAAGGGACAACTGGAAGGTTTCTAAACAGCACAAATGTATTACACTACCAAGACTAAGTATGATGTGCTTTCCTATGAATAACTAAGACTGTTGACAAAACCCCACAGAAACAGCAGGAGCTTTTGAAAGGAATGACACTGTTATGGTGAAGAGAGTAGAATCTAAGTGCTCAACAAATTAAACTATTTCTAGTACTTGGACGTACTGCTTTCGAGTACAAAGGATGCAATCTTTAAGAAGATTTTATTTACTCCAGGATTGCCTCAAATGAAAATTGCTTTTTTCTTTGTTGAAAAGCTCATTATTACTCAAAGACTGTACTATACTAGGTACTACAGTAAATATGGGAAAAATTGTTCTATTTCTGTTCATTTTAGAGGCAACTTAGAATTAGTTTCTGTAGAAGAAATCTGAGATATCTTCATTTTACCTTTGCTGGTTGTAGAAAGAAAAATATACAGGAAGCCTAGCAAAATCTTTAAAAAAATAAAGAAATAACTTCAGCTGATTTATCTAAATGAATCAAAGAAAATATTGGTACCTTTGATGAGACTATTCTATTATCTGGAAATCTCTGTGGAATGTATGCTTCAGCGCCTGGAGGTGGTTCACGATGCCCAACATAAATAGTCCGACTGTCCACCCAATTCTCTTCTCCAGCACACTACAGGGGGAAAAAAAGAGTTACTGTGTCAGTTCACTCAGTGTATCTGCAGTAACATGAATCATACACTGAATTAACTAATCACATGCCTGACCATCAACACATACACAGCCACCAGCACATGATCCCTCACACTTTTCTGTATCAGCTCAAGATCACCAAAACACCTGAAGCCAAGTCAAATGTCAAAACTCTGCCTTAACTGCACTTCACTTTCCCACAACGCAATGAAAGAGCATTCATGAAAATCACTATTCTGACTTTTTCAGTTTATAACTGAAAAAAGGGCAAATGGCTTAAGACTCTCAGTCAAATTAGGTATTTAATAAGTATTTATATGTTTGTTATTCTTTTCACCAATAAAAATCTGTGCTAATTAAAATATTTTAATATATGACAAATACTTCACATTTCTGAGACTAGGCAGCAATAACTTAGAATTTCATTTGCAGCAAAGTGAAACTCTGTTCTCCCAAAATACTAGTAGTAATCATTTCTCCGCACATGAACAAGCTTAGAGACTCTTAGGTTGCCAGGAAAAGACCTCAGCTTGTCAACTCAGAGCACTTCCTCTTCTATGAAAGCTGTAGAAAAAAACATAGGTGTACCAAATTTTCACATTCACATCAAACTCCACATCTATAGCTTCCCCAAAATTAGTATTTCTGTGTTCTATTAACTGTAAAATAAGTACAAATCACTGTAGAAAAGTATTTACACAAACCCAAAATAACCAATTTTTTAAATTTAGAAGGTAATTTTTTGGAGGGACATGGATTATAAAATGACCATCCCTTAATCAACAGTCTAATTCACACCTACCTTATGAAAAATATTTCTCAAGCACAGAACACATTCCTAACACTTGGGGAAGCCCAGGCATCAGCAACATTAACGTCATCATATGGTCAAATCTGGAGTAATTTAAATACGTCGTAATTTAAACTCAAAACCTCTGCTTTATATTGCACTGATGCATTTACACATACTTTCATTAAGCATATTAGAGGGAACTTCTTTTCTGCATCTTCAACAACTACATTTATTTAGTACATGAAATATGTCCTGAAAGTGCTCCTGGGCACTGGTGCTTGTCTGCCTCTACAGGTGAACTGTCAGACTGCACTAAGCAAACTAACCCCAAACAAATGGTGTGACTTTGGTAGTTTACACAGCCAAAGCATCATTCCCCAAACCAGCTGGATGTACCTGTGCAGTTCTTGACAGAATTTAATCATACAGACATGGTACCTTCTTTTCTAGCTAGTTTTAATGTCAATAGTTATAGGTCCATTTACTTTACTAGTACACACTTGGCTATTAAGCCTAAAACAAAATTTAGTTCTCAAACTTAAAAAACGTTCATCCTAACATTTTCTTCATCACTTCACATCCGTGATTTTTCCACTGCCCTTAAGTGCAACACAGCTGAAGATCACTTTCTACATAATTTATTGGGAATAGACGTATAAAATCTTGCAATACTCTGCAGATTTGGACCAGTTAAGCTAATAAAACAATTATCTCTGTGATGTGCATGACTTTCTCGAGGTTGGAGAGATCATCAAAAATATAAAAAGAAAACCTATTGGACTCAGACTATTAACCACAAAATTGCTGAGTAGAAGTCATCAAGTAAAATGTAAAGTGAAGTAGAAGGATTAAAGGAAAGCAACTTCTGCCATCCCAGAAGTAGATACTAGAAGCAGACACAAAGGACCCAAAATCTTTACTTGATTCTTAAATGACAGAAAAATGAAGGCATTATGTTCAGAAGATACCAAAGGACAAAATTGCAATACTAGGCATAAAACTAAAACCAAAAGTAAACCCCACGTTTTTCTTATGTTATTCAACTTCCAATAACTTGAAAGAGTCACTTAATACATTATATGAAGCTGTTCACAAAAGAAGTAAAAATGACAGCCCCTCCTAAGCCACACCAATGGCCCAGTCAGAGCTTATGCTAAGCCCTGTAACTGCCCCTGGCTCAGTGGGAGTGCACACACATTTCTCCCATGCCACATCTAGCACAGACTCGAAACTAGGACGTGGGTCAGTATAAAAACTGCATTGATTTTCCAGTCAGACAACTTCTCCCTTACCACCAAGCAGATTTGTCAAAAAGTAAAGTAAAGTAAAGTATATATCTAAATACTGGCCTTCATTCAGCCCACTTCTGAAGGCCTGATAACATTCTTTGAGCAAGCCAAAACATTTTGGAAGGAAGTAAAGCATGACAATGTTTCTATATTCCACCTTACTTCTATGGCAATAACAAAACACGGTATTTTTTACCATTCTATCAGTACACAATACTTTATCTTGTCAGTGCACTAAATGTACAATGCACACAAATTATCTGCCTACACTTGCACCACTTAATACTCCTAGAAATGCAAGGGAATGTGAGATATTCCTATATAACACATCAAATTGTACAACATTTTTTACTTTTTCATTAGGAAGGACATTCCAGACAAATGCAACACAAAGATTACTCCTGGTAAGTGAAGTGACTAAGTTCAGAGATGATTACATAAACACCTAATGGGAATGCCACATAAACTTTGAAGACCAAGAAGAAATCCCTCAGCTTCTACTTTCCTCTGTAGAGGCCCAGCTTGAAAATTTATCTCTCAAGGATTATGAACCAGTCCAAGACAGCTTGACAACATTCTTAGCTCAAAAAAGCACTTTTTAAAGTTTCACTGTATACATTGAGTCTTAATCATGACTCAGTTAAAACAGGCCTCTGAAATTACCTACAAACCAGGGAAGACAGAGCTCTAAACAGCACCCTCCTGCCATTACTGCCAGTATTTACAGGTCTGATAGTCCTGGAGTACTGTGTCAACACCAAGTAAACCAACCACACTGGAATTTGTGTCCCTAAAGCAAGGCATTACTTTAAGAAATGATATAAAATGAAGACAATCTCTTCTATTAGCTTCCTTTCATCTGGTTTTATCACAGATAGATAAATTTACCACAAGTGTCTAAAACCATATTTAACTTGAACTATCTGCTAGCACAGAACATTTTTTATTTTTCACTATGTTAATAGGCTACAGAAAATAAATGTACTTTACCAACATAATTCAATAACTTCAAACCTCCAAAACCACTCACAGTACAAGTATAAAAAACTAAGCATGGAGGAGTAAGGCTCTCTTTGCCAGTGAGGTAGAACTGCTATGCACGAAGTCACATGCACTGTTCAATACGGCAACAAGACAACTCACTTGTGTGAAGCAGAAAAAGATAGTTTAGAAAAACAGCATTTAAAGTCAGGACATGGGCCACATAGAAAAGTCAAACTACAGCAACTGTATGTCCTGTAATGACAACCTCCAAAGCCAAACATCCTGATCTAACAGTTCTTTTAGTGTACTGGTATTACAACTTACAGAATGACACCAGAGACACTGCAAAAAGCAGTCTGATGCCGCTGCCAGAACAATGAACTACATTCACTACTTTTTTTTTTAAGTTCCACTGCTTAAGCCTATTAAGAGTATGCCCAAGAAACCAGAAATATACCTTAGCATTGTCTGCTTCTACTTATAGTGTAAAGCTCAATGTACTGAGACCTAGTTTTATTGGTACATCAATGAAATGTCACATAGCTTTTACTCTTTCAAGCAGTGTCAGCAACCATGAAAGCAAACACCAGCAAAAGACTAAGGCACAGAGACAGACAGTTAACAGGATTTTACCTTAAGAGTTTAAGTATTTCTGCAGCTTATTTTTTTCTGATTTAAAAAAAAAAAATCAAACTGAAACTAGCTTGAGATTACCCTTCAAGCTACTCTGGTAATTTTTATCTAGATTTAATTGAAACAAATGTATTGCCTGAAAAGACAAGGGGCTTATTATTCAATGGGCTTATTATTCAATTCAATTCAATCCTTATGCAAAAGGATGATAGGAAGATGCTAGTGGTAGTTGCTGGAAAAGTAACTGACTTTGAAGGATTCCAAGTCTTTCCTCCTATTTTTAGTAAAGAGATTTAACATATGATTTTGAAATCAGGAGAAACACTGAATGACATTTCCTGACTCTCCATTTGAACTATTAACTCCGGCATAATTACCAGCAACAATCTTCAGTTCAATATTATATTTTCTCTCTAAATAATATAAATACAAGCACTACTCAAGTAAGTTAATATGCACTATGTACAGCTGAAAACTCAATCAATCTGCCATGGCCAGGCTCTAAGTACAATTCGTTGAATAGTATTCTCTTCTACTTTTTTCTAAATGCTTTTTGATTAAAAGGGATAGTGCACTCTAACCAGATTTGACAGCAACAAATTCTCAGCATCAGCTATAGCCTTGTTCACCCAGGCTGTGACTCCGTTCCTCCACACAGAAGTACTTTACACACATAGAGGCAAGCTTTCCTAACAGCCTGGTGTTCTACTGAATCACAAATATTTGATGTCAATTAAGCAATTAGCACCACTGTTAAAACTGCACACCGAACACACAGCTGCTCAACCACTTTGGAGTTTCAGGATAACGTACAGAAAAGCCATTATCACTCAGAATCTACAGGAAGAACTAATAGTGCACAGTGTAAAAAAACATTCATGCATTACAACAGCTCCGTACTAAAGGCTCTCAGTTTCCAATTTTTCATTCAGTGAAGAGAAGCAACTTCAATATCTCAAAGCTGTAATTCACTGAAGTGAAGAGAAAAAAAAGTTGTTTTCCTTTCTAATACTGTAAGGAAACCATCCTCATCATGCACTATTTACCAAACCATGAGATCATACAATCTCATCTTTGTCTTCATTTTTCAAATGTTCTGAGTACCCGCTCTTTTACACTTGACACCATTCTGCAGGAATAGGTACAGCCATCTCCCTTTGCAAACAATGGCACAGAGTGCAGATTTTTACCTCATCTTTCCAAATCCTGTACTTTTAAGGGTAGATTTGATCTACAGATAACAAAAACCCATCTAAAGAAATAATAATTTTTAAATAATCAACGCTTTCTAAAATTGTTAACCAGTAAAATAGATTAAGCTTTTAATAGTCCACTTTTGCAAGAATAATCTCTAATGTGTATGTATGCATTTGTGGAGATAGAGAGTGAAATTTTCATCCATTTAAAGGATCTTAGTTAGATTTCAAATTCTGGCCTACTCACAAATAACTACAGAGAGAGCACTTAAGCTTTACATTTGGTTGCCAGTGGGACAGGGACACAGTGTGCCTCCTGCTCCTCTGCCCAGGTCCAGTGTGGACTGCCTCTACATGGAAATCCTTTCAAGGGTCTCACTTGCAATTAGAAAGGCAAATGAGAAAAAAACTACACTGCAAAGTGTAGTGGTAAGAGAAACTAGAAGGGAAAGTGTCACATAAGACATGGGATATTTTACAGCCTTAGTACTTAAATTAATTAAAAATCAGGTTTATTTCTAAGTAGCTCCAGACCAACAGCTGAAATTAAGGTTTGCAGAGGAAATTTACAGCTTCCTTAGGTGCCAACAAACCTCGTAAAAAACGACCAATTTCATTTTTTTAAGGCAACTGAAGGCCACTAAGATCTACATGCAGTGCCAGTCACTCAGTATCTACAAAGATATTTTCAAAAGAGTTGAGTACATACTTCAGAATGCAGGGATTTTTTTTTTACTCTTAGTTTCCAAAAGCTACTTCTGTTTGCAGTAGGTCCAACAAGAAAAAAATCTAAAGCTATCAAAATTTTCAGGGCAGAAAACAATTTTTTAAAATTATATTCACAGATTCTGAACAAACAGGAGGATGGAGGGAAGCAAGCAGCAGATTGCTTTCATTCATTCAAATATAAGTAATAAACTTACAGATATGCCACACTAGTTATTTTCTTTGAAATTAACATTAGTAATTAATTAAATTAAGTAAGTAAATTATTAAGAAAAATCAAGCAAGAACACCTGTTGTGAATCTTTTCCAAGGAACAACACAATGCATATGGAGACAGTATGCATTGGCACAATTTACAAAATCAGATGCAACAAAATCCATTCCTAAATGGTATTCTTACAGGAGCTTCAGATTATTCAGAAGGGAATGTATCCTAAAAATATGCTTTATATTTCAAACAGTAAATAACCATCAGACATGATCAGAACTGGCCAGAGTGACTCCACCTACCGCTACGATTTTAGCAAACAAAAGGGGAAGAGTCAAGTTTCCCATCTGAATTCCAGGACAAAGATAATTAAAATATATGGACTTCTGCATTCTTCTTTGTACTTAGTGCAAGGGCTGTGAAAATGCCTCATCTACATTTTCGCTCGTCTTTAAATTGTTCAAGTAAATCGTGGATAAAAAAAAAAGATAGTTAACTATTGCACTCTGCAGTCTATTGACACACAGCTGAGCAGCAGACCTCTAATTCCTACTTCTGCTACAAAAATATAATGTAGTTTTGATGTCAAGAAAACACCTCCCCTCATTGTTAACCCTTGTCATCACATTTAAATCTGCAAAACAAGTTTACTGCCAAGCAGCAACTAAACACTATCCTAAAGTTTAGTGCCTGTTAGACTTCAAAAGAATTTTCATTCGTAAGTGTATACAGAGCTAGTGAAGCTATGATTCTAGCAGACAGAAGGTGTGGCAACCTTCTTGTATTACATGATGATACTGCAAAACCAACAGCTTGTAAAATGCTGGTCTTGCAAGCCACCAAGCCAGTGACCAAAGAATCTCCAAATGTTATTACACTAACTGTTCCATCCATAACAATCTACAGCTTGCTACGTATTTGTACTGGAGAATCACCAAAATATTTACTGTAAACTCATATCTCTATATACCTTTACATATCTAATTATTTATACTTACTTGATACTGAACTACAGTTTCTTAAAGGACAGTGACTCACACCTTTTTGGGGTTGTTTTTGCTACACAAAGACTACTTTAAAAAAAGTCTCCTGGTATATATCTGCAGCTATGCTACCACACAGACTTGGGGTCATGCTGCAACCTTATCAGAAGCAAATAAACTCAAGATAAAATTGAGAGAAAAACTACCATGTGGGTGGTACTGAACGTTGTACTACTAAAGCAATTGCTACCTGTTTTCCACATCTATAAGGAGAAACCTAAATCCTCAGTAAAATTGGCAGGTGTCATGTTTTGACAATTTTTCAAATTGAGATCTTGCTCATGTAGGCTGGTTCTGAACTTACTCCCCCTAAGGCCCGACTGTATTAGTCTACAGAACTATCCATAGAAGTAAAGAGGTATAGTACAAGTCCCAAGCTCTCCCTACATTATTGGTAAATTTGTCAACAGCCTAGAAGGCCTGGAATAAGTCAAAATGACAATACTAATAGCCAGATTTCCTATTATGAGTAACTGTATATTGCCATACTCCCTGCAGTGTAAAATGCAAATTCTCTGTCTTACATGCAATTGGTTTTGAGCACTATTTGAATAGTCACAATACAGCACCCCTATACTTCATCTTGAAGAAATCTTGTAGTTCAAAAATAACTTGGCTGTTCAGAATAATGGGACTAATTATGTAGCATTAGAAGCTACCTAACCTTTTCCTTCATTTCCATGCTGTTTCTTGCACATCAGCACCAAATCTGATGTTATGCGAGTTCAGCTTGGTGAACACACAGATGCTTTGATAGAAGGAGGGACCCTAATTACAGCTGGCTACAAGGTTAATGAAACATTTATTTGGAGCTATTTGAAACACTTCCAATATACTTCTAACTCTTACATATACAATAGTATTTAAGTACAGTTCTGAAACATTCAAGGAATATAAAATGTTAAGCCATTACTTCCTCCTATACTGCAAAGCAATGCCATGTGTTGAAGTATTTCAGGGGAAAAAGCTATATGTTGATTCAGGTAAGAGGACACAAATTATTTTACAGTTTTGCCTACTAACAAATAAGTGTTGCTGATGAAATGCCACATTCAATCCTCACACAATAGTGAAGACCTTTTAAATTTTCCAAAATTAACAGGCATCAGAGTAATAAATCTGACTTCAGATAAAGTCTACAATGATGAAAGACAAGAATTTCAAACCTATAAAATGACAAAAAGGACATTCAGTAGCTCTGAGTGTTCACGTCAGGAGTATGAGTAAACATACTCATGATGCATAAGAAGTTTATGACACCAATAACCACATTCTAAAATCCCTTTTGTTTTCACTGCACTTAAGGAATGTGAATTGCATTAAGATTAAACATGACTTTAAAATTCTTTTGGCACAGTGAGCTTTTTAATATTTACTTTTACTCTCAAAGAACAGATTTAAAGACTTGCAACTGAACAATCTGAAGTACAATAAATATTTCACAACTCTGTACTTTTATAAACATCAAAAGACTTCAAGAACTTCTACAGTTATTAATCAAATATTTACCAAAAAAACTTTATCAGCATTTGCTATTATCTGTATTTTAGAAGTTAGATATTCATACAAAACCATAATTTAACATTAGAGCTATTTCCTTTATCATATACAGTCACATATAGAATAAGATAAATAACATTTTAAAAACTTCATTACAATACTGACTGCTTAGATGCTAGTTGCCAATTTCTAGTAAAAAAAAATCTAGAAAGTCCAGAACATCTGTTACACAAGTAATTAAATCACAAACTCGAGAAATCAAAATAGTCAATATTTAGCATTTAAAATTGTGAAAATGAAGGTTTATAACTAAATTCTTTGGGAACTGAAGTCAAAGAAACTCCAGTATCTAAGTAATCCCTGCACATTCAGGACACCAGAACTCAAGGACAGACTTTCAGTTTTTACCATCTTAAACAGTTCAGTGAAGACAGGGTGAATTTTAAACCAAGATATCATTAATAACTCAGAGGAAACTTGTAATACAGCAATGGTGAGGAACACTTAAATAAAACACTTTCTCAACATATAGTCAGTCACCTGTAAGGTAGTACAAGTTGATCTACAGTGAATGGCCACCCTGAGTAAACATTGCATACTTGTAAAATACTACTAATAAAAGCATTAATAATAGCCAGAGAACTCAAAGGTCAACACAGTACACCCAACACATCTAAGTCAAGCTCCAGTATACTAAGTACAGTGTGAAAGACCATCTCTTGGTCAGAAGCAAAGATGGTTCAAATTGTTTTATTTTAGCATTTAAAATGTTACTGTGAGACTTGTATCAGTATAATTATAGAATACGGGGGATGTTATTTTAAGCTTTCAGTGATCCATATACCTCCTTTTATTTATATGTGGAAGACAAAACATCCACACTGCACTTCAATATGTCAAAACTGTTCTGTGTCCTTCATGCAGAAAAGGAAAGGTATTTTTAAAGAAAGACTTTTCTATCAAGTCTAGAATTGTCCTGTAGGTTGAGATTAATATATTCTGACTTGGAATGATTTTGATAATAAAGGCAAAAGAGGTTATGCAGGTTTGTCTGGGATGAGATGATAAGTGTAATCTCAACCTCCACATGTCTGTCATTCAGTGATGAATGAGAAGAGCTTCAGAGAAGAGCTGGTTTCTATGCAGCAGCAAAAGCATACATAAAATGTAAGAGAAGTCACTGACTCTTAGGCTTTGATTTACTGCTGTGACTTCTTTGATGTGGGGAGGGATGGAGGCAAGTAGTTACAATACATCATCCCCTAAAAACAACTTGTGATGGGATAGTTGCTTTTTGCCATAACACACTTAAGACTCTAGAATCTAAGAAAAATCACCATTTTTTTCTCCCTAGACAAACATACTCCACAACATCAGCTCACATCTTTAAAAATCTTCCTGAAGAAATGTTTCTCTGACTTCAAAGGCTGATCTGCCATTCCTTCCCTTTTTAATGAGAAGCAAAGGAAAAAAAACCAAGGAAAAAACCTAACCACATTTTCTCCTCAATAAAAGGAGTTTCTATACCCCACATTTTGGGAAACACAAGTAGAAGTAACTCCCAGTACATGCTGGCAGCAAAGACCTCTATTTCGCAAATTTGAAAATGTATATGTATACCTAAGGGCATCACAGGCCCTACAGCTCCTTCAGAAAACAAGTTGAATATATCTGGCTTTTGGATAGCCTCTGTGACAGATTATCTTAAGGAAAAAACCCAAGAAATTAACAATTCACCTTTATAATAGAAGAATGACACCTGAGAGATATTACTTCAACTGAACACGTATCAAAACCTACTGGACCAGAATCACCAGGATTATCTACTTTAATCTGCTCTGTATGATAGGATAAAGAACCTTCAAAGTGAAATAGATAACCATAAAAAGCATAACAATTTTTTTTTTTTTTCAAATGAATACACGTACTTAAGAAATGGAGTTATTACAACAGCAAAGAAAACATTTTTAATAGATTTTTCCTAGTGCTCTTTTTGAAAACAGTCCAATAGATAAATGTTCTTTTAGAGTTTCAGCTTTCATGCTTAATAAAACTAATTCCCAGAAAAGAGTGTGCCCCCTCATGTGTCTTTTCCTGTTGGGATAGAAATTCCTGTGATCAGTCCAAGTGAAAAAAGCCCCCAAACTGAAAATTCTCAGTTGCTGCAAAGTTGGGTTAGGAAAAGCAATGAGGACTATTGAACTAGCTTGTCATGCAGTGTTGTTTCTTTTCACATTTGTGTGGAGGAAATAAGTATAAAGTGAATATCTATTACTGTTATTATACTGTAACGTGTATTCCAAATACTGCTTCTTTCAAAAGTACACAACAGTTCTGTATTTTGTAATCATTTGATACTATATACAAATAAGGAATTATGAATCAGATTTGACTGACTTCAAAGTTCAATGAACTGTAAAACTTCCCATATTCTTTGCAGAGGTTTAGATCAAACAACTTCCACATATGAGCTGGTTGCATGAACTGACCGATAAATGCCTAGAATTCAGTGATTTTAGGAGAGGCAATTCTATGCTCTCTTAACCAGCTAACATGAGTTTATTGATTACCAGGCCAATTTCAGTCACAACTGTGTTTGTAAACAAAAGTCTAACCATTCGTGACATTTATTACATCAGGTAATTCTTTACCTTCAGCCTTTAAAAAGGTTGAAAGCCAAAGGAAATCGCTAAATCAAATTAGAAATCCTTGTTCTAGACCAACTTCTTTGTTTCCCCCCCAAAACGCCGTAAAATAATAAGATTCTAGAAATCCTACTTCACCCATAGACAGAAATACAGACTCCTAATGAATGAGGCATGTTTGATTCCTGCGGAGGAGCACATGACCAGTTTTGTAAAATCCACATTTCCAAATGTGTTTTGATGACATGGGGCACTCTTCAGGCCATGTATCCTACAGGCAGGATCAGCTGTCCTGTAGGCAGCAAAAATGGGGCAAGATACAAAAAGGATGGTGCCAAAAATAAAACTTCAGGTGATAGCCCAATGAGTATTACTACAAATGAGATAAGTAATCCTTGGCAGTGCCCTGGTTGGTAGTACTATGTCTTACAGGAGTTATTTCTGTCTACTTCCTAATACTTTCCTTTTTTCCTCCTCCTCTAAACGTAGGAGGATACAATCCGTAAGTAAGAGAATTTCAGGAGGGGAAAGTAATTTACTTTTGCCATCTAGAAAAAAATTAATCTTTCTTGTTTTTAGGAGGCATTTGCTATTAGCTGTAGCAGATTAGACAATTCCTTAGAAATAAAATACAACTACTATTAATAAAGACAGAGGGAATACCAGGCACAGATCCCAACTTGAATCGCTGTAGGAGGCACAGTACAAACAGAAAAGGAAACTCAACATTTTTACTTATAAATAAGCAGCTATGACTAAAATCAAGGAAAGCAGAAAATATTTTCACATTTATTTTACTTTTTAGAATATGACTGCATCTGAGGCCTTGCCACAGCAGCCATGTCAATTATCATATCCAACAAGCACACCTCTGGAAGCAAATAGCTACTGTAGGTCTAGTGCAGAGCAAGACTGGGAGTCTACCAGTTAATCTGTTAGCTCTTTTTCTAATACACATGGCTCCTAAGGGGTCAATTATACACTGTACATTGAATTCAAATGGAGCAAGTATTCTGATAAGAAGAGATAATGACTTACTTTGTTTCTTAACGTAAGTTGATTATGTGCTTATGCAAGAGGCTATCCGGTGGCAGCTGGAATGTTTTACTTGAGCTGAGCCACAGCCTCTCATCAATGGGGGCACTGTGAGGTAGAAATGGCACTGGACCCACCATTAGAAGGAAAGCAATGTTCACACCAGTTTGACAAGTTCTGGCACATGAAAGGAGTAAAGATATTATGCATTAAATTCATCACAAGTGAGTTAAATCAGCTATTGTTAAGAAAGCTTATCACTTTTAAGGAGATTTATTATGGACAATATTCAAATAGTCAAGGACACTGGGCCTTAAATGAGGGGGTTTTTTGTTGTTTATTTTGTTGGTTTTGGTTGTTTGGGGTTTCTTTTCAGTGAAGATATAACACCACAGAAGGAAAAAAACTGAATTCAACTGCAAACTTCAAGAAATAAAACTTCCAGATGCTTTTGCAAAGACACTAGCAGGAAGCTATTAAACAGATAATGGCTTCATGTGCAATTTGGGTAAATTTTTACATTTACAGAAAGAGTAAAAGGAAAGTATAGAAGCTATGCTGAAATGTATTTGCACTGAACATAAATCCTTTCAAATGAGAAGTGTTGAAGTCCTACAAGAAAGTCCTATCAGAAAACTACACCTCCAAATAATCTCAATATGCTATAAAAATACTTCCTGGACACAAATTCAGATTTCATTGCCACACATACCATACACATACATAGCAACCTCTCTTGACTCACAGTACTAAGCTGTATTTCAAGGGTACAAACTGCCAAACAACCACGATTTCATTTGTATATATATTAGTTGAAAACTTGAGTGAAAACAAAGCAAGTACTATAAAACCTGAGTACATATGTTAAATCATCTGTATTAGAACCTATATCATCCCTCCATATACTCTATAAAAAGCCCATAAAATGATGCCTCAGCTCTACAGCAAACCAAAATGTGTCCTTGTAACAAGTACTGCTAACATTGCATTGTTAATGGGGAGGAAAAACAAAACAATAAATTGCATGTTTTCACTTATTCCAATGGAGCCACTGTTAAAAGAAAGGCTTGCTAACTCACAAACATAAAAGTTACAATGATCTAGTATCCCTATAAGAACTGTAGTGATATTCTTTGTAAACTGCTTAGATTTCCTTAGTAGTAATTACTTTTACAAGGCACTTTGCTAGAATTCTGTAAATTTAGTACCAAACTTAGCTGGTTTATAAAATCTTGATTTTAGTACTTGAGAAATAACTAGGGTTTCACTCAAGACCAACAAAAAAAATGCAATGTTTCTACAACAGTGTTGTGTCCAACGGATGAAGCTGCCTGCTTCAGCTCTGCTGAGAGCACAGAGGTTACAATCACTTTCTGCTTTGCCTTATTGCAGAAAAAAACCCTACAGTATCACCCTCTCAGCTCTTCTGCATTTGCTCAGGGAACTGAAATACAATGAACTTTAGAAACCGCTTTCTCTTTGTCTGTGTGTGCAAAGGGAAGTGACCTAAACCATGGAGAGGGGAGGGACAAGGTGTCATAAGGCAACTTTTGCCAGAAAACCCCTGTAATCTAACAAATACCCATGCCCTCCAATTAATGCTTGGGCAAGTAATTCTCCCTCTCCTTGTTGCTATTACACACAGCTGACCATTTTAAAGGTCTCCATACTTTAATACTAGCAGAATCACAGAATCATTGAATATGCCAAGTTGGAAAGGATTCATGAGGATGGAGTCCAACTCCTGGCCCTGGTCAGGTCACCCCAAGAGTCACACCCTGTGCCTGAGAGCACTGTCCAAACACTTCTTGAACTCTGTCAGGATTGATGTTGTGACCACTTCCCCGGGGAGCCTGTTCCAGTGCCCAACCACCTTCTGGGTAAAAAACTTTTTTCCGGATATCCAACCTAAACCTCCCTTGACTCAGCTTCATACTGTCTCCTCAAGTCCTGTCACTGGTCACGAGAGTGAAAATCAGATTTAATACCCAGCAACAATTATATTCAAATTCATTCTTTGGAGTAAAGGGAACAAATAATTTGAAGGTTGGTTTTTAACTCTAAAAGTATTTAAATTTCATACTGTTCATACAGTAACACAGAACATGTCTAAAAAATACTCAGATCTAGATTTAGAGATGGCGCATGAATTTTAGTAGCGTCAACACCGTGACGCAACTTCCTTTTGGTTATCCATCATATGGAATGTGCATTGCTTCAGCTGTCTATGGTTCCATAGCATGAAATACTCATTTCTATGCTTCTCTCTATTTAATCAGTATAAGGTTAAATTCTAATTCTTAGACACTGTTTTTGTTTCAGTGTTGGAAATAGAGCAATAAAAAGTCAGATTTCTTACAATGTAGATAACAGAACAAGGAAGAAATAGCATACTGGTTTTGTTCTTAGTGGTCTATAGTAATCTGCCTACTCCTAGTGTTTTCATTTTAATTTTACATACTTACTTGCAGTAATATTATTTATAAGTCTTTTCATGCTTTGTTTATACATCTGCACAGATATGAAACTGGACATATGGAAAAGGATTTTCCTCAAATGTGATGTTAGCTGGAAACCTTATAGATAAAACACAACCAAATTCCATCTCTTAAATATTTTGGTTTCAGCTTTGTTTCCCTTTTAATCCCTCACCTTAGTGTCAACATCCTCATGTCTCCACTGTGAAAGTCTAGGCATTTCTAAATATTATAAAGCTTAATACAGCATTAGATTTAGCAAATATTCAATAGTCAAGAATACTCTCAAAAAAATCCATGGTTTTGTCTTGATGTCTTACAAGGTACAAGCCTGGTATACTTCAGGTACATCCTAGAGAGGAAGGGACACCAAAAGCCACACCATGACCCTTGTAACCACTCCAGGAAATACCTACACTTCTTATTTCTTTCTTACTTATTCATAATGGGATTTGCTAAGCAAATTAAACTGAAGACTGCTAAAATAGGTGACGAGCCAGCAAGCAGAGGGGTATATATGGAAGTAGTTAGACTTACTTAACAGGGGGCAAAAAATAATTCGCATGTCTCTGGAAAGAAACCTAAAGCTCCTAAAACCTTTGCTATCTGTAAAGACATTGAACTCCACAATGCTCTCTTGTACTTACAATATAAAATGAAAGTAACTCTAGATGATAGGCACTGTTAAAAATAGAAAAGTTTAAAAAGGGAAGGAGCATGGAGGAAGTACAGGCCAAAGGACTGTAGAAAACAAGTAACATACTAAGGCACTGGGTAAAGGAGGCCAGGCAACTGGATAAACCCACCTGGGGATTAAGCTCCAGGCACGGGGCACGAAGGGGGCCACTCGCCATGGCAGTGCCGGGCCGGCCCCTCAGGGCCCCCCGAGGCCCCGTCTGTGAGGGCCCGGGTGGGAGCACCAGAACGAAGGCAGGGCTTGGCTGGAAGTGTGGGGCAGGAGCGCCCGGTCACTGCCAGGCCCCGCACAGGGAGGGTCCCCAGAGGCTGGGCAGCACCTGAGAGAGGGCAGGCTCTCCCAGTAAAACCAGAGGCACACGTAGATAAGGCTGGTATGGTTTGCTCTCAAATGGCTGCACAGCCCCCGCTGCAAGGCCGAGCAGACCAACAATTCCAGCTCTAACCTCTCAAGGGACCATCCACACACTCTCTCCAAGCCTTCGCGTTCCACTGACAGAAGAGTTTTTGAAGTGTACGCATGTGGTTGAAGGAATTTGGTTCATATGATACTCAATTTCCTTATGTTGAACATATTTTTCCAAACAATTTATTTTGAAAGTCTAGCAAAACAGTGAGTTCCACCTCTGCCATACTAACACCTTGTTTAGCAGAGCACGTGCTCCTAAAATCTGGCCTGACGGACAAAATGGAACACCACTGAAGCTTCCAGTGCCCGGGGCCACCATAGTGGCCACTGCTGTACACTGTCAGAATGCCATGAGTTGGCAGAGTCTGCTGAAACCCTGGCCTTGACCCCACTTACAGAGGATCTAATCCTTGTTTGGCAACCCCAAGCACACGAGCAACTTAGTCACCATTACCTCCAACATGTGACAGATGCCAGCATACAGGCACATTCATTTCATAAAGTCTCTCTCAGAGGAAAAAAAAAAAAGACATGGAAAAACTGCATCTTCAGTACAGAACTGCTGGCACACGATAAAATTCCCCCCTGTGACAGCAGGGCCACCTTAGTGGCCTTTCTGTAGCTAATGGCCACGTGGTGCTGCCGGAAGGGTTGAGCAACACAAATCAAGCTGCTTATTCCATACCTTGTAAGATTAAGATTAGTATCAGCTAAGAAAGCTTCTTCACCACATCTCCGTAAGATGCTGTGAAAGCAAACAAGAATTTCTAAAAAAAATGTAACACTGAAGACAGAATGAATTTCAAACTTTATTTGTAGGCATGGGGATAGGAAAGTCATCCACCTGAGAAGGTCTCATCTAGTGAAGCACAAAAAAATCCTAGTGAGACAAACTGTACAAAAAATACTGATTTGCACTGGGGATGCAGTCTTCCAGAATGATTGTCACAACAACCTCTTGCTGCTAAAAGACACAGAAGTGTCTTCTTTGCTACTCTGATCTTCTGAAGACAGGTATTTCCCCATATCAAATTCCTGGTATGACTTCATCTCTGGAACCATATTTGCTCTAAATTATGTATTCTGTTAAGACTGAGTTTAAACAGTTACACAGGATAGACAAAACACAATCTAGCCCCTTACTGCTACCTTGTTAACCTCCTAATGTATTAGTGTTTTCAGTTCCAAGCTTTTTTAATACTGTGGATCAGTTCACACCACTGAATCAATTAAACTGTCAGTGCTGTAAAAGAACAGGAAACAATGCAGCCTCTCTCAGCACCTGAAAAAGAAAATGCCAAGACTAGCTGTTGCTCTGATTTAACCATTTTTTATTTCCTATGGTAAAACTGGGGGAAAATCAGCAACTACTATGCTTGAAAAAGTCCTTTCCTTTAAGGAGAATCACAGTTAAGTCAACTGACAACTGTACAATTTGTTTTGCATTTTCAAAAAAATACATTTAACCTGTACTCATAGCCTTTTAAAACTTCTTTACTTCTACTACCTTTGTTTTTTGTACTGGTACTCAAATTTCCACAAGCTAATGAACTCCCTCGATTAAGGCTTGAAGGTGGTCTGGAACTGTGTGGTACTTTAAAGTACTATACATCTAACTGTGGATGGAACCTTTGATCATATTGCAAGAATCTTGTATCTCTCCCATTTTATACAGAGCCAACACATGGCCAGCTTTCTGATTTGGTCTCTTCAACATTAGCTAAGTAGTTCCAGTGTCTCTGAAATGATGACACATCAGAAGATCTAAGAACATGCTTATTCTTTTGAAATGCCTCCAAAAAGGCTATTCCTCTTTTATTGCTAGCTTGTCATTATTGGTTCGTGCCATTTCCTTTAAAAATGAGTGGCTCTAATGCTATTGATTTAAGAAGTTCCACTTCAGGGAGCTCACATTAAATTCAGTCAAATGATGTAATGTATTGGATTGTCCCATCATCTTAGTTCAAAAATTCTCTAGGTTATAGAACAAGGCAGGCTAAGAAAAGAAATCACCTTGGCAATTCCTTGGAATTAATAAATAAATAAGAAGGCCCATACTTTTCCTTCAAGTTACAGCAAGTAATAAATCAATACACATCAAATCTATTACTTTAACTATTTTTTTCCCATTCTCCTGTATGTCAATAAGAGAGCAAATCACATCTCTAATTATAACAATTACTTCCAGTGATGCCAATAAGATCAAATCAAAGTTATGTGAGGCTGTTTCAAAGAGATTATTACTACTTTTCCAAGACCCCAAATGGAAAAAATCAATTAGCAGATGTCTATTTTGCAACATTTTAAAACTTGCATCCTCTCCAGACACTGCTTTGTTCCAGCTCTCCAAAAATATTCAGCTTTTTCTTTAAACATTCAATGACATTCAATACCAATATACCAGGATTACAGATGAGCACTGTGTCTTGTGAGCCAAATGTGATAACAAAGGTGCTTTCACACACAAACTATTGATGCTTTTTCCTTTCAGAAAAATGGAACAGAAAAAAAAAAGCACTATAAGGTATTTCAGTTTGCTGAGAATTACACCAATACACAAGGTAACTCTTTACAAGTGTTTTCTACGATCATTTAAACACCAATTCTGAGGTTTAGTAGTTACTGTTGGAGTAGCAAACACATGGTATCTTGCTTTAATCCTAGGGAAAAACCCACCAATTTCATTACTTAAATCTGCCAAAGTGAACCTTACTGTGTTTCTCCCACTCCCAGACAGAGCCAAGAACCAACACTGCATGTCAGTTTCTGCCATGTAAAACAAAAAATAACTTGTTCAGCTCAGCCTATTACTAATGCTTCCTTCAATATAAAAACAAACAATCAACTGAGAAGTCAAAACAAAACAGGAAAAGAACTACACATGCTGAGCAAGTAAACCTCAGAGCAGGACCTAAAGGTTCCCAAGCTCAGGCTCTAGAGAATTCAAGTAGATAATTTCCTAGGTCAGAAGGCCTTCAACATGCAACTTTCAAGCATAAACAGAAATCCATTAGAAAAAGGCAAAGGGAGAAAGATTGTCTGGCCACAGATTTCTACAAAAACACTGCTAGCCTTGTAAATTCAGAAGGGTGATGGATTTTGTCAAACTATGTCCTATGCTGCATGGTAAATCCTGTCCGCTTAATGTGTCTATTTCCTTGTAAAGCTTTGAAGGTTCTGAACAGTTTAGGCATAAAAAACATATTTGAAGTTGACAAAATGTGGGTAATGTTCTTCTTCATGACCCATTGAGAATAAAGACCTACCATACAAACAGGGAAGAGCATGTTAGGTCATGCTTCCACAAGTCCTTCCATTTGGCTTGTTACTATAACCCGGAAAAGAGCAACAGCAAAGAAAAGCCCAAGGCACAAGAAGCCTCAAGCACAGAAGAAACGTTTGTCTTCCACTTATCAGCATCACTTCCAACTTTTACTAGGAATCTACATACTACTAGACAAAAGTAAATCTGACATGGTTCTTCACTGAAAATTACTGTAAAGCCAATCGATGACAATATTCATTCTCATTCCTCACTGGACCAGAAGTCATCAGAATGACTTACCTGTGTAACACCATTTCCACAAATCAAATCTCCATTTGAGATTTGTTACCTATGTAACACCATTTCCCCACAAATCAAGGCAACTTACCACTGCACATCACCAAAGGCATAAAACAAGTGGTGTAACTGATGTTTTTCATATCACATCTAAGTTAATAAGCTAAAGAGACAAAAATCAAGTAATTTTAAGATAAACAGTGACTTGACAACCACTTTATCATCACTAAAACCTTCCTTTTATGTAGGACACATACTAATCAGCAAAAATACTTCACTCTTGAAGTCAGGTATTTAAGGCCTTCAGAAATCTTACATATCTCAATTTGTTTACGTAAAATTACCATATGAACTTCCCCCCATCGTTACTTCTTTCTGCATAGCATCTGGTTACTGCTAACTGTAACCATCTTCATTTAAACAGGGCATAAACAAGCAAAAAAATTTTTTAAAAATCGTGTAAGAGTCTCTCAACATGCCTAACCCTAACCATACTGATATAAAGCAACCTGCATCTCAGATTTTTCTTGCCATATATATATTAATAAATTCCTCCCTCCCTCAACAGTTAAACTACCAACTCTGAAGCAGTAAAGAAGATATAGCCCAAAACCAAAAGTTTTTATACCGTAGTAACTGACTCTCATATATTTGTGATGATACTATAGAAAAAGCAATGTTCTTTCTGATCAGCTTTGCTACCATCCCATGCCCTACCATCCCTTCACTCACAACACCATAGCTTTCCTTATTAGTCCAAAAGGCACAAGACTGTCCTATTTCAAGACATATGCAGTGTTATTTTATTGTGTACAGAGTATTTCCTAAATATTGCTCTATTTAGAAAACTAAAGAAGTTTCTACCCCTTCACTCTATGTTAACACAAAATAAAAATGCTTTGTTATGGGACTATGCTGGCTTTTTTCTTCTTGGGAAAGCAAAGTACTTGGAATTACAAACTTCAGTTTCTATGTTGTGCTAATATGAGATTAGAAGTTAACAATGCACCAACTGTTACAGAAAGTAGGACTTACTTGCTGGAACGAACAAGATATCTACTAATACCCACTAATAGTAAAGCCTAAAAGAAATGTGCAAAAAGAAGAAAAGCAATCTACTGATCTCAAATTGCAAATACTGCAGGTTTTACTCTAGGCATCACAAAGGAAAACTTGAATCAGATTATGATGTTAAATATAGTGCTACACACTGTCAAGTTAAAAAAAAAATCAGGGTTTGAGTTTCCTATACAGCTTTATTCTTAACTGTATTCAAAATAACATGATCTAAACAACCATGGTGGGAATGATAAAGAATTATTCTAGAAGAAAATGCTTTTAATAATTAAAATGGTTCCTCTTCCATGAAGGAAAATTAAGTCATAGCATAAGCTGTTAAGTCACCCAGACATAATACAACAAGCAACATTGTCTTATGCAATGTGTCTCTTGCTCCATCTTTAATATAGTTTAAATTGCCACAACCTGGATACATGGAAGGCAAAATAAAGCAAACATAATCTAACAGAAAAAGAGTTTATTTTGCAAGACATATTAAAAGATCTTTAAACGCTTCTTGTAGTTCCATCTCTAAGTTTTGTTCCCTCAAGGCTGCCATATATGAGAACTCTTTTTCCCTACAATGTATCAACATTTTAATAAGATCCTTCTCCTCTGTTCCACTGTTTATATTACCCATTTCAGCTATGAAAAGTTGCTTTCTATTGTCTTCCTCCTGGGAAAGCATTTTTCTGCATTCATACTGACAAAAGACTTCCAGCAAAAAACCAAGTCTCACACTGTGCTCTCGAAACTAAGCCAGCTCATCCTGTTCTTTGCTGACAGGCAATTCTAACAAAGAAAAAAAATCATAAACACACCTTACCTTGAGAACGTCTTCACTTGACTCAGCATGAGTCAACACAAAAGCAGCTTTTAGGCTATTCTTTATTAACGAGTAACAGAACCATGACCTAGGTCCAAGATCAACCCAGCAGCAGGACCACACACTGCACTGCAGCTGGATGTGTTATTTCTGTAACAGTCCCCCCAAAATGACCGAGAATGTTAAATGGGCTGGGGCATAGGGGAATGTGTGTGTGTGTAAGGAGGGTGGTATTTATATTCCACAAACAGAGATTCTCAAGTCTGTTATCTTTCCTTTTGAGACACTACAAAATACATATACACAATATTATGCGGTGCTGGGTTAATGTTGGACTTCATGATCTTAGATGTCATTTTCAACCTAAACTATTTATGACTCCATTGCCCTGCACTGTACTACAGGGAACCAAATAAAATTCAGAGTACAACAACAAATCTGCTTTTTTGTGGGGAAGTGCCAGATAATGAAAGCATGGAAGCTGCAGTGTGTCCGGATGACACTCGGCACGGCAAGCGTGCAAGACTGGCCAGTAAAACAAAGTAGACCTACACAGGACTAAGGCCTGCTTGAAGGGAGGATCATCCACACCATTGTACAGAAACAACCATAAGAATGTTTTACAGAATAGTGTTACATTTTGATGACAACACTAAGCTGGACACTAAAAGAGGACTAGGATATTGTACTAGAACACCTTGAGAACTGTAGTAAAAAAAGCAGTAAAATTTAATCATACAGAGTATAAGCTGAAGCACTTCTAAGGACTAAAAGCAAAAGCTGTGGCTATAAACTGGCATTTCATCAGCTGGGAGAGGGCCAGAGGAGGGGCCTGTCGAGAAGGAAGTGTTCTGATTACATTTTACAGGGCATGGATGGCACCTAAAACAGAAGTACTATTCTGGCCTTCCTTATTTTAAAATAAATCAATCTAAATCAAACCAGGCACACAGCAGGTTTGTATCAATAATCAGAGAGCCTTTGTGATAAGAAGAAACTAACCCTTCTTTGTCGAGGAAAACCTAGGAATCCATGACATTTAAGTGTGAAAAATGTGTGTTTTCCTCTAAAACACAAATGAATAAAAAGGAATCAGTACTAAACAAATGTTTGATTTATGAACAGACATGCACAAATTGTCTGTAAAGTTTGACTGAAAATGACAATTCCAAACAAAGTAGTGAAATTTTGGTTGTTTGCAGAGTGTGTTTTTGGAAGTGGGGTAAGAAAAACTTTCCAACAGGGAAAAAAGTTCTAACAGCTCTTGAACTTGGTAAACTGATGACACAAATGCTGGCTGGCTGCCTGGAATATGGAACTTTATATGAAAGAATAAAAGCCAAAATGCATCTGGGAGAGGGATGGTATTGCTCATCATTTGCTCACAAAAACATGATCTCTCACTGAGAATTTTTTTAGTCACCACTAACCTGCATATTTCTTCCACTGTTAAATGTGTTAACATTGCACTGAAAAATGTTAAGTCCTAAAATATTTTTCATTACAGAAACATAATCACTTGAAATAATATGAGACTTTATTTTACTAAATCTATAGAGAGTACTTCAGAACAGGGCTTAGAAAAACGTCACCTGCCATCTGTTGTACTAGAAAGTTTCTAACAACCATAACATCAAATTGCTTATCTAGTCTATACTTAAAATGTTCTTCCACCCCAGAAAACTTTCTGCTGACAAACATGACAAGTCAATAAATACATGTGTATTGTGCAGTAAACAGAACTGGCAACAGTCAGAACTGAAAACTAATGCACTTCTCAAACAAATTGAAGAAGCTCAGACTTTGCTTATTTCAAATATCTAAGCCTAGCAGTCTGTAGCCTCAAAGCTGAAGATCAGAACACCTACATTAACAAAGCCTCAGCAGTAAGAAGTAGGATAGCCTTTTCTAATTGCTATGGATCAGCTTTGGAAAAAAAAGCAAAATACATTAAGAGAATAGTACAATCCTAAAATGTTCAAGCTTTCAACCTGCAGTACCATAGCTACAGTCATTAAAATATCACTGCCTACCACTGAGGATACTCCACTGGGATAAGAGCCACCACAGCTAAATTTAACCTTTTTATAGAAATTATTTTTAAGTTCCTGGGTAACTGGCAGTACTTAACTGAACAACAAAGCCCAGAGTTAAAAAATCAAGTCCAAGTAGCATGGCTGTTCTTTGCTTAAACAGAAACCTGTCCATAAGGTACCAGCAGACTCCTGCCCAAGAAAACAGTGCCTGAAACTGGGAGTATCCCCATAGTATTATATGGGGATGACACATGATGTCAGAAGTCTCATAAACATCTTCCTTAATTATACTTACGCTGTAATTACCTTAGTTTTGCAATAGGATTTCTACAAAACATATTTAGGGCTAAAAAGGTGATGAACTAGAAGCAACACGCAAACAATCATCAAGGTCTGTAAGGCAAGCAGTTCTTCCCTCCTAAATCCCTATTAAGAGCATTCATAACCTGCAACACAGGTAGGCAAAGCAACTTCTGTTCTCACTTCAGTATGATCAAGTCAGCATTATGTCACAGTGTCAGCACAGACAAAGTGATCTTGCTTCTGACTACACAGCTGCTGCCCGAAGATACAGATAAGGAATAAGAAGCTGAGAGCAATTCCATAGAGGTATCTTCTGCCTCAGAAGGTGATGGTGCTTCTTGGAGGCACTTGGTGTGTGCTGTACTCACCGAATTTTTTAAGTATAACAGGTCATTCTGGTGAAGGAAACCACAGCCAAAAAAATGGCACAGCTGCCTAAACTTCCTAAGCTATGGATAATGAAAGCTATCTACTTCAGCCTTGGAAAGACCCATAAATAGTATTCTGGGGGGCTGTCATACAATATTGACATATTCAACTTCTCATAAAAGTCTCCACTATAATAATAGCCTAACTGTAAGCAAGAGATATAACCAGTGTGCTAGAAATATGTATAGCTGGCTTAGAATAACAGAATCCTTATGGTTGGAAAGGACCTCCAAGATCGGAGTCCAACACCATCTTGTCAACCAGATCCACATCACCATCACCATCTTGTCAACCAGACCACAGCACTAAGTGCCACATCGAGTCTTTTCAAGGCTCCTAACTGTATTTGACTCACAGACCAAAGACCAGGTACCTAGTGGCTGCAGGCAGCAAGAGCTGAAGTTTCAGTGATCCCTAAGCTTCAGAACCATACTTGGTAATTGCTAACAGAATTACAGCCAGACATCCTTGATGGCTCCCTGGACAAAATGAGCCCCATACTGCCAGAAGCTGAACTGTGTTCAACGCTGGAAGGCAGACAACTCTTGGGTCATAGGAAATGAGGGGACAAAAGGGACAGGAGATTCAGAAATGTGAGTTTACACCAAAGGATTACCTAACATAAGGTTGACTGCACGCTGTCTCTGTAAAGCAGCTGTGTCAGAATTCATCTTGAAGTATAAATGAGGCTTTAAACTCTATCTTAACTGCAAACACAAATATATGTATGTAAGGCACCCAGACTCCTGGCACGGTACTAACACCCTAACCTATGACAAAGGCAGCTGGGAAGACAGCAAAACCACACAATTTACTGTGAGGACATGGCAATAAATATAAAAAATTATCTCAACACATTTCTACAGAATCTTATTTAGTACTCAATGGAGGCAAAGTTCACAAAATCCTGCCTGATTTTATTAGCACTGTAAAGCACTTTTCAGACATGACTGTTCACCAGAGATAGACATCAGAGGAAAGAATTTCACTCTTCTGAAACAAGAAAAAATAGATGTGACATTCTAATCCAGCTTCAACAAAATACATTCTGAGCAAAGAAAATAGGTTAGCATGGGCACAGGAACAAAAATACATCATGTGTAGAATGAGACAAAAGAATTAATGTTGAGGAAGAGAATAATCTCAAGAGGTGAAGTGTGCCCTGAGCATAAGAAGATCAGTATATTCTCATTTTCCATGCAACTCCTGAGCCCTTCCAGGCAACAGAAATATCTGCAAGACAGGACCATATAACTGAGTACAAGAAGCAAGAGAGGTTGGAATGAAGAGGGGAAAAAAATTACTAAAGGAAAAGAGGAGTAATGAAAATGAAAACAGCAAATAGGCAGAAGTCCTCTGAAAAAAAACATGTTTCTTCTGAAATAAATCTGACATGCTTCAACGTCACTAAAATGAAGTTCCTGGTAAATATGATTCCACATTAAAAAGGGAGCTGCACACAACAGAAATAGAGAACCTATTCTGTTCCTGATAGAAATCCATTTAAGAAAGACGTGCTCTACTAGCAAATTGCTAAGCAGCATTGACACTCAATACACAGATAAGGTATTTATTTCATACTTCATAAGCATCTCTAAAATTATCTGTCATTTTCCATGGGCATTTTCTGTTTTGTGGAAATCAGCATGTAACATGATTTCTGCCACAATTGAAGAGCTCTTCTTTCATAAGCACTGATACAAATACTGCAATCCATTTGCACAGATGTTTCTGTATCAATTTTAAAAACAGGCCTAAGAAGTTCCCCAAATAATATGAAACCATGTTCTTTCCACACATTAGAGAATAGTAAGTTCAGCTTTGAGACTATATTCTCTAACTAGGAAATACTAATCCTTCTATGAACTACACAATTCTCCAGACAATTTCTGCTGCACTGGAATGAGCAAAACATGCAAACCTCCTTCCTCCAATAACAGAGCCACCTGAACTTGACAGAATCACCAGGATTCACCTACTTATTCTTAGGTATAAAAAGAAAAAAAGAAATCTGAAGCTTGTCCTTTCTGGAAGATATTTTAAGTTTAAATCTCAACTGTTCAATGTATGCAATGTCTTAAGGAAAAAAAAAATCCCAAGCATTAAGAAAGCAAAAACTGGCAAACCCGTACTTTTCAGAAAGTGTATCAACCTTCCCCTCTTCTTATCATTCCTTCTGTTCAGATAATTGAGTAGCATACATCATTTTAGCCAGTAACCCACATTACACAGTATTAGCTGCTTTAACAATACGTAAGTAGAAAAAGGGCTTAAGTAGCTTACTGTGTAAATGGTAAACCACAAATAAAAATAGACAAACTGAAAAGAAGAAATTCAGTGGTTATGTTTCAGTATACTGTCAGACTTAGCAAATAAAACAATATGAATTCTAAGTATTTAAGCAGATTTGGGCATTTCCAACAAATGAGGAATTATCAGGGGTTGATTAAATGAAGCATTTTGCCTCGAGTCAAGACTGGCATGTGCATACAAATTGCAAATCAAGTCAAACATGGTTACCTTTAGAGAAATTATTTTCAACAGTCATAGTCCCTAAAGGAGAACCTGTCCCTTCCCTCTGCAGACCTAATCCTGTCATAGCTTATTTCCACATGAATTCTTGCACAAACTAACAAAATCTTCCTGTAAGAATAATATTTGAAGTTGTAACTGCAGAGTAACAATGAACTCTGGAACTTACACCCAGAAATATTCATAAATCCTTTCTGCAATAAAAACAACCAGGACTAAGATTGCAAAACTTCATTTTTATCCAAAAAATCTGGATCTGGTACGGATTAGACTGTTTTAAACTGGAGTTTCAAAATTCCTCCCTACAGAAAGCCTAGAAAAAATTCTCTAAGTTCAAAGGCTTAAGAGCAGTGCTGTGGTAGTACTGTTCTTCAAAATGCTCTTAAAGTCCAACCCTGACCACTAACAGGAAATATTTGATAGGCTTTTATGAAAGCTGCTTTCTTTATAATAAATAATCTTAACAAGAGTGCACAAAAAATTTAACTTGAGATAGCTGTATTTAGCTTGTTTAATATTCAGGTGACTTTCACTATTAAGATACGGAGGAGTCCAGTGCATCAGTTCTTAAGAGGAGAGGGTAGTCAGTTCTCATCTCCATATACAAAATTTGACTATCCTCTCTGTTCAACAAAAATTTAAGTGAAAAAACAGGTTTACAGCATTAAACAGACATCCGATTTAACAAGATTAGATCAGAAAATTGTACTAACATTTTTAAAAAATGCAAAATCAAATAAAAAATGCAAAATCAAAAATTCAGGTTTTATTGCTAAATGATTTATTCTATATGGAGAAAAACTAGTATTTCACAGAATTTCACATGATCCTCAGTTCTAGTAGATTCCAGCACACCAGAAGTCTCACCTACAATTTTTTCCCCACATGTTTCAGTTTGAGGAGAAAAACCACAACCTTTCAAAAGCATTTCTCTTGTGATACAATTTATAACTCAGTAAATTTTAAAAATCCTCAATTTGTATCAATTTCCCTTTGGAATTTTGTAATATGTGTCTCAGCATAAATTTTAACAGCAACAAAAAAACCCACCACCACCAACCCATGTGCAAAACCAGCATTATGTTATAGACAGACTGTCTCTGAAAAGGTAAAACTTACTTAGGAGCTTTTTTTTTCCCCCTCCACTTAAAAGTGACCCCCGTTTTATCTCCCTTTATACACTTCCCCAAAAACTGCTCAAATTTCTACTAGCAATTTGGGGAAATGAAAGGAAGGGTTAATAACCTCAGTCCTTTACATGAAATCTAAAATTAAAATTAGTCCTGGCAGCTTACATTGGATGATCAGCTTTTTTCTTCTACTACCTGTAATACCTGACAGCAATTTACAGTAGGTGGCCATCAACCACCCCAACTCACAAGGAGGCAACTATTCTGCTAGTCCATTAGGTGAGTCATTCAGGGCGACACACAGGAATATTTTCGTAACTGAATTTGTAACACCTGCATTCTTCACAAAAGCAGCAGTGCTTTAGCCATTAACCTGACCCAGAAACACTCACCAAGGTCTCTGAAGAGGAGACCAGACCTTTGGGCCTGGAGGAAGGTGACTAAATTAAAGCTGCTCGTTTTAAAGAATTTTCACTACTGTTTCTCCTGAAGTAGATAATCAAAGCTGTAGGTAATTAATACCTCTATTAAGAAAGTTGTTTTTCAGGTTTCAAAGTTCACGTGCCCAAGTTAGTCCACATTTGTATTCCTATATGTAGTTAATAGAAACCCAAATTTCCTAAGTTTTACACAGGACACAATCACTCAGAGGCAACAGAAGTACAGACACTCTACACAACAGCCTTGAAAAGTCAGCTATATTTGCAGTGCTTTTTTTTATATTTAGCATTAATTCTTAAACTGATAAGGATTCTTCTAAGATCTTCTGTGACCTTCTCTATAAAATCTCATCTGCAAAGCATCTTCTACTATCATACTGTAATCCATGTACTGGAAATTATCTTGCAATAAAATGGTGGGACTCTAGCTAGAGAAAGGGAGGAGAAAAGGTACAGAGACACATCCTTTGGGTCCCTTTTCCAGAAGAACTTCATGCCTAAGTTTAACCCACAAACTTTCCTCTTACCGCACAGTCCTGTTCAGCCTTCCCTCAAACAGAAGCCAGGCCGCAGTGATTATCCCAGTCACCATTACTGGTTTTACTCGTGGACAGGAACCAAAGACACATACAGCACACCAAGGAAGAGCAGTAATGATCTTTTCTGTTCTACTTCCTATTCCTTTCCTAAACACTTCTGCCTTCAAAGTTTATACCTTGAAAGAGCTGCCCAGAAAACAATAACGTTTCTGCCAAAGGTTCACAACTAACCAGGATTCTGTTAAAGCAGACATATAATCAGAACTGTTTTCATCCCCCTCCTGCAGTAGGCATCCCATTACAGATCCCATTAGCAGATACAGAATCGTCAAAGCTATTTATTGTCCAGTATCTGTCTATTTTGAAATTCTTCTGGAACATCTCACAATTAACTTTGGATCATGTGATTTTGCATTCCTAGCTGAATGTCAGCACACCTTGTTCCTTTGTCTAGAATATGTATTAATTTGCTGAGGGCACATATCCTTGAAGATCCCATTGGAAAGACCTCTGTGGAAATGGATCATTTAGTCTTACCTTTTTCTCATCGTCTGGCCAGTTATTAATACAACAGGAGGTGGTTCCTCTTAATCCACAGCAGCTGATATCCTTTAAAAGCCTTTGGCAGGAGGTCTTGTCAAATGCTCTTTATAAATCGAAGTGCATTACACCAGCCATATACTTATTCCTCTCCCTCCCTGCACCCTCCAAGGATTCTAACTGCTTTATGGTGCATGACTTCTAGCTAAAAAAGGCCATCTTTTTTTTAAACTTTATGTGTTTAAAAAACGTTTATGGTACTCTACTTTCTTGAACCACTCAGTTCTACTTCTTTCCTAGGTGTTACCACATTTGCAGCTTCCATTCCTCTGGTACACACAGCCTGTTCTAAGTGATGGATTACATACATCTGACAAAAAAAATAGACACTTACACGTCTGAGGTATTTTACACCTTGAATAAATTTTAACTGGTTTGCACGATGTCCTATTAATTTATACTGATTGCCTCTCAACACATTAATTAAAAAGATCTTGTTGACAATGCCTGTCAGAAATTCTTCAGTCTGAGAATTCATGTACAGTCCTCCAACAGTGAACACTTCTGCAAAAAACTCCTGTGGCTTGACTGCTGTAAGAGCATCTTCTGTAAGAATTCCCTGATGTGCTGGCCACTGAACTGAACAGACCACAGCCTTCCTCACATTCTTCCCATTGTCAGTGATGTCAGTAATTATCTTAGGGTTTTAATTTTAAACCTGTCATTCTTCAAACAGTTCTGCTCTTTGAAGGATTACTACCATCAACTTTTTTCATTCTATTAAATCTGTTTGGTTTATTTTTTTTTAATTTCTTGACACATGTTACTTCCAAGTCTCCAATCTGTTGTCTTGACATGCAAGACTCACCTCCACAGCTCTACCTCTTCATTTCTTCTTACTTGGCTTCACTGAGGCTGTGGCTTGACTTACTTTTTGGGAAGGGGAAGAATAACTCTTATTTAAAAACTTGGGACTATTTTTGTTCATACAGGAATGCCATATACCAATACAACACAGGTAATTTTTTCAAGATAACTGCCAAGTAACATCTCGAATCAGACTTCCTGCATGGCCCAAGATTAACATTTCCTCTTTGCGCATCAAGGTAGACAATCAAAAACCACCCCTGACAGCTGAAATAAGTATTGTCTCCATCACATTCAGTAGTAACATTTGTACCTCCTCCAGTGTCCTGAGTAAATGAACTGTACTACTTTTACCAAAACTTCTTCCTTTTGTTTTTTTATGCCTTCTAGCATTTTTGTAATTGTCAGTATTCTGATTACGTGCCTGAACAGCACAGCTACGCTATCAGTCAACAAAATAGCAACAGTATTAACCCCCTTCTCCTTTTAAGATCTATTCCAATCCATTTAAACTAACATCTTACTTGATCCCATTTTCCTTAATCATAGAGCAACTTTCTACTAAAGCAACTCATCTGTAACACAATTCCTACATATTCGCACCCAGATACTGCAGTCTTTGCTTATCTCTCGTCCATCAAATTTTCTCAAAACACTTATAGCATGAGTAAGCTCATTTTAAAATAGTTATTTCAGTCCACTACCTTTTTCAGAATGCAAACAGCATTTTGGTAAAGGCATACAAGATTCCATGCTTTATCAGCTTGTCTATTTTTATCTACCATTTTATATACCATTTAAGAGGACTTAATTTGGCAATACATTAAAATTCAGAGAAGAGGCAACAAGAAAAAAGGGACAGAAGTATATTCCTTGGCCTTTCATCACTCAATACTACCCAAAAAAACCCTTTTCTTCTACAGCTTTCAGTTTAAAAAACGATAAAAAATTTATTACAATAAAGCTAGTATACTTTTTAAATTTCATTACAGATTTTGACAACAGGCAGAGTGCATCTCCAATCCCAGGGACTAAAAAAGAATCCTTGCATTTTTAATTCACCTGCCCATTCACTGTTCATTCCTACACTTTCCATTAGTTCTCTACTGAAAAACCTTTTAGCCCCTTTGCCAGTTCCTGGGAGGTCTAACAGCACACCACCATCATTCAGCAATCCTGCTTCTCAAATACTGCCCCTATGACAGCCCCTTCTCAGCCACGTGTTTCATGAACCATTGCAGTGTCACCACCAGCTCACTATACCCAGGCACTCTGCATTCATCTTCTCTGACACTACTAGACTGTTCTTCAGAATGCCTAAAAAGCTTGTTGCTCACCTGAAGCATGTATTTTGCTCAGTATTGGCTTCTTTCAACTCCCTTTTTCTACCATCACTGCCTAACCCTTCTCACTGGCAAGCTGAGACACCTGTCTGCACACTGGTCTATAGGAACTTCTTGGGCTCTGGAAATTACTAACAGCATGGCAATAATACAACCAACTCTACTACAGTTCAGTAGTGGCTTTGGCATTGTAAGGTTCATCATTGGACTCTCTGATCTTTTCCAGCCTAAATGATTCTATAGTCTCACTCTTATCATAATAGTCCTGAGAAAACCAGACTTGGTTGAAGCAAACAGCAACAAAGCTACCTACACCGACAGTAGGTGTTAAACACCCAAAGTTCAGCCAGAATATGGCAGCTGGCAATCCTCACCTATGGTCTCAAACTGATTTTGGCTCAGATGCTCTCTGGGTGGGATACGCTTTCTACATATTTAGATATACGCTTCCATTAAAAATGCTAGCACACAGCACATTGCTGGCATTCCATTTATTAACACATAAAATTAAACTACAGTGCAACCTTTACACTCTGTTAGACATTCCTGACGTAGCTCACTAGCCATCAAAGTCTGATGCCTTTTGTTACATCCTCTTGAAATGTCAAAGTTTCATAACCTAAAGCTATTCTGCCACTTCATCTGACTTAGTATATGAAATAAATGTAGTGGGCATCAGATCACTGAATTTGGCCTGCTTGAAGGGTGAAAAATTTAAGTCACAGCTTAGGAACAAAGTAATATAATGTGGCAGCCTCTTATTAATAGCATGAAAGGAAGTAGAGCATGGAATAGCTTTCTTATTATACCAAAAATGACATATTAGATTACAGTATGCTCATTTTTTGTCAGATTATATAGTCATTGCTCCTAGAAGGACAGAGAATTAGAGTCTTTGTCTAGTTTTTTAAGTATGATAATTTTTTCCAAGAGTTTGGAGGCTTCTTGGTTTTATTGTTTTCAAAGCTACCATGACTAGCAAACTACCTGTAATAAATATGCTGTTAAACAAAACTAAATTTTTTAACCACAGTTTTTCATTTTTGTTCTATTTCAACTCTCCTGTTATTAGAAGAAATACTAGAGTATCTAAAGGTATAGAAAGCAATCAAACAGAACCCTCAACCTCAAAATTAGAGGAGTTTCATTGCTATTCTGACACTGTTCAACACTGCCAGCTTCTGCTTTGCTCAAAGCAATGTCTTCTCTCCCGTCGTCTATGGAAAAAACACCTTTGTATGCATAGCTGGTGGCATTACACACTTCAGCATGCCCCAACATCTAAAACCTGCATTTGAGCCAGTGAAGTCAGGAACAGCAGCAAGAAAAAAGGTGAAGTCTGAGCAGCACTACCTAAAAGGTGAGTAAAGCCAGAGACTGCTCACCAACCCTGCACAGCGCTCGCACAGAAGAGGCAGAAGACTGCTCCCTCATCCAGTGCAGACTCCTTTACTGTAGGCACTACAATTAAAACAACAAATTGGATGACTCTCAGGTGCTCACCTAGCAGGGAGATCTCTTAAGGAAATCCATAAGCCCAAAGATATGCTGCTCTCCCAAATAAAAACAGCTAAAAAGTAGTAGCTTGAATTTACTTCCATTTTTTAGTAAAAATCAACTACTTGATTTCAGAGAAGGGAGAACTTTGGTATTTTCCATACAAGCATGCTCTGTTTTTACCAGTTTTTCTCCACATGACGTTACTTATCACCAACCACAAGAGGTATCACATGCAGGTCTCCGAGTACAGTTGAAGAAGACAGACAAATAATGTGTGAGATTAGAATGCTGTGGTAACTTTGATTCATTGATGCAAGTGCAATAAGCAATTAGAGTATCACATCACTTACCTTTGCAAACCTTGGGAGTCAAAGCTAGACATCCTATGCTTAAGCTGTGTTACTGGCCTGAGCCTTTTAAACAAAGTGACAGCAGTAAACAGGAGAAATGAGGATACTTGCAGCTGATCTGAAATCTCAGCCCGAACACACTAAGTAATTTTACAACATTAGGCAAAGGTATGTCTTTTCTTAACTTGCCTTCTAAGTACAGACTTCTCAAAGCCAACATCTGGATAAAGGCTGAACAGAAATCAGGCAGGGAGAAAGTGGTAGCAAGCAATTAACTGCACAGTGCTTTCACTGCCACCAGAGCTCCCCCCACCCTGCAGCACACCCAGCCACTTCTGCCAGTCCTCTCCATGGACAGACCACCTGCTGCTGCCCTGCACAACAGATGGTGCTGAAAGATTAAAACCTCCATTTTAGGTTATCAGTTCTATCAGAGAGCCTAGTCTTACTAAGAGCATTCACAGACATTCTAGTTTTCACTGTCACCACTAGGTTTGAGGGACCCTGGCTAAGTTGTTTATCCTATCTAGGACTCTCTGTTCACATTGCAAATGAAAAGAACTCCTCCAGCTCAACCAGATCTAGAAACAGAAACAGCAATTCACTAGCATTTACTTCCTTGGTAAGTCTTCAAGCATACCCAGTACTAACCTAGCTAATCTCCCACGGTCAAAATTACAAGAATTCTTGAATGTATTCAATTATTTACATATTGGACTGGGGTGGGGCACCACACATGTATGTTTCTACAAAGCTTTAATTCATCTGATACCAACTATATACATAATGGCTGATCCTCCTATGAACTGGGCATGAATAGCTAAATAGCTGCCTTCTTACAATTTAGACTACAAACTTAGACACAGTCAGAATAGCCAAATAAAGATTAATAATCTTGTTTTGTAACAAAATTACAATTGCTACCTAAATACCTAACCATTTTATTCTTTTAGTCACTCTATTCTTCAAGGTCTCTTGGCAAAGTAAAGCTATTAGTTGCACTCCATTTTCAGCTCTAAGATGCCCAGATGACCTGATGTAGTAACTCAATCTTTGCTTTTGCCATTTACTCTCAAGATTTAAACCAGTATAAACTTGATCTTGAGAAGTGTAACCTGCATGCTAGACCCCACTGAGTGTCCTTCCTTCATTTTTGGTGTTTTAGATTTGTCTTAGACAAAAACAAAACAATTTAAGAACTATTCAGATACAGACCCAAAAATTTCAATGAACAAATGTTTACTTGACACTTGTCAAGCTCCACTTTCTCAGTAACAGGCCTGATGACTGGAGAAATGAGAGCAACACTCTTCCCTTGAAGTAGACTCAGCTAGTGTATAATACCAGCTAAAAGGAAGGATGCTTCACAGACAGTATCGCTGCTGGAGAGCGCAAAGGCAAAGCCATTCCATAAGACATTCGAAACTGTGTCAGTAATGGAGAGAGTGAAGTTGCTTTCCAAAATGCATAACAGCAGCATACAGGATGCATTACAATACAAAAGCTTCAAACTAGCACAAACAAGAAGCAGACATTACATCAGAGGCACATCCTGAAATCTTGAGAGTAAAAAGCGATTTTCTTTTTCTTTTTAAATACACAGAAGTAGGGTAAAATCTATATGTACCATCACAATACATTTTGAGGGATTTATCCTCTAAGATTAAAACAGGGGCGCTGTTTTCGTAAGTGAAATAAAAGGCAGTAACTGCCAAAAAAATTACCAAAGCTCCATTCTAAGCTCAAATAATTTACTTAACCATACTTGAGCAACTTTATACCTCTTACTAAATTACATGCTAGTTCACAATGCTATCAGATTCAGAAAATACAAAGGAGTGGAAATGTTGTATCGATTTTAGAAAATATTTTCTTTATGCAGGCAACGCTTTCTTCGTTCCTCGCTTATATCCATCTCTACTGCAGCAATATCAGTCCAAGAGTCACATTACTCCAGGTCATCAATGTTATAAATATGGCACTGGAGGAAGGAGTCATTACTATCTGAGCTTCTACTGATTGGGCTTTTATCATGTATCACTGTAGTAGGAGAGGAGTCTAATGTTAGCACTGCAGTAAGTGGCAATATTGCTAATCAAGAGAACAAAACACACTGTACATCAGGGAGGCATCCTTCAAACTAACTGCGCTGTAACAGGAACCTTCAGGGACTTCTGCAGAAACAACCAGAAAAACAATCCTTATCACATTTCCTGAGGCCCCAAAACTCTCTAGACTCCTCAGTTTCAGGAAGAGTTCTCTTCATGCAGGCAACAGCACCTCTCAGTAAGGGTCCTAACAACCAACCTATGGAACTGGGTCTAAGCATTCTCTCAGGTTTAATTTTTAAATGTACACTTATGCTGATTAACACTGCCAAGTGTTTAATTCTTCCAACATTTTAAATAGTTGAAGTATGAAATTAAAGTCCAAGTCCATGACATTTTATGCTCTGATAAACAACTCTTTTGCACCATTTTTAAGGTTTTGCTCCCTCCCTGCTTCCCTTTTATACCCAAGTATAAGTCTTCACTTACATTACCTACTACTTTTCCATAACTGTTTTTATTATATCAGAACTGGTAAATGCATGACCCACATTAGAACACGCAAAGCATGTAGAGATCTCAAGGACAACCCAAGTCTGCATGCACCTGCAACTAGTCAAACAAAAGTATTCAAGAGTACTAAAGACATACAAGAAAAGCATTTGCTATATGGACAACACTGTTTATAGCTTGAAAGCATGGCTTGCTGATTATTAACCATTTTGGAACAATCTGCTTTATTATCCTTTCTCTAGGATACTTTTTTAATCAGAAAGCTATTAAAGCTAGTAACTCAAACTCCTTGAAATAAGAGGGGAAACCTAGCAAGAACAGTACTTTATTTCAGTGTTCCTTTCTTACCATCACCTTACACAAAAAAAGAAAAACCCATAAAACCCCACACTAACAAAAACCACAAATAAACAATCAAACAAAAAACCCCCAAAGGTTACACTGTAAGAAGAGCATATTCTGAAGTTACTCTGCATATAAGTAAACTAGTGGGATGTATGTTTGGCTCAATATCATGAGTGTTTCAACACTTCATTCTCTACACGCAAACGCATTTTGGCACTTAGAAGAATCACAAGCACACACACAGTTAAGTTTTAACAAAAACAACCCACTTAAGACTTTAAGTCAGATAATTTCTGCTGTTAGTTTACCAGGTGATAAATAGGCTTTGAGGGAGTACTGAACAGAAAGGCTCCTACACAGGAGACAAGGCTTTTCCTCCAAACTGGAGGAAATAATGAGCCTTTCCTACAAATGTACCAAACTAATACAGTATGCTAAAAGCCAGGAAGAGGTCTCAAAATTCAGACAAGGACAGCAGAGAACTGCAAACATTTGCCTATAAAAGACTCTTAAGCATGAAACCCAAAAAAGGAACAGGTTCCTCAGAACCACAGACAGAGAAGCAGAAAAACCCAAATGTGGATTCAACCAGACATGAGTCAGAAAGTGGCTGTTTCTTTTGTTAAAGCAATTTGCTTTTTCTGCAGTAAACATGGGAAGCAACATTTAAAAAATGCATGCAAAACAAAATCAAACACATTTTATCATTTGGGAAATGAAGAAATTATTTCAGAAGCAAAACTGGTGCATTCAAATAAAGGAAATGGAAAGGGCTACTTAGAAGAGGAATATGGAGACTTTAAACAGTGACAGCTCTCACATTTCATCTTCTCTGAACACCTACATCCTTGGTATCTACAACATGCAATTTGTTTCCACAGGAAGTTTGATAAGTGTATGTTTGTATACACATCCATGAACTCCCTGTATACAATTACATCTTTATTGCCCCAAAAGGAAACAGCTTAAAATAAATTGTCAAGTCTAATTCATAGAATGTTTCAGAACACAAGAAGTCCAGTAACTCTCTCCAGGTCCACTAATATTAACATGCACACATCTGCTATCATATCTTCCATTAAAGATACAGCATGCGCAACAACTGTAGAAAGTTAACTTGCAGGCTCTTTTTCAATCCTGCCAAAGACAAAGATATTTAAAGCAAACCACAGTAGATTTAAGCCAAACCTAGTGCTTTTAAAAACCCTGATCATTAAAGCCTTTTTAATGTTGCAATAGCATATTGGATAATATTCATGTCTATTTATAAAGACCACCTTATACTCTAAAATTAAAAAAAAAAATCTCAATAGCAAGGATTTACTCTATCTTGCCCAAACTAAAAAAATAACAGGCTCATAAAACAGTAATTATCAGAATTTTCAGAGGTGGCATTATTTGAACACAAATATAATGTTTGTGCCTTGAACTACTATTTTGAAAGCTCACCTTCTACAGAAGTGGAAAACAGCCAGACAGACATCATCACACTCTAAGGGCTTCAGAATGGGTTTATTTTAACAGAAAACAGAGGAAGAGAAAACTGCAAACCCACTGAGATGCACTATAAAAGCAGGAACTTAGGGTTTTTTATGGAGCTTAACTTCCATCGATTCTACTTCGAATCTCTTTCCTCATTTGCAAGGAAGCGAGTTTGGATAATTTATATTAAAAGTTGCAGAACACACTCATGTGTTTTTAAATGTAACAATGTGTTTTCACTCCAGATACACTCAAGCTTATAAAAGACAACTTAGTTTCTTGTTTGGAGCATAATAAGCAGAAAAAATTAATACTAGGAAGTAAAAGAAAATCCAAAAATCAAAAGTAAACTGCGAAGTCAAGGTATGTTAAAAAGCATGTTTGAGCTTTTCACTTTAAAGAAGTATTATTCCCCTCACATACAGCCCTTATTTGTTTGCCAGGCAATTTTGCTCCTTTTTTTTTAAAGCTCTAAAAACCAGACCAGCATTACATTTAAAGGTCTACAGTGAGTTGGGTAAAGGCCATCTCGGTGCATGTCTCCCATCATTAGCACAGACTATGTTTTGAAATAAATATTTATCATCCCTCAAAAGAGCTGTGGTCCCCAGGGAAAACAAACAAAAACCCCAACAACCAAACACTCACAATAAAACCAAACACCTGTGAAAATGGTAATGCTGAAAGAAAGCCCACTCTTTCCAGAGAGCTAACTCCTCAAATACTGGGACCTCACTGTGAAAATCCAGTAAGTCCCTACTTCAGAATCTTCAGAATTTTCCACATTTCTCCTCTATTTTAACACTCTTCATTCAACCAGAAATCAAACAGTAATAGTGAGGGAGGGAAGAAGGGACAGACACAGGGTGTCTCAACTGAATAAACACCCAAGGACTTGCACTTGAAGCTTTATGTCTCAGCACAGAGGGATACCCACACTGGTTTCTTTTTTTCTTTTTCCTCCATAACAACTTTGGTCTCCTTCACCTTCAACACCTCACTACTTCTGTTCACTTCTTCCCTAGTCCCTTTTGCATTTGAATAAAGAGGAAAGAATACTTCCTCAATGTTTCCTTAGATGCTCAAAGCATCAACCACACCTGCTTCACTTTCTTTCCCCTTACACTGAAGTTACAGATATACCAATAATCATTTCTCTTGTAGTACTAGTAAAGCACAAGGAAAATGCATGTTCCCGTGAGAGCTGATAGACATGTCTACATCTTAAAAAATAGTTTTTTAGCACAACTGACAGTTCCATTATTAAGACTTTCAAGATAACAGTTCATGCTTTTCAGATAAAGGGTTACAAAACAAGGTCTCCAAAAACTGAGTTAGCTGAAGTACAAAGCGACAGGAGAATTTCCATCATCCAACCTGTAGAGCAACTATCATTCTGGATGAGGATATATCCCTCACAGCCATAAAAGTAGGATTACTTAGGTTTTTATCATGCTTAAAACCCACCCACATCATTTATGTCTTAACTAAACTGAGACCTTTACTCCTACCATCTACATAGAATAAAGCAAGCAAGCCATATATCCTTATGTGCAGGATTTCATAAATAATTTAAAATGGCAATTTCACTTCCTTTAGATCAGAACTTAGCCTGCTGAGAACAAGAAATCTTTACTATTCTTATTAAATATTTACTATATGGCTGTTCTGGCATCCTCACAAAAACCACTGCATACAAATGTTATGCATTAGAAAAATACAAAAGCTACATTTAAAACATTTAAAAGATGCTGGCAAGCGCACAATAGCTGGGAAATGCAAACAAAGCTGACAGCCTAACTTTCACTGCTGATTCTTTCCAGGACAAAAAGCAGCCTCATGAGACAGCTTAACCCTTTGCTTTAAGGTCAACGTGCATCAAATAGTTTTCCATAAAATGGACATATGTCACTACCTGAAAAGAAAAATTGAAGAAAATATTTTTAGTGAAGCCAAAAGACAGCCAATGCTTTTCCAAGCTTTCCATTGGTGTATGTTACAAACCTAGAAAGGTCACAAGTGTTTACCAACTCCATGCATGCAATGAAAGTGTATCTATCCTCCTCTGCCAGTAACAGTTCTATCTTCAGAATAGTAAGCCTAACAAACCTATCTTGGTGTGTTACAGCTACAAAAAAAAGCCATAAGATGAAGAATGCAGGAGCCTTAACATAACACACTTTCCCTCAACAGCCCATCCCCTGTCACCCAAGGAAAGTTTCAGCTTACACTAAATGTGTTTTCTCGCCAAGTTTTTTACACAATTGTCCTGGCTGTAGTCATATAGCCATGTGTCAAGGCAACAGGCACACAGAACAATAATTAGACACAGCCATCCCACTGCAACTTCCAGATTCACTGCAGTCAAGGAAATACATCTTGCACTGCAGCAACAACCACAATTCCTGGGGTTTGGCAGGCCTCAGCACACATTGCAATGCAACCATTTTTCCCTGTGAGTCTCTAGCAAGAGGCTAGGGACATGATTCCCTCAGGCTCTTGCTGTCTCTATAAAACTGCTACAAGACAGCTTTATGTATCCCTGCTCCTGCAAACCATGTGCCTGTAAGAACAAGCTTCCAGACTTTAAGTTTTATTTGAAGTGACCTAATAGCAACCAGTGCCCTCAAAAAAGCTTCCCAGCCTAAGCATCAGATCATCATTTAGATAACCCAAAATCTAAACCAGACCTGGACAGACCAAAATAATGCTGGTTGGGAATGTTTTCAGGTGGTTCTCCTAGGTACAGAATTTGCTTCACAGCTAGTAGGCCAGTCAAAGTTCCAAAGCCTCAAAGACAACAAGGCACCTATTTCAAAACATACCTTTATTTTCCAACTCCTTCTAGCAAAAAGCAGCCAGGCTGCAACACTGACCATCCTGCAATCCATTTCTCTGAGGGCACAGGGTGCACACACTAACATTTCCCCTTTGTACAGAATGAAGTAGCCCTGAGCTACCATAAGTTAAACCCTACTGCACTCAGCACCAGCTTTCAATCCTCTTTTGCTGCCAGGCTGAATTGCCACTTTCAAATGCATCAATCAGATACACACTAAATTAGGAACTGCACTTCTTCCTAGTACAGCCTGCCAAGACAGCTGCAGCCCTGTTTTCTGTACTTATGACTTCCAAGGTACTAAAATAAAGTTCTGGCACTGATGTCCACTAAAAGAAGGTACTCCTGTCATTACTGGAGATAGCTATCATTGTGTTTTTCCTTTTAGTGTGTCATGCAAAAATATATTTAGCAGCCTAGTGTGGCATAATCCTTTCAGTCATACACTTCAGCTCAGTTGGAGGGAGATAACAAAAGCAGGCTTTGTTGGCTGCAGTTTTCCAAACACCCAAAGCAGTGGGATCTTCAAAGGAAGCAAGGGTCAACTTATCCTTCCTGTATAAGGCCCCACACCACAACAGCTGATCTGGTCAGCTGGGGATCAGATGACCCAGAGCAGACTGTGGGAAAGAGAGAGGCAATGCTCCTGTTAGGCCACAAGACCTCATCTGGAGTTCACTGTGTTGTGTCCTGTAACTTCTCCATAGGGATGAATATAAGGAGATAGACAAGGTGGGTAAAGAACTGCAGAGACCCTCCTGGCACAATCTGGGCTCATGGAGGATAATAACTGTGGAACAAGGAACCAGGAAATCTGAGCAGAAAAAGACCTTTACGAGAGCCCTTACAGAAGAAACAGGAACCATAGTAAGATTACCTGAGGCAGCAATAAAGGGAAATTGATGCACTGGACTAGGATGCATCTGGACTTCAAAATTAATTCATTATTCTGACATAGCGCACGGAGAAACAGAACATCCTGAACCATCCGTGGAGAAGCAAAAGCTGCACAAACAGAGCTATAGCAAGCCAAGTGAGGCTCTTAGATGCCCTCCAGAGCAAGGGCTGTATACTTTCTGGTACCTATTCTGAGCTTAGGCTCAGAATTAAGCCTTTTTGGGAATGTCTCCAGTATTTTAAAGGCTAATGGAAACATCCGTGAACAGTGCAAAAGAAGACCAGATGTTTTCATACATTTGCTAAGAAAAATAAACATTTTTAGCAAGACTGTTTTATGTAAATGGATTGTACTGGGGTCAGCCTTTCCAAAGGAGTATCATTAGTTCTTCAAAAGTCTACTCCAAAGAGAGGAAGAAAAATAATCTTCCAAACAGTCTCTGGAATAGTCTACCAAAATTTTCAGATCCTCTTTTAGAACACGCCTCTTAAGAGTGCATCCCAATTTAAAACACTTAGCAGGAGCAGGTAGATTTTGCCTTTTTTTTTTTTTTAAGGGTAAACTCAAATCAGAAGCAGGAAAACTGGCTTAATTTGTCAATTTAGTGGTCAAGTTCTAAATAAAAGTTCAATCAAGCTTCAACTGACCACATAAGTGGAGACCAGGGAAGTATTTATAGCCTGCTCTTCCTCAGCCACCAGCTCAGAAACCACAGAAGGACACATTACAACACGTGACTTCAAGCACATGATATCAAGTACTCAAGTTTCTCTTTCAACCAAGGACTCCCACTCTTCTATAGAATATTCTTTCACTATTTTTCTCTCTTTGATATTTTAAAACAGACATAGAAACCTATTGCATTAACTCGAATTATTTTAAGAGAACATGTCAACTACACTGAGATCAAGGAGGTTTTACTTTCATATTCTCCCTCCTAACAGTCAAATACTCTTCACCAGCTTTTTCTCAACTTAAGGCCTGAGATCCTTTCCAAAACTTGTATTCTCTTAACCCAGTAAAAAGTCTTTCAAGAACAGCTTACTGTTACATTACCATGATCCAGTATTTTTTCTAGAGTTGATGCTATTTTCTATCTTCTTTTTACCATTCCCACACTCCCCAAACTACACACATGTAGTTTCAGCACCTAAATGGAACTCCAGAGTAACTCCTTAGAGTGCACACACCCATCAGTGCTCCATGGTGACAATGATCTTGTCATCTTGTCGTGAAAGCTGAGACAGGCCAGCTTAAGTCTCAAGCGCACAAGCATTTTCACACTATTTGTTACTAATTAAAGTCTAGTAGCTTTTTTTCCAGCCTCTCAGGTCACACACAACAGCAGCTTCCAAATTAAGTTACAGGCATGTAGCCCTCAGAGTTTCCCACCCACAGCTCCCTCTCCATCTAGCTACTCACTACCATCCTTTTTCAGGCTAGGACTTCCTTAGATATTAGGAACATCTGAATTAAGGTACATGAATCAGACAGCTTAAAAAATTACTCACTACTTTGAGAAAAATCAGGCACATGAGTTAAAGAGAGTAGGGAATGATGATGATAACCATGTATAGGCTGACTGCAATAATTTTTTTTTAACTAGAAGAATAGGAACCAGGAGAAATACTTTAGCCTGGTCAGGTGCACAGTTATGAAAGCCTCAGTTCCACCTACAGTAGTTTTCACTAAGCAGATAAACACAGGGAATTTGTTCTGAACCTCTGCTGCAGTGATCTTAAAGCACAAATGAACAAACGCACCACACAGTCTAATTACTGCTGTGGAGCCTCTGGATTATCACTTAAGGGTGTTATGCAGCTGTATCCACAGAGCCTGTTTTAAACTTTAGGGTGTCTTATTCCTACCATAGGCTCAGAGATTAAAACCGAGATGGCTGCAAAAGAGGCAAGAGTATTTTCTCCTTTAAATTATGCAGAAGTCACTAGTTCTTATTTTAGAATTAGAGCAACGCAGGTTAGAAGGAATCTCTCCAGATCATCTTGTCACTTTTTATTGAAAGAGAGGCAAAAAGCATGAGGCTTTTTCAGACTAGCCTGATATTAACAAAATTTTTGCTGCTTGTTTAATAAATGCTGAGTTTAAGTAATTATTTTCAGAATTAATTAATTCCAAAGATTGTTAGTGAAATAGATCATGTATACCTTGTCTTCATGCAAAGAAAACCTTGATTTTTAAGCATTTCACACTGGTCTTCAATTAAACCAAAGATATCAGTCTCCCACACCTGCCTGTGCTACAGACTTTCACAATCTTGAAGTATTCCTGCACTGGCATCCTTATTTCTATAAAACATGTTATGAACACAGGAGGAAACATTAGGCATTTAAGGGCTGTTCCATTTTCCCCATACATCATTATGTTTTGACTGCACTTAGAACTTAAGGAAGGCCAAGCCATATGAGACATGCTGCAAGAGCATGCACATCAGAGAGTTAGTCTGGGGAGAAAAAGGTGGACTTATTTCCCAGTTGGCCTAATTTTAAGTAACATTCCCTCCAGTATGTCATCCCCCACATACTTCTCATTCTATAAATCGCCAAGCTTCTTGACATTTACACAAACTGTTAACTCCCATCCCTCTCCCAATTACTTCTTTTCTGATGCCAGCTGCTACTCACAAAACAAGGCAGTGTTCCATGGATGTCAGCATCTTGCCAAATCAGCCCCTGACTCATCAGTCAGCACTCAGGGATGTCACCTCATTCCAGTTAGAAGCACTACCCAGAACTCTGGCGCTTGGCAGCACTCCTTCCCTCACAGCAGAACCTGCTACTGCTTCACCCATTTCAGCTTCAAACCCAGAGGAACAGAGCTGCCTCTCCAGGAATGCACCCACACATAGTCACTGCCCAGTGGTTTGGCACTCAGCAAAGTGAAACAGATGTCTCTATGAATGAGCCGACAGCACATCCCAAGAGGAAAAGAAAGCACAAACCTGCCTGTGCAGCCAGAGTCCCTTCTGACAGCTCTTGCTAGACTCCAGGAGCTTTATGCCACTGCCTCAGCTCGCTTAACACTTCTGCTTTCGTCTTCTCCACATGCTGCAGGAAACTGAAGAGAAGTCCAGATCACACCTTTAATCAGTTTAAGAAGAAGTGACAAGATGCAGCTGCCTGCAGCCAGCAGCCCCCCAAACACACTTTTTCACTCCTGTACTGACCTAACTGCCCCGTGCCAGGTGGGAAGCTCCCTGTGCTCCAGTCCACAGGGCTGCAAAGACCACATTGCTCCTTTTGCACTCCACAGCTCCAAGACATAACTATGAATTTGACAGTGCAGTAGCACTTTTTCCCTTTATTATACACTGTCAAGTTCAGCTACAAGCCACATAACCAAGCAGCTGCTATTTTGCAGCAAGAAATAGTCATTATAAGCAGAATTAAGTGGTCTGACTGCGGGCAGACGGAGAAAGCAAGAAAAGCCAATGTCACTGCCTCACTAGCCTTAAAGGTCTGTGAGTATTTGCAGTTCTCTCAATGACTCAACTATTGCCACAACTCAAGCAAACTCTGTTTGGCTTCTGTCACCATTTTTTAAGATTTAAGAAAGTAAATGCCTGAGTAAACGCATTATTATTTTCATCTGAAAATTCCTTAGAGTTTGCAAGAAAATAGCAAAGGAATACTGATATTTTAATTCTACATGCCCAGCAGAAATCTAGCCTCAAGTCATTTTTTTAAAAACTTCTTTTATACATATGCTGCCATAAAAGCCCTTTAAACAAGTTACAGCAAGTATCACTAACAGAGTAAAAATGCTCAAGGTAACCACTTCTTAGGAAGTAAGTCAGAGGCTTAAGAACCTTCCTTTCAGAAAAAAAGGTAAGCCTTTTAAATTTGAGACCTCCTGGGCTCAAAGAGATCAGAGATGCAAAACCACAATCCAGACTGCCCTTCATAAACATGTCTTTATACCTGTCCCTGTTCACTGCTTCACAGAAGCATGAGAAGCTTTCCTATTGCTCCTGGGTCATTACAGCCAACAAGTATGGAAACATAACCTCCATATGTCAGAGAAAAGCTTACAGCATCAAGAAGTCAACATATTCATATTCATGAATCAGCTTAAAGTAATCATGCCCTTCTGGGCTAAGGAGAGAGCTTTTTTCCATTTTTCCCTTCATTTCTTCCCTCTTAGTGCCAATACACAGGCACCTCCTACCAAATTAGGCCATCTGGTCACTTGACAGCTGTAAATAGCAGCAGTCAGTTAACACTGCTCAGGAGATTAACAATACCACAGCATTTGCAGGTAAAGTTACAATAACCCTGTGGGTTAGTTTTGTGCTGTCTTTCTTTTTTTAATCTTAGAAGGCAAAAGAATTGTGTAGTTGTGCTCAACAATTTTCATTAAACAAATTTCTTAGCCTAGCTTTAGCCCACCTGCCCCATTGTCCCCACTATTATATTAAAAACCAACTATATATTCAACTAGCTATGTATCTGTTGTACCAACAACACAGAAAGAGCTTCAAGTCAAAAATACAGGGCATTTGTTTAGAACCCTGAAAACTGCTTGTTTAAGGTAATCAAGAATTGCAAATCTGATGAAAATTTCTGGTTAAAAAGGATAAAACTACTAAATAGTCTTTAAAAAAATACAGTGTAAGACATTTTAAAATCTACATATTGGATTTTAAACATTAAATTAACTTGATAATGTTTTTTAATACTTAAGGTTATCTGAGAAATCTTTGATTTTTTTAATTATTATTTTTTTCTTAGCCTAGGTAGGCAGAAAGTTTGATTTATCAGAGTTAAGCTTTCCAAAGTTCATACTGATGGTGAGGAGACTAGAATATGAAAGATTAAAGTAACTAAACATCATGGTTACTGTTAGTGTAATTCCACTGAAAAAAAATCAAAGAAAAAGGAACTACACAATTTGATAGAAAGAAGTCCTGTAACACACATACAACACACCAATAAATAACAACAGCATGTCAGTGTATTCTATGTTTACAGAAAAAAGGTTGAGTATTAAATGAAAGGACAAACATTAATCTGTCAAAATTTGCCTAGAGTGTAAGGAGTCTTTACAACCAAAGTAAAACATCTAGCCTGAACTTACATTATACTTCTGCAAATATCAGCATAAAAGTTTACTTTTTTAGCCATGACTCAGTCAATAAACTGTTTCAAGCCTACATTTACAGTAACCTCTTCATACATATTGTATTTCACATAATAAAAGAGAGTATTTCTACAGAGGCACATTTTATAGTAAGATTAAATGGCAGCCAGGTTTTTAAGAACTTTCATGCAGCAAAATTTTAAATAATGTCTTCCCCCTCTGAAAAAGTAAAGACTGAATAAGTAGATGTCAAATTCCCCAACAATGTTTCCTCCACATTCCCAAAATTAATCCAGGAACTGGCATGGCCTCTCTTACTACAGCATCAAGCCCAAGCCAAAGGCAAAGACACCAGATACATTTTAACAGAACCCAAATTCTCCTTGAAGTGAGCTTTGGGATCCCAGAGCCAAACACTCCTCTCATTCGTGAAGCATGGATAATGCCAGCCTGGGAAATTACAGTTTATTCAACTCACAGTCACCTCAAGAATAAGACCAAGTAGACCAAATAGACTTCAGCTTTTTCTCAACAACTCTTCTTCAGACATATTACCATCCCAAAAATAGGATTAGATTTGACTGTCTAGTGCTCTGCAGGAAATAAACCTAAAGAAACTATGAGTTTCAGTAACCTACCTACAACTGCTTTAGTGAAATTAAGACTGCAAGTGCAATCTCTCAGAGGCAAGTGTCACTCAACTACATTCTTTGTAGCTTTTCAGGATACTACCCATGCTTCAAGGAAGGCAACCAGTTCTACCATTTACAGTTTAAAATTGTAAGCCAAACTTCTCAAAAATACACACAGCCATTTTTATTTCACATTAATCCTTACACTGTATTATGCACATCATATATATTCCAGTAACAGTGGCATTTTCCAGTTTTATTTTCTAATCACCTCTTGCCAAATATAGAAGTTTCATGTTAGCCATCAAATGCCACTGCTGATTCAGATTCATCTCAAGAGATGCTACTTACAATGAATATAACTAGCATAAATAATTTGTGCAAACAACTAATTCATAGAAAAGAATGAAGAACTATGTAAAATGCTAAGCATGAACTGCAAGTTACTAATGCAATTCAGAAAACAAAAAAAAACATTTCAGTTCATCTGCATGTCTACTCCACAGAGTAAATTCGAAGCATTAGAGACAAAAAAAACTACTGGGCAAACAGTTCAGTATTCCTTCCCTCTCCCCAGTGTGTCCATACAATTATCTCCAGACAAGTACTTCATACGCAATGTTTTTTTTCTGCATACAACTATTTTGATTATTAACATTAATTTTGCAAAACTTTAATGGCACATCAGCAGATGTTCTTTTCAGAGGATTTCACAACATCTTAATGGTGAAGCAGAGGTAGAGCCTAATTGTCCTTAATCCTCTATTCAAAATAGGTTAGATGAAATCCTCTTTGGACTGAAGCAAAGAGATTAGTGAGTGTCACCAGGAAAAAGAAACACTATTCCCCCCCTCACCCTGGCCTGTATCTAGATGAGCTTAATGATTAATGAAGGAAACAAATTCTCCTATTTCAAAAAGGGAAATTAGTCTACAGGGAAGAGCAAAATAAATGGAAAAATGTCTCTATGAACTCTCCAAATTCTTAAGCTTCCATGCTAGTAGTAACGACCACGATGATGTAAATAAGAACCATACCAAAACACACTTTCCCAGTATGCCTCAGTAACCAGCAAAGAGCTCATAGGAAGACCCTTTTTTTTAATACCAACACACATCTGTATCCCTGGTAAATCTTGGCATAAATTTTGACATTGCTAAATGAATAGCATGCATTTTAAGGAAGCACATGTGCACCCATCTGCATATGAATGCAGATGGAGGAATAAAGAGGGCAATAGGTAGAATCAGGAGAAACAATGCAGAATACTTAGGTAACAAGAAAAACAACCCCAAAACACAGTCATTACAGGCTTATGTTCACACCCAGTTTTCTTCCTGTGACACAGTAATTTTGTTACCTGGAAGCATCAAAGTACCCTTACAACTTCTTGCTATGGAAAAAGTGGACAATACTCATCCCTGTCCCAAGAAAAGATGAATGCACATAGAAATTAACATCCAGATCTGCAAAGACATCTGGGTGATTTATCAGCCTGTGGTCTTCTGTGATCTTCCAAACAAACTCCAGACACACTGGCTCATCTCCTCAGTCTCCTAGAACAATCCAAGCTAGGTGGCCAGTTTTTCCTAAAAAGAGTGCATTTTTAAATATAGTATCCCAAACACTCAATACTTTCAAAATTAAAATCAAAGTTAAATTGAAAAAAAACCCCAAATACAACATTTTTAATGACAACTCAAGAGTCTGTGTCACAGGCTTCTCAGAGTCATTACTGAGAGGGAAGAAAAACAGCTTGTGTACATATGACAGAGTAAGAATCCCTGGTTTGCCTTGTCTACCTGCAGCTGTTGCCATGGTAATTACAGCAGAGAAGATAATAGCATTCCAGTGTCATTTTGCTTCATAGCTCAGGATGAACTTCAGCTGAAATGTCCCTTAACAATTATACAAATAAAAATAATACATTATACTGTATAATGGTAAGCCACTAGAATAAGCAGAATTATTCTGGAAAAACTATCATCTGTCTAAAAGACTTCTAGTAGGAGAGGCATGCTATTTTGCTCAAACAACAACAAGCCCAACAAAAAACCAAACAAAAAAACCTGGTAAAGTTGAATCCAGTTGCATAACAGGTTCTGAAACATCTGCTCAGTCTTCTCTGCAACACAGTTTTCTCTTGTTTCTGCTCCCTGACACACCTGCAAATGACAGCAGCAGGCATCCCACAGTAAATCCTGTTGGAGCACCTCAGAAACCACAATGGGTTTCCAGTCACACTTAAACCTAGTTAGATGGACTAAGTTTTATTATGCCCAACTCAACACCACAAACAGTAGCCAGCCATGGTATTTATGGAATGCTTTACTTGTCAGCCAAGTCACTGTTTTCTAAGGGTTAGGGGTTTACAAAGCAGACTGATTAGAAAATCCCATTCCATCTTGTCACTTTCCTTGTTCCAACCACTACTGTAGGACAGAAGAAAAAAAAAAACAATGAGAAATGGTGATGAGAGATGTTAAGCTATAAATGTGCTACATGGTACTTTGTCCTCTTCCATTCCTAAAAATAATTTTCAAAAGGCTGCCTGCTTGCAGAACTGATACTCAGTGGTGCTTGAGAAAATGCACAAAAGCAGAACAATATTCAACTTCTTCTAAATCAAACAACACGTTATCAAGAGACAAAAGCAACTATACAGTTCTCATCTCAGGATTTTTGATGCTAAAAAAAGATCAAAACTTCTTGATCTATTTTAAGTCACTGAAACAGTTCTACAATTTAGATGCTCCAAAAGCAGTATTTTCTACTATCATAGAACATCTGATGAGTGCAGATGAGTAATATTGTGTAGTCAATAGCAACCAGCATGTAATATGTACACTGACTTCCTGTAAGTTCACTGTTTTACATACACAATGTCCTATTTTCATTTGTTTATTCTTATAGAAAAAGGAAATTATGTTTTTCTTGTCAATTAGTTAATTGACGGAGTGGGGGGGAGGGGAAAAAACAGAGCTCATGCAATTCTCCATGTTCATTGCCCTTCAGCAATAAATAATTGATGGGGGAAAGGAGGAAAGGGAGAGTATCTGGGTGCTTTTTGAGCATCAGATAATACTGAAATATCTTGGGAGTACATTACAAACCAGAATTAACACAAGACTCACTACCAGGATGAAGAGCTAAATTTGTACGAGTGCCAAATTCTGTCAGGCACATTCAACAGAATTACCTTCTAAGTAAAGCTTTGAAACTTTGCCTTTTCAAAGTAACTTGCTGAAAAGTCAGCAGGAAGCACTCCATACAGATATCCACCCCCCAAAAAATAATAGAAAAGGGCAATCAGGCAAATAAGGAAGCAATGGTGCTTGGGGAAACAGGAATTCAAAAGTTACCCATGCTGTTTGACGCCCTCTGTTGAACCTTCCACAGCAGGAAGAACTGGTACCTGCAGTGAAGCAGAGCTGAGAGATGGGAAGCATCTCAAGTTTCAAAAAAACATTGTGACACACAGACTTGCACAAGAGATAACAAAAATGGATTACATACCAGGACTAGACAAACCCTTAAAAGCTGCAAGTTACTAACTGGTGACCCATGAATACATATACAGATCCTACAGAGAGCATCTTCTGTACACTCAACACAGCTAGCAGACAAAAGTCTGTCATGTAAATGTATTTATATACAGCGTAAAACAGACTCAGATTTTGTCAAATTATACCTCTGAATTTAGGAACAAAACATAATACAATGCTTTTGACTTACTTGACTAGGAAGAAAACTGTTTAACAGGAACCTTGACTAAGAAACATAGACAGCACCAGTTTAATACTCATCTGCAAGACTGCAAAGGAGGCTGAATAAATTCAGAAGCAAAAGCAAGATCCAAACACGCTTGAATTAACCAAATTTAGATTAAAAACAATAGGTCATCTGAAACAAATGGATTGTCCTTTACAACACAAATGAGTATAAAGCACCAAGGCTTACAATTTCACTGACTTCCAGGTCAAAGCAGTTATCAGCCTCTACTGCATTAAAGTTAGCTAGATAAATAAACTCAAGTTCAATATTAATTTATGTCTACTAAGACTACATACACAAGTAGAATACTTAGGAAATCTAATTAGAAAACAGTTTTAGAATTACAATGACAATCAAAAGCAACAAAATCATCTAAGCCAACGACAAAAAATCACAGGCTGTCATGAAACTTAGTTAAGAACTTGCTAAAAATCCATACCATAACTTCCTGGTTAGGCTAGTCAAATGTCTTCTCAAACTACGATTAAAGTTAACCCACTTCTATAAAAGTGAAAAATAGAGCATCCATTTGTAAACTCAATTTATTCCAGCCTCCCAAAAAAGTGATTTTTCAGAAATACCAGCACAACTAATAGGTCAGCAGCTCCCCAGAGACCAAAGCTGTAGTCAATCACTGTTCCTTCTGGAAAGATGTTTTACCTGCTACTACCTTCATTTAGAGATACTTACACAGGTAACAAATACTTAAGATCCAGATTTGTAATCTTAAAGTAACAGGAGAACCTGAAAGAGGAGAAGCAGTAAAGTAGCAAGATCTCTAAATATACTATGTAATACAGGCAAAACTCTTCAATAATACAGACCTCTGACCCAGTAGCATTTACTGTACAACCTAAAGCCATCAACCTGGGCAGGAACTTTCAGTGACCAGGGCCAGCTGTCTTACAAATACAGAACAGACTGTCACCATAGGCTGCAAGATGTTCAGCAACTATTTAGTGTCCAAACAGGCATATCCTGAAGAGCAACATCTTCCCAGATTGCCCAGATATAGTAAAACCAGTAATATTCAGAAATATCCAAACCCATGTTCAGCCATAAACAGCTACAAAAGACATATGTCCATGTTTTATTAAGGAAAGTGTTCATATTGTGAAAGATGTCATCAAAACCTATTTAAATATTATTAACCAACTTTTGACTATGATGAGGACAGACTTCAGAGGTCCTATCACCAGCAAAACATAAGTGATCATAGAAAACTAAAGCAGCTGTATTAACACAGGCAGAACAGATCACCTAATGATATCCACAGTGTCCCAAATAATTTAACTACAAAACAGAAGCTAATCTTGTACAGAGACAGTTTTAATTGCCATCGTATACTTGTTTTTTCCCATAAATAGTGCACTGCTTAATATTAAGCTAACAAGTTTCTCTTGTTACTAAGCAGGTTCTGCATGACACTTACAGGACACCCCATGCTAATTCTGTATTCTCTGGCTGTGCAGCTGCCCTCCCTGGGATAGCACATATCCTCTGGGGAATCCAAGGAGAAGACAGAGCAGCATTTTGCCTGGTGCAAAAGCAACATCTATAAAAAAAGATTATATTTTTATAGAGTATGTGACAAAAAGTATAGTCCCACCAAGTAATGTTCATACTACCCACACACAGACATTATTTCCATTATTTGGGAAACAATAATAATTTTTGGTGTCAAAATTTATCTTATTTATCTTAATGTACAAGACTTATTCAGTTCCTATGATTCCACACAGAAACATCCTAATATACAGCTTTGCTTCTATTTTGTTACTTAAAGATGCCTCTAATATAGCTCATACACATTCTAAAGCAGTAAAATACACAGATTAACCTCAATAGACACAAATAAGAAAATTACAATGCTGTTTATTAGCTTCTAAAGGATTCGGAAAACTGAACTTCATGTCAGCTATACTGCAGAGAAACAAATACATTTTCTGTAAAAAAGTTGTTTTTTGCCATCAGTCCTATAAATTGAATATGGCTGCAGTAATTGTTACAGGAAGCAAGAGGTGAAATGAAAAGAATCCAAAATTTGCAAGATGATCTAAAGAGGTACAACAAAAGAATGTCAATTCAAAAATTTAGTGAGATAAAGACAATTCTCTCTGTCCTTCTAAGAGACTACAACATCTCTTGGTGAAGAGAAATGAAGTACAGTATGACTAGCATGCTGAATATTCATTTTATTCAACCCACATCACTAAACTCTTCAATGCCTCGAAGATATAAAAAGGACACTCAATGCAGGTAAAACAGCAAATATTTGAAAATGCTAACCAGGAAGCTGACAGCACACAGTCATTGCTGTTCTTCCACAGGGCCTTGGAAATACGTGCACTGATTTTGCACTGCTTCAGGAAAGAAACTGTCCAGTAAATGAAAGAGAAATGGGAGGGATCTTCCCAGTCACAACAAACCCCCTAGTATTTAACTGATGCCTTTATGTCCTACAACAAACAGGATGGAGAAAGAAATGACACAGAACTGTTAGAAACCATCCTATTAGAAGTCTCCATTAGTACATCACATCACAACTGTTTGTTTTCCCCGAGATTGTACCATAACAGCTCCCAGCTAACCCAGCATCTCCAGATGCATCAGCCAAGGTTCTCAGCACAATCCAGAGACCAGTCTTTCTCTAGGAAGGACCTGCAGCTGAACAGGTCCAGGAGACATGCAGAACAAAAATTCATAGTTCTAAGACCCTGATCATGAAAAAGTTTTCGTATTGACTTTAACTAAACCAAAGCTCGAGCTTACTTTGGAATAAACACAAGATGTAACTATCCACTCCAGCTCTCCCACAGAAGAGTCGCTGCCTTGTCTCCCTTATTAAAAGCAGCTTGGAAAGTGGCAAGCACATTTACATATGTGTGCCTGGCTGGTGCATACAGAGCTTTGGTGAACAACTCTGGAGTGATGCCCCTGACATGTACATCTGCTACTCATGCAGAGCAGTCAGTTTCAGGCCCAGTAGTCAATCCAGTACTTTTCATTTTCACTGCTGTAGATGTACAAAAGTAGTTGAACCATGGAGATACAAAAAAGAAAAAGACGAAAAAAAACATGCAACACAGACAATAAGGTTGCCAGACCTCTATAGTCTTAGTGAAATGAACACAAATTTACTTACAGCACCTTTTCCTTAAAATTATCTTTCCGTGGAAGAACGGTTTCAAAGTTAAGACACTGAGCAAAAGCAAAATAACAAGAAGCAACAGGTGAAAATATACAAGGCAGCATGGACCATCCTAGGCAATTACCTAGGCAGAGTCTATCGGCATACACACGATACAGAAGGTAGTGTGACCTAGGCAATAGGAAGTCTTCTTCACATGGGATATAATAACGTTTCATTTATCTTTTAGACTGCTGCATTAGTCTTCATCAGCAGTGCAGGAGGGTGGTGACAGTCTACAACTCAAGGGCTCAAGCCCCTTACTTTCAACATACTGTCTTTTCATGTATCTTTACTGCAGCTGCTCTCAAGCCCACTGCTTCATATTTGATGCTTAAGCCTACCTTGGAAGAGGTTAGCAATAATGCTGTGCAGAAGAGATTTAACAGTGTGCTTGCTCTGTGCAAAATGAACATGCCATTTGTACAGGCTCAAGGTGTGAGCACACACAAAGAAAGAAACTGTAAGCTAAATCCAACAGTTACATCAGCACTGACAGATCTCTACACCCAAAGTGATCCTACCTTTTCCCAAACACACCTCAGCACAACTCACCTGGTCTTAATACCCACAGAGACCATTGCTTCTCTTATACCTGATTATTATTGTTGCTACACATTATTTGGAGTATTCTCTTCCTTTTCTTAGGACCACTTTCTCAAGATCCATACACACATAGCTGCTTTTAACACTCACCTCATCCCACATATATCCCATTGTAAACCGGAAGAAAAAAGGGTAGCGATTTTCATCTCTGCTACTTTTCTTCATTTATACTTCAAAAAGACAGACTTCAGCCTGTATTAGGTGGACACAGCTCTTGGCACACACAAAACTAAGTGTATTTACTGTAACTGAGAAAACTTGAGTGCTCTGACTAAGGCAAAAGTACTTCCTGCATAGGAAGAAAAGCTACTTGTATTTGAAAATCTCTATTATCTCTCCCCATCTTTCAAAAATCACTTCTATACCCAAAAGCAGAAATTTGCCATTTCCTGGTATTGGTGCTCCCCATGCCTTGTACTGAACAACCCCACACTTACAGGCATTCTGCTAATCTACTTAAACCATTATCCTGAGCATTTATTAGGGGTTCCATGGAACTGGAGCCACACTCACTGACGCACCTCAGCCTACACTGGGACCCCACTCCAATGCGCTGCAGGTGGGTTTTCACACGCTGACCAACAAGGCACATCAGCCCTTTCTCCCCGGAACATTCTCAAGTCTGGCATGTTTGAATCTTACTACGCACACCTACAAAAACTTGGGACCGTTCCGACCATTCGTCAGTATACTCAAACTGGACAATTCCACAAAAAAAAGTCACTTGACTGAAACAATACAGCGAAGAGAACGGGAAAAACAAACCAAAAGCAAATATATTTAACAAAAAAAAAAAAAAAAAAAAAAAAA